>JAFBJW010000097.1:600000-1187806 GCA_016785235.1 Pseudorhombus dupliciocellatus | reverse complement strand
TTATTTTAGTTCTGCTGGCATCATCAGTACAACATCCTTTCTTAAAAAAACATGGTCACTATTACTTAGCAACATGCAAAAACGTGGAAACTACACATCAGTGTGCTCTGTACCTTCCAGCCTCTGGATCTTTGCCTTTACTGAAATGACAGCCTCAAATGGCAGCACGCGCAGCTCAAAGCAGGTCCCTGTCAACGTCTCTATGAAGAGCTCCATAGTGTCATAGAAAGGGACCTTGTACTGAAAAGCTCCCGCACTGTCATCATTAAAGAAAGGTGGCTCCTTCCTGTCGGTCATCTTGGTGGACTGGAGAACAGATTCAGGGAGATGGTGAACTGGGAAGACTGACCCAGGATGAAGACGACAGGGACAGGCGCTGATCACTGGCCTCACGACCGTCACGCATCCTGCAGGATGACCTCAGCTGTTATGTAGGAAAAAAAAAGCATGAGTAACTTTAACAGTAGCACAGCATTCACAAGCTAAGTTCTGGTGGTCAGGGTTTCTTTTTCTTTTTGACATTTCAGTGTTAAACCATGTATTCAACTGCAGACACTATGCAACTCAGTATCTTTGGGCCACATAGTGAGCCCTGACATACGATCACAGTTTAACACATAGCTCCACTGTACAAAAGTGAGTGTGATTGGGTGAATGGGAAAACTGCACTGGGAAGCAGTTTGAGTGGCCATCAATGAAAGAGTGATATTATTTATAACAATTCACAACTTAATCTCCCTAAAGAGAGGGTAAATTATCTATTTCTAACCTGATGATATCATTATATAAGTATGGATGGAGCACAGGTTTCAAAAAATATTTCACATTGTGAATGAGTTTAAAGAGTACATTTTAAATGTGAAGAGAAACTGCTTGGAACCAGGACAAGCATCAGTTGACAGACATGCGCAACCATCTAATGAAACATTCAGTGCAGCGTTTAAGGCCCCGGCCAAAATTCAAGATCAGGTGTGTTACATAAGCCGAATAGCAACATGAGGTGTCCTGTGCCTGACAGATCACCTCCTGTGTCACTCCACTCACCGACTTCTTATAACATTGTATCTGAAAGAGAGGCACGTTCAGCCAGACGACCAAAACTCAGACACAAGAACAGTCCTTCCTCCACAGGGTCTGGGACCCCATAATTTATTCAAATTATCTCTATTTGTAATATTCATAGATTGTTATTGACCTTCCTCTTATGTAAAAACACACCACAGCCAATCCATTGTGTGGGTGAACCTACAAAATTAACCATGACTGTGATCTTTTAGAGGAAGACAAGATGGATTCAACATCTCAACTCACGTTGATACCAGTTTATATTTTCTATTGCCTACATAATGTCACCATGACTCTGTGTCTTTGAGTCCAGGACACTGGGAACACACTGTTCTTCTAAACAGACATTCTCCACCTCACGGTAGTCACTCACTGAAAACACACAACTGAGCTGCACAACATTGAGGATCAAGTTTGTGACTGTCTGCTTTGTAATGTTAGTCTAGGAGGCCTGATGTGAACCCATCCAGACACGGAGGACATGTCAGAGCAGGCCATTCTCTGAAGAACACGGTTAGCTTGTCACTTAAAGACGAAGTTAAGTGCAGTTAGTCTGCAACTACGGTAAACTTCGCAGCAAATGAATCATAACCAGATAAGGTACAGGGCAGGCGGGCTACAGAGACGAGCTGCTAGCTGCCTGACAACGGTGATGAATGGAGTTTACAAATGTCCCCACACACTTCCAGAGGCAAACGTTAGCACAGGGTCACACACTGACACTTTTTATACCCCATTCTTTCAGCGAGAGACTCGACATTAGCTGGCCAGCAGCTGCTGGAGCTTGCTTACCGGGAACTTCTGCAGCTATACGGCGGTGTTGAGAGCCATTTAGCCGACGCTGCTAGCGCTAGCTTTCGTTGCCATGTTAGCCGACAACCGAAACAATGGCTAGGCTTTCTCGGTGGTTTTGCTAGCAGGCTGCTAGGCTACATCCAGATGTTCCCAGTCCCGTCCCGTCCGGTGTAATTGTCCAAAGAAACGCTTCGGGCAAAGCTGAACTCATCTCCTTAAAACCTACAACCGGAGCGGGCAGGGACGTCCATCACCATCGGTCCCCGCTGCTCCATTGTTGGCGACATCATCGTACCTGCCCAACAACACCTCTGTGACACCGGGTGATGGACAGGCGCAGCAGCCAACTGGTATCGCGGATGAGGCGAGATGGGTGGGGCGAGGAAGCGTTCGTTAACAAAGCTGAGTAACAGCAAGTCATACAATAAAATATGATGTACACAAATACAAGTCCTCCAATTTGTACAAGTAATAATAGTCCCTCAAAAGGTTCAGGGTTCCACCATTTGACATAAGACACATGAGTCATTGATATTGTTTGTATAAATGGATCATGAATGAAAAATGACTAAATCTTAAAACAGCTCTAATATGATCAAAGCGTTAACATTTCCTACACAGATAAAAGGGAATGAAAATATTCAATTGCTTAGGTTTTAGCTCCCTGATCATATCAAACACTGAGCAATATCTAAGTCCAGAAAGAGAGCAAATGAAATTCAGTCAGAAATAATCACACACATTTCCAAAAAAAGCATAAAATACGTTTCCTTTTTAGTTATTAAAAATGAATTTCCTTTTTCATCACAGCCAAAGTTAAGAAATGGATTAATTTCTTATTAATAAAAACATTGTCAAAATGCCTAAGACAGTAAACACACTGATTTCTCATAACCATGATATGGCACAAACACAAAGAAATTAAATCTCAACAAGGCGGAGCCAAAGGATAAACATAATCAAAACACAAAACAATTTACTGTTAATTTCTGCAGGCTTTGAGGCTAAGCATATGGTATGCTTATAAAGTGCTATCATGTAAAATAAAGATTAACAGTATATAATAACTCTTACATAACATGAGCTGATTCCACAATGAATTTTCAAAATGCTGCCAGAAGATGACTGGAATCATTTTTCATTTGTCTGCCAAAAAGATAAGCCACAGTATTTATATGGATTCATATGAATAAATACTCTATTAACAGTATATTGATCTCTCACTGATCCAAATGACAAAAAACATTTATCCACATTCCACAAGTGTACAAATCAGGCTACTCAGAAACAACAGTTCAGTTCCCACCAAGAGCATTAAGTGGATCATCAAATATGTTGCTGGAATCTGCTGCGGCTGCACTGGTCTCCTGCAATGGGGACGTCTTCTTTGATTTATTAGGAGCCCTTGTCACTTGTTTTACTGTGCTTGACGAGAACATTTCATCTTTAAGAACAAGAGAGACAAAAGTTGGTTAAATATTCCAGGCTTAAAAAAGGTGGACCACCTTTGAAAATTGTGCATTAAAATATACACATGCCTGTGTGCATTCGATTAGTTCTTACCCATGTTGTCATCAAATATCGACTTGGCCTCTCCCTTTGTCTTGGATTTCTGTTTCGGTTTGTAAGTGTCACCAAGGTCAGCAAAAATGTCTATGTCATCCTCGAACAGGCTGGCATCAAGGGTCTTCTCTTTGTGCTTCTTGAGAACTTTAGGCACAGTGGCTACTTCATCCTGAGAACATACGAAACAAATTAGTTAACATAACCATATTATGATGGTACAGCTTATTTTATTACTGTCAGTGTAAAACAAAGATACCTGGAAGATGTCCTGCTTTGAAAAACTACTGCTGTTCTTTATTTCTCTACTACTGGTGGATGAGGGGGTGGAGCTGCTGCTCACTCCAAAGATGTCCTCATCATCATCGTCATCTTCTAAGAAGGGTGACGCCTTGGCTTTCTTGATAGTCGACTTAGGTTTGACTTTTTGAAAAAGGTCATCCGTATTGTCATCAAAAATTGATGGGAATGTGCTTTTGTCTTTGTCTTTCTTCTGCCCCACCACACTACTGGCCTGAGGTTGTATCATCTTGGACGTTTCTCTTGTGGAGGGCGTGTTAGTGACTGAAGGGGCTTCAAACAGACTGTCGGAGCCAAATAGGTCATCCTCATCAGTCAAAGGCAACACCTTGGTACTGAGGCTGCTCTTACCGGTGTCTTTCTTTCCAGTGTCTGCAGATACTGGCAACGTCAGTACGGAGGGTCTGGGGGAGATTTCAGGGAGTGAAGGTGGAGGAGATGAGGTGGGGGAGATTTCAGGGAGTGAAGGTGGAAGAGATGAGGAGGTCGGTACGACTGTAGGTGCAGATGAGTTAGGTAGTGTTGGACTGGCTTTCGTCTGGCTAGATTTGTCTGGTATAGGTAAGGCTGAGCCAGATGGCCCTGGTATCTCTCCACTCTCCTCTTCACCCCCCACAGATCTCTGGGCAGCTTGATGTCTTGCCGTTCTGGACTGGGGTCTGCGATGAACAGCACCTTTGGCACGACTCTGCATGACAGAAGATTGAGATTGAGAGATGGAATTCAACAGAAAGAATCCAAGATAGCAGTTATTATACACAAGAAATCAAACATCTACCTTATGTGCACTCTGCAGTGTTGTAACCTGGATTGGGGCATCAAAGCTCACTCCTCCCTCACTGTCCATCCGGGGTCCTAGTGGAGTAGTGGCAGGACTGGGGCTCAGGCTGGAGCTGGACACCCCAGAAGAGGAGCTCGGACCCATGCCAGGGACAACATTTATGGCCCCGGGCTTGACAGGGGCAGCACCAGGGAGCAATGCAACAGGGTTGATCTTCAGATTGGCCTGAATGTAAAATGAACAGATGCACCAGTATGAACAGTTATCAAAGAGAACAAGACATCATGGACCAAAGACTAGCTCAATAGATTTACTAAGCAAGATATCTACCATTTATACAGTTCTATCACAGGAAATTTCTGTTCAGTTCTCTGTTCATAGAGCTTCTCAGCGTGGAATGAACAGATGAGGAAGATGAAGAAACCAGAACTATGGAGACTTAATGAAGCCAGACCAAGATGCATAAGCAACATTTAGTGAAACTGAAAGAAAGAGCGAGAAAATCCTTCTGAAGTCAAATCAAAATAAAGAATTTTCTTCATTTTGATGCTGCGGAGTCATAGCCAAAAATTTTTAAACTGCAGCATGAAAAAACCCAGAAAGAAGAAACATTATGAGGCATTAGGAAAGTAATTCTCAGGAGGAAATATCAGAGAAGGAAAACTATTGATTCAGTGAAATAAAAAAAAAAATTACTTGAAGTTTCCCAATCCTCGATGAGGACTCTTTAGGTTTTACAGGGCTTGGAGCAGGTTTCTGTGTAGTCAGATTACAGCAAGATCAAAACCCATTCCTTCCTTGGGTTCATTGTCAAAGATTACCATGTAGAAAATCAATTAAATCCTCACAACCACATAGTGGTCACATGTCTTCATGGTGTCAAAATAAAGTACTTCTGACATGGTAACAGTAAACCTACCTGAATCTGTAACACAGACTCTGGGCTTGCAAGTGGAACTGTGTCAGTAGGCTTACTGGGTTTCTCTGCAACCTTCAGTGAATCAAAATGCAGAGGAACAACAAGAGAAATGTGATGTTTATATAAGGAGCTGTGATTTGAGACACCTTTTAATTCTAACAACCAAAAAAGAATGACGTAGCTACCGGAGGTGGAGCTTTTGGCTTGGTGGAGCTGAAGAGGTCATCCTCATCATCGTCTGCAAAAAGACTATCTGCTACTGGCTTCACTGAGCTGTGCTTGGAGCTCTGAAAAAATAAAGTCCCATATTCTTACCATCTGGTGTTGAAGCTGGTGAAATCCCATATTCTTACCAATAGGTATGACAATCCATTATACTAACCGCAGCTTTCCCTGAGGTGGCAAAGAGGTCAACATCTGGGTCATTGTCCTTCTGCTTTGTCTGGCTGAACAGCAGCTCCTCGTCCTGGAACACCCCTGTGCTCTTTGTCTGTGGACGCTCTTCTGTGGGCTGTACCATTGAGACACATGTTGTACATTGTTGACTGGAGACGAAACAATTAGACTAAATCAACCCTGTTTACTATTCTCATGTTTACTTAAATACAAACCTTCTGTGTGTTTCTGCTATTGGGTTTACTGAAAATGGGATCAGTCCAGGTGGATTCATCTTCATCCTCATCTTCAAACAGACTAAAAGATTTTGTTTTGAGTTTTTCTACCTCCTTCTTAACGAGTGGTGGAGGGCTGGCTTTAGACAGGAAGTCATCGTCACTCTTATCTTCATCCAACTCATTCTTTTTGTTTTTGTTGTCAAGAACGTCAATCCCTCCAAAAAGACTGACAGCTCCAGCGGGTTTCTTTTTTATTTCTCTCTCCACCGACAGTGCTGCAGCTGATGGTAGCTCAGGAGTCTTTGCATCTGGCTTCTTCTCCACCTGTGGAGATTTGTCCTCTGACACCGTCTGAGAAACTTTGGCCACCTCTGAGTTCTGTGATTGGGAGGAGGACTGAAAAATTTTAATAAAGTGGGGTGACAAAGTCTGAATTCATTGTTTTTTAAGATTAAGTCTCAGTGCTTTAATTGTAATGGTTATGTGAACCAATCCACTCACTTTAGCAGCAGCTGCAGCGTTTTTGTTGGCAGTGGGTTTATTGCCAAAAAAGGAATCTTTATCTTCATCATCGCCCTCATCTTCAAACAAGAGTGCAACTCTCTGAGGCTTTTTCTGACTACATGAAAAGAGAGGATACAGGATAATTGATTGATGAAAATGCGTATTTGATCAAGTCTGACATTTTTTCTAATGTCGAAATAAAAAGTCTGTGAATACCTTGAATCTTTTGTTGGAGCAAACAGATCATCTTCGTCATCGTTGTCGAAGAGGCTGCTATTTTGAGATGTTTTGGCACTGGGCAAACTGGAGGGGGCGCTGGCACTGGGCTTTAACCCGGACGTGTTGGACTCAGGCTTTGAAGAGGTGCTTTTAGCACTGATCCACTGGTCCTGTCATTCAAATAAATCAACCATCATATTGTGCAACACTGTTATCTGACATGCAGCAGAGAAAAAAATAATTGTATTGTCATACCTCATCATCGCTGAAGAGGAAGCTGGATGATGTATTAGTGGGCTGCAGTGTGGAGGCATTAGCTGGCTTAGGTTTTGGTTTAGATTTAGTAGCAGATGCAAACAGATCCTGCAAGATGAAGAACCAAATTAAAGTAATGTACTTGCAAAAAGAAGTAAAATATAATATAGCGTTCAAAACTATTTTTTTACCTCTTCATCATCATCATCATCAAAAAAAGACAAAGAGGCTTTGTTAGATTTGCTCTGATTTGTCGGTTCTGGTTTTGACTGACTTCTAGGAATGGTTGGAAACACCTGCTGAAGACAAACGCATAAACAGTGTTAATGAAATAGACATTGTCAGTTATAGATTCCCTCAGGGTAAAACGGAAGAACCATTACTTGTGTATCTTCATCATCATCATCAGAGAAGAGACCTCTGGTCTGGGGTTTCGGAGACGGCTTGACAGGAGTTTTTCCAACATCCAGTGTGGGTCCATTCTGAATATAATATGAAGATTTAATGAACATGAAATTGAACACGATTAGTTTGCTAAAATCTAATATACAGTTTTAGTGCTGATGTGGAGAAAAGATCAGTGGACAGTGTCACCAGGATTTAAGTCGAGCAGTGTACATACAGGCAATCACTGATCGCCAATGGAGTCCTCTCTCGTCAAAAACTGCCATTTGTCCAGTAAAAAACAACCAAACTGAGGAGCACACTGTCACACAATGTTCCATTCAGACCTCAGACTTCTCCGACTCCTCGCTGGTCGATGGCTGATGCTTTTTCAGGCCCTCGCTGAGCAAGCTTGTAGTCCCTGGGCCAAACATGGAGATGGCTCCAGCTGGCATCTAAACATAACAACGGATAATGAATGTAGGGAATCTTCAACATGCCACAGAACCATGCGTAAATAAACCAAATGAAATGTTGCCATGTTGATCTTTACCTTCTTCTCAGGAGGTTTGGCCTCCTCTACGACAGCCTCCTTCTTGCTCTGAGCTGGAACCGGTGAACTGGTGAACTTATTGCTAAATATGTCACCATCCTCGTCATCTTCATAGAAAAGGTCAATAGTTGTCTTGGGTTTGGGTTTCTCCTTTCCTACTGTAAAACAAGGAATAACATTCAGAATAAGGGTGATGCTCCCAGCTAAACCTGGTTTAGTGCACTATTGAGGGATTATTTTTAGAAACTTACCAGTATCAGATTTTTGCTGACTTTTACCATTGAAAAAGTCATCATCTTCATAATCATCATCAAACAGCCCTCTCCCAGCACCACCAGCTGCAGCAGGAACTGCTTTGGAAGGAGCACCGGTCTTGGGAGCTACAGTTCCGTTCTCCTTGCTCTCCACAGGATCAGAGTCCTTCCCTGTACCGAACAGGCTATCTGTTGAGAGCAAATAATTTGATTTATTTCAGGAGGAGACGGCAAATAAAAAAGGTACATTAGCTGTTATACAAGAGGTTGCTGCTGCTGCTACCTGGGAATATTGAAACAGCACCTGCTGGAACCTTCTTTCCAGGTTTAGTAGATTCTTCAGGAGAAAGGCAAAGTTATGTCACAATCTGCTGGTCCTCTTTCTTTCTGTTTGTCTGTACGCGTGATCCATCATTCTGTCTCTTACCTGATGTCTGAGCTGCACTTGGTGTGCTTTCGTTCTTCACTTTTGTCCCTTCAGGCACAAAAGGTTTTGGTGCCTCAGAGAAAAGATCCCCCTGCATGGCAGAACATAATACACCACAAGTAAAATCTAGATGCAGTCTATTCTGTTTATATTGCAAATGAATTAAGACTGAATCAGAGGAAGCACTGAGAATCATTCAGTTTAATTTACCTCATCGTCATCATCAAACAAGCCTTTCCCTCCACTGAAAAGGCCACTTTTTCCTCCAAATGGAGAGAATTCGTCTTCATCATCGTCGTCGTCATCGTAATCCATCTTCGGTGGTTTGAACATGTCATCGCTGTCATCATCAGCTGCTGTTAAAAGGAACACGAACATTATTGAGCGGCACGCTGAGACAAACGGGCATGCTATGGGGAGATAACTGAAAGTGGAACAGGAAGTGTGAATTGCACTGATGATGAATGAAAGTCCTACCCAGTGACTTGGAAGGCTTTGCTTCTTTTCTGACTTTAGTTTTCTTCTTAGATGCCAGTGCTTCCATGACATGGTGGAAAAAAATATCCATAAACATGCACATGCAGTGATGGAAATCAGACCTGAAATGCTTTCAATGAAAATCCTAAACACTCTGGTTTGAATTTTACTTAAATTACATATGAGAAGTGGGAGGAACGAAATAAAAAAATGAAAAATCAGAGCAAGTCCAGATGATAAAATGCCAGTTGTTTGATAATGATAGCAACTTACATGCACGATCTCCCTCTGGTTTGTTGACTGGTTCACCTTTGATTCGAGCTGCCAGCTCATCAGCAAAGGATGATGGGCCTGTGTTCTGAAAAGGAGAAAAACAAGTGTAAATGACAAAGTATATTTATTGTTTCTCTGCAGTGAAATATCTGAATGTTTTCAAACTGAATTTACAAACACAACAGAGAACAGTATCTTTAAATAAAAAAAAAACCTTTGTGTCATCGTCATCCTTGTCCGAATCTCCAAATATGTCAGAGTCTTCGTCCTCATCCTCCTCCTCCAATTCATCATCATCTTCATCGTAACTCAACATTGACGACTTCTAGAGGGTTTGAGAAGAGAACTAAAATTAGAATCTTTGTAAGTTTAAATGTATTCATTGGTGCGCTGGCATCAGGCATACCTTCTTAATATTATTGTGACCTTCAACTTCTACCTGATTAAAATCCTCATCTGAATGCTGTTAAACAAACAAACAAACAAACAAATAAATCAATAAAAATCTTGGAAATGCAGAAAATAAAAATCTTATATTGTGATGAATAAGAAACATGATCTTACAACTGCATCTTTGCCATCTTCACTCTCGATCACACTGTCTCTGTCACTGTCAACTGACATTTCTGGAAAGAATCACACACATTGACAAATTAGCACTAAGTTGCATGAGCACCAGTGACTTGGTATATAAGTATACTCCAATAAGTATACTACCATCACTTGAGAGGTCACCTAGTCCCACATCCTCTTGTTCCATGAAAGCCTGGGAGCCAATCAGGTATGGAAGAGGCCTGTCCACATAAAGATCCTAAAAAACGAAAGCAAAAACATACAAATAATGTTAAGTAATGGTAACGGAAGGATACATTCTATTTACTTTAAGTTCAAGAACAAACCTTTGGCTCAAGAATGGCCTCCACTCTGTCAGTGGCCTCCTCGTCCTCAGAGTCAGAGTTTCCTGCCTTAATGTCCAGTTGCTCAAAGGCAGACTCCAGCACTTTCAGACCAGAATTCACGGCTTCCTGCATCTTAGGGATAAGCTCTGCCTCTTTCTGCTCTCGGGTTTTCTCCTGAGAGGAAAGGATAAACGATTCGAAGAGCAAGTCAAGACTTGTGGATAGAGCAACAACATGGTTTCCTAAATATAGTAATAACTCAATACGATATGTAGTGGTAGCTGTATGTGTGTGTTTAATGTTTAAAGCAGGAAGAATGAAGTCTGTGTACCTGTTCAGGCTGTTTCTCCACAGCATCAGGCTTCGGTATACTGTCCTCCACCTCCTCATCATATACTCTCTGCAACACAACACCAACAAGAAACATGTTTTCTTTTTCTTTTCACATCCCCTATTTTCTGTGAGGATTGTTTGAGTCAAAGAAGTAAAACCAAAGTATGATGAAATATTTCAATTAGATAGCATTACATTTTCTATAAACTGCGTATTGGAGAGCATGAGAAAGTCATTAAAGACAGAGTGCAGGCAGCTGTCTGTGGCCTTGGTGTCCCGGATCAGACTGTCCAACTGCTTTTCAATCTCGTGAGTCTTTGACAACATTCTCTGGGAAAAGTCTTGAAGAAACAGGAAGAGCTGTGAAGAAAAAAAACACCGCTATTGAGACAGAAACATTTTCACAGTTACAATTTCGTGGGACACAATTTCATAATCCCCTCAATGACTCTATTTTCTTGAAAGAGAGATTCCGCAGCATTTCTCTGGCCATGCAAGATAATTAATTCATTAATTCTAGTTGGCTTCCATCAAAACTGGGGAAGATGTTCACTTACTCCTGAGTCAGCTGCCAAAGACCAACTGGCACTGTTCTGTCGCATTTCTTCGAGAGTCCAGGGTCTCTCCCAAATCTGAGCATCTTGCTCAAAGCGTTCGCCCCCGCTTGGGCCATTTGCCATTCCCCCCGGCAAGCCGCTCATCTGCAATCCAATCACATGAGGTTATTAATGGAATGAATGATTCGAGATGGCTTTAAACACCAACCATTAAAAAGATAATGAGCACAAAAAGAAGAAAGGAGTGTTCAACTTTTTCTGATGTAGCCCACATATTTGTTTTAATCTTTATTTCTGTGCCACTTTCTGCCTAAACTCAGACACTAAGTGTAAGAGCTTTAGGGGAGAAACATTGATTGGACATAACAAGCTGTCGTCAGCGAAACCAAAATCACGGTAACTGCCAAAAAACAATCCATAAAATGCAGCAATGGAGTTGCTCCATACACTGAAACTACTTTGAAGGGATGTGGCCTTTCTTTGTTGAATCTGGGAAGTGAACAAGGCCAAATAAGAGACATATTTTCCATTCAAGCTAAAACAATCTGTGAGAACTACTGCCCTCTATTCAAATAAATGAACCAAGCAGAAGATCATTCACCTCAGTGCTTCTGGAGAGCAAACAGCTGCAGCAGCAACTCCCTGCTACTATGTGGATATATCCTGTGTTGTACAACATGTTTGCAGTAAGGTGTATGCTGTACCCTTTCTCAGTCTTGACAGAAGTGTTTTCCATGAGTCGTCGTGATTTCTTTAACCTTTCATGTGAAGTACTTTGATTCCCATTGGTGTTGGAATGTGCTACACAAATAAACTTACCTCAAAACCAGATTGTGGGTCAACAGACCAACTGATGACAGAACACAATCAGATTTAACCCCGACTTCCTGCTCAGATGGTGACTGTCTCTCTGTCTGTGTGTAGATAATGATCTTGTCTCCAGAGCCACTTTAACAATCACAAGACACCTTTTCATTTTCGTATAAATGTACTTGTTGTTTTCCTGCTACACGACAAGCTAGCTCTGGCTTCGGCCCCGCACACTAACACACGAGCTGGTGGACAACTTGTTGAGTCCATGTGAAGTTGCTTGGATGGTATTACTTCCCGTTAGCTTTAGCATTCTAACTGACCTGCGTCTGAGCAGAGAGAAAGAGAGAGAGAGCGGCGAGCTGTTTGGCTAGCGGCTAGCTCAAGTTAGCTAGCCAACCCAGGCGTTAGCTTCGGCTGCTGAGAGTAAACGCAGAGGAATAAGTCCAGCGCAGCGCACGAGCTCTCATTCTTACCTTGATTCAGATGGAGCCCACGACGCTGGAGTGCGTTCACACACGACGTAAAAAAATAAGATCGATTATGCTAAATATGGCCTTTCCCTCATTGGTCTTCTGACAGGTCAGCCATGTTCTGTCTGCAGACAGTCACCTGACTACCGTCGCCTAGCAACCCGGAGAGATCGGGGCGGAGTGGAACGAAGCAACAACGAGAGGTTAAAAAAGATAGCGGACCTCGATGAAGACAGGAGGGTGACAGTCGATTAGGGAACAGTCGTCCTCTGTCTGTCTTAGGGAGTTTCTGCTTCACACCATCTTTGCTGTGACCAATGATTCTATTCGGATTTTTTCAGCTGAGACGGTCAGAGACAAATAAACAAACACAGCCCTTTGTGGTCGCATCAGACCAAACCTAGAACATCTGAAATCTAGATTATCTGACCTTATCTGATGTTATTTAGTCTAACTCTCAAAGAAAAACACATGACTGACTTTCTAACACAACATTTCTACTCCTCACTTTGAACAGACATACACATCCTGATGGGCCCTTAGCTGATAAGGGACCCATCAATTACTATTATCCATATTTCATGAAACTAAGTTATTATTTCCTAAATATCCAATAATATCTGCAAATGAGTTGCATTCAAGTTGACAAACTTCCAACAGCTGTTTGTAACTTTACCTAGCTTTTAATTTAATAGAGGGTCAAGAGATCAATGGAAACAAGGGATATTTCTGGCAGTAAATAAAGTTTATTTTCTTTACTTGGCGACAAATATAAAAATAGCTTAAATTCATTAAAAAATAATCAACAGGAACACACTCAACACAAAAAATTATGTCAATTATTCGACAAAATGAGTCCTGAGAAGGAATGACCAAGCTGATGTGTGATTTATACAAAGTGTAAATGAAGTCATAGGGTTGTGCGCAATGGCTCACAGAGAAACCTGAATAAAACAGTCAGCATGAATGTAATTAGAAATATCTGCTCTTACAACTCTGGCCAGTCTGCTGTGAGTAAGGCCAACTGCAGTCTTATGATAACTACATAGATAACAAAACAAGAATACTCCCTAGATGCTCTTCTTAAACAGACAATGTGTGGTCAGAGAACTGCATGGAAGAAACAAATTTAACACATCGCATATAACTCACATGACGGATACTGCCATGGCTCAAAATCGATGCGTCAGTGCAGATCAATGGAAAAAAGTTATTTGGTCTCAAGCTGACTTCTGGGATAATACCACACCCATAGTAACTTTAGTACATTTCAAATGCAGGTTGTTGTACAAAATCAACTGTAGTATGTAACACACACACACACACACACATTATTATACACAAATGAATGTCTGGAAAGAGCAGCGTTGTAGCAAGTTACTTACAAAACGTGTCAAATGTAAATTATTCTCTTGTGCAGCATTTCCTAAATGCAGATGAACATTGTGAGCTCTCCTAAAAACAACTTTACTTCAAAAATAATAACAATAAATGTTTGTATCAACAATGACACTAAACAGAGAAACAAATGGCAGAAAAATACTCTAGTGCAAATTGAGCATATTGTTAAGAAAATATCAAAGCCTAGAAAATTTTAAAAAATGTCTAGACTTCATCTAGACATTTATTTATTATGTTTGTCTTGTAAACTTCTCCCTCTTGGTTCATCTCCCAAGAGAGTGGTTCTACTGCCTCTTCTGTTTTATGTTTTTCATCCATTGGATCCTGTCCTTCAGTTTCTCCATGTGTTTCACCCAGTTTCATGTTGTGCTCCTCCTCAGCAGTTAGCAGGACCTCATTGTCTTCAGCTTCGTTGGTTTCTTCCACTTGTTTGTTCTCCAAAATCACAACTCCTTCTTCATCACCACTGTTGTGCTCTTCTTGGCTGCTGACCAATGTATCCACAGGAGGCTGCCAGTAATCATACAGCTTGTCCTGAGGGACAAAAACATAAGTCTGAAACCAAATAATCATGGAGGACTTTGAATAGTCTACTTTTAAGCATTAGAATACATGGAGTAGTATACATGGAGAGGCCTGATCTTCTGAAGCACCATCTGCCACTTTGTGTCGATCCTGGCCACCAGATCCTTTACCTTGATGAGGAACAGGAAGGTAGAGGCTGTCAGACAGATTCATTTAGCATGCTATTATCTAGAAAGCTAATCCAATCAGGCCAAACCTATCATCTACTATGGGCCTCAGAACATAATATTCTGTTGTTTTGTCTGAGTTGACACGTCTGATGAAACTGTTTGTGTGTAAGTGTTGGCAAAACAGAGGGGAAGAGAGTATGCAGGATAGAAATGTAGCCATTGAAAATGTGTTAATAAAAAACTACATGTACATTCATAATTCTTAAGTTCCTTTCCCACTGCACTCACTTTGCTCCGGTAAAGACATTTCTCACTCTCTCTGATGTCACACTTGATATGCGTTTCAAGCTCAGAGTGCAGGGAGAGGAGCTGCTCCTGAGAGGAGGAAATAATAAAAAATATAGGTCAACATTAAAACTCCCAGCTCTTCCAACAATAGAGATCAGACAGAATATGCAAGCAATAGGGATAAATGATACCTTCTGCTCAGCTGGGAAGAACTGAAAGTTTGAAGCTTCATTTGTCAATGTCAGAAGGCTATAGCAGAGGTAGTAGGACTGAAACACAATAAAAAATACAAATAGATTTGTATGAGAAAAGATTATGTGACTAAATAATCCTTTTTTGCATAAGATAAATATTAAGACAATAAATATTCTGATATGAATTTACGGTCAAAAACATTTTGAAGCTTAAAGGCATTAACCCTGTACTCACCTGCTGATCAAGTGTGGCCATGTCCACATTATTATCCTGAGTCATGTTGGAGGAGCTCAGCATGCGTCGGAGAAGTGCGGATGGTTGCATAAAGGGAAGGTATCGCTTCAGCATGGAGAGCTAGGCATCAGGCATTCATTACAATGCAATAGTCATTCCGTGCTCTTAAGAAACTTTTTAAGTAACCTCGCATAGTGCAAGCATCCAAAACAAACCTTAAAGTGTTTTCCTGTAGGTCTGCATTTTCCATCCAGCAGTTTAGAGATCATAGACAGGCTCAGATGTTGACGCAGCTGCCTTCAAAAATGAAGAGCGCACATCTTTACTTTCAATGGTGCTCAGTTATAAATACAGTGCAATAAAGTCAACTATCTTAAAGGAATTGAAACAAGATGATCGTAAAGGAAATGGGCAGAAAGACTTACTTCCCACGTGTGCTGTCAGGCAGCAGTTGGACGAGCAGACACATGTTGTGGTGGTCTTTAGTCAGATCAGTAAGGGCTAGGCAGATTCTGGGCATCTGAGGAGATTTTAAATAAATCTTATGTAAGTAACTCGGTAAATAAATTCACAAGAGGCAACATCGCTAAAACTAGGGAAATTATTAAACACATTCTTGTAATATAGTGGAAATAGAAAAACTAAGAGGCTCACCATCTGCCTAACATTTCAGCAAACTAAAAGAACCAGAGGCTCATAAGCACTGACCATAGTGTCCCAGTCCCTGATGTTGTTCACAAGTTTATACTGTAGCGAAAACAGCTCCATACTGGACCGGAGGATGAGCTGTGTGTCGAGGGACACCTTTCCCACAACAGTTAGCAGAAGCAGCAGTTCATCGTCGCTGTACGCCCGTGGATTCAGGCCCAGACAGAAGGACAAGTACTGCAGAGGAGAACGGGGGGGGGGGGGGGGGGACAACCAGCAGTGAATGAGAGGTTCATCTGGAGTCTTGGTCAGATTCTGACACACAGAGTAAACTTTTTTTTTTTTTTTACTTTCAAGACATTGTTGTAGTTGTGTTCGGGGACAGTGCTCTGTTCCTTGTAGCTGGAAGCACTGTCACACTGGATAGATATATCCTCCCTACATAAACACACAGTTCAACAGATGTCAACACTTTAGGATCAAGCATTTCTGGCAAAAACACAATTGAAGATCAAAAAGTTCATGACCAACAACTTGCTTCAAACACATTTCCCAAATAATACTTACAGCAAATCTCCTTCTGTAAATGGAGGTTGCATATTCTCAAATGGGAAAAGAGTCACAAAAGCAACTCCCATATTCATCAGGACAAGCGTAACATCAGCCAGACTTGGGATCCACACTTTAAACTGCTGGCTTTGATTTTCCACTGAGGAGTAGAAAAAAACTTATGTTAACATGTCTAATCAACTTATAGTGAAGACATACAAAAAGCATGGTAATACCTATCTGATTAGCAGCAGTGCAGGCGATGTCACAGAGGGCCTGCAGTATCTTTTGGGATACCAGCCTCTCATCATGTACAGACATCATCTGACAACATTGAACAAACAATCATCACCACTGCTCAGACAAAAATCACTACTGATGCAATGCAATGTGTGTGGAGCCCACCTTAAACAGGAAACGGGTAACCTGAGCTGGACAGGGTGACGAACAATTGTAAGCTTCTTGGAACAATCCAATCATCACATGCAACTTCAGTTGAGCAGGACTGGACCTAAGAGGACACAAATCAAATCAAGTTTTTAGTTGTCAAAGTGAATATTACTCTGACATGTGCGCATGGCTCACCACAGAAGTGTGCTCTCTGCTGTCCCCTGCGGGGTCACCATGCAGTGTCGGAGCTGTAGCGTGTCCTGGCTGAAGATCTGGCCAAATTTTTCCATGTTGAACACCGTTTCTCCGGGGGGCACGTCCCTGATCGCACTGGAAGTCAGTGAGTAACGCTGCAGAAATTCCCTGGAAAACAAATGACGAGCATAAAATGTGGATTAGTTAAAAAAAAAAAAAAAATATATATATATATATATATATATATATATATACACACACACACACACACGTAGTTCAAAATGTCTAGACTGTGTCCCATTGACAAGGCAAGATGTGTATGTCTCACTGTTGTTCGGTGTTGATGCCCTCCTGTTTCTCTTCGGTCTCGTACTCGGCTATTCTCAATAGGTCTTCTTGACATGCAGTCAGAAGCTGTACCTCAATCTGTTTTGCTCTGATAGATAAAAACAATGTGGATTAAGGTCAATCTTCACAGCTACTATAGCTGGAACTATAATGAAAGGTAATAAGAGTAAAAGACTTATTTACTTTTTATTGGTGTGTATTTCATTCAGCATTTGATCAAGATTGTTTTTGTACAGTCCTGGCTTTACAGATGGTAATTGCTGCAGTGGAGAAAGACAAAAGATGACATTGAAGCTCCAGAGAGAATAGAGCTGATTACCACACCTTTATAAACTGATCTAGAATTAAACAGATAAAGTAATTTGGAGCTTACAGATTTGGACTGGCTGCTGTGATGTGCTGGTCTACTCGGGCCCGAGAGGTCTTCCTTCTCTGGAGTATCTGGAAGCTTGGAAACATGCTTCATAATCTCGTGCAAGGACAGCAGCGACCCGTCCTCGCTGCTATGGGAGCTCTGAGTTACATCCAGATCTAATGCCAAGCTCAGGCCGAGGTCCAGTTCCATATCTACAGCATCCTCCTCATTTTCCTGCTTTTTCAGCTCCTCACTTTCTTGCCTCACTAGTGGTGGAGAACACTGAGAACAATGGGAAACATGTGTTCGCTCGGAGGCAGTTGTGTCAGTCTTTGAGCTGCGTTTCCCACCAGACTTAACAGACTCTTTTTTGAGCCTCCTGCCTGAGGAAGTGAAACAACCATTTTGGAGTTCCCTGTCTTTCAAACAAAAGGAGATCATATTATTAAGGTCCAATCTTTCTAAAGCTACAGTGGGCGATAAAATATGTGCGTTACGTGCTGAAGAAGAGTTTTTAGTGTCATGTGCATGAGTTAAACTACTTTCTGCAGTTTTGCAAAACAGCGACCCTGTTTCTGAAGAGCTGGGTGAACAACTTTTCTCTGAGGTGTGTGATTTAATCTTTGCCTCCTCTTTCTTGGGTTTTGGAATCTTTTGAGCAACACTGACATAACTCAAGGGATCTGGGGTGAAGAGCTCATGTGTATCATCAGGGATTACAACAGATTTTCGTGGGCGGCAAATTTTATGTCGTTCTACTGTACGATCATCACATGAATTTGGGTTTGATGCTAATTTGGAAGAAGACCTTTCCGGCTTTCTGCTCACTCTCTTGTCGTGTGGAACTGAGCTACTGCGGCGTTTAGATAGTCTATGACTCTGTCTTTGGGGAACCTCTGCTGACATCGAAAGGGCCAATTTATCCTTTGTATTGTTTTCCTCTGCTTTCTTAAAACTTTCTCCAATGGACGACTTCAATTCTTTTAACTTCAAAATACAATCCTGAGTGGAACTTATGTATGCCTGTTTCGCCCCACTTGAGGATTGTTTCTTCAGACAGGGATTGCGTGATGGTGATGCACAGGATGACTGGGTGCTTTTAAATTTGCGAGACTCTGAGCATTTATGGTTATCTCTGGCTTCACATGGCAATTCTATGGCTGAAGATCTGACTGAGTTGTTAATGGTTGGTTTTGGAGTGTGTTCTTCTCCAGATTTTCCACCCAGAAGACACAGTTTCTTGACATTGTTGTCACAGTCCTCAAACACTCTGCGCCTCTTCTGTGAGGAGCAGATGATCCCTATAGACAGATAAATCAAACAAGATACAACACAAAGATATCATAATCAAAATAGGTTATAGAAACAAATGAAGTGCTAACAAGGAGGGAAATGCACATTTATTAAATTGTTGTATAAATAAGTCAACAAGTAACTTACCTGGAATAAACTTTTCATGTGAAGGCATTTCTTTATGTTGCTGGTCCTGAAATAGAAAACAAAATGAAAAAGAGCACAAAAGCAGGTTTCCTTTGGTGAGTTTTCAACTAAAATACTAATGTATGAAGTTACAACTGAAAACTGCTCTAAGCACCAAACATTGCAGCATGTAGAATACTCAACCTGGCAAAAGCCTGCAGGGGTGTGTGAGATGGGCAGACTGGAACAACTACTTCTTTCAGAAGAGTGGGATCGTACTGGACTCCTCATGTCACTGGACTGAGCCTAAGAGTATGCAGCAAATTATGTTACAGGTCATACATACGATACTTAGAACAACCAGACGGTTATTGCAGACACATAGAAAAGGAAACCATACCTTGTTTGATTCTTGGGTCTTGATTACATTTTTGCTTCCTGAATGAGACAATCTGGACTTGGCTTCAGATGATTCCTCTCTCCGTATGTGTAAGGACAGTGGGTAATTGCTTAAATCTCTCATACACTGAGGGGAAGAATGGTGAAAGAGGCCAGGAGGTTGTGGGCTATTAAAGGAAATGTCCCTGTCAGATGGGCTGACTGGTTCACAATGAGATGAGTAGAAAGGCACGGGAGGTTGAGCAGAGTGCTGTGGTGGACCCAATCGGTCCTTTGTCATACCATCAGACCAATTTATTGGGTTTCCAACATTAGTTGGGCTGTCTGATGGATGGATTTGTCCAAGGTGATTAGAAGAGTGCTGAAGTGAACCGAATCTGTCCCTGTGGAACAGCTCAGGGCTCTGGACTGGCAACACTCTCTTGGGTAGTGGTTGAGAAAGATGGTTAGGCATCTGAGAGGGCTTCATCGGAGTCTGCTGGTCAAAAGATGTGTCATGGGCTAGGGAATGTTGCTGGAGTGGGAGGTCCTTCACTGAAACACAGAACAGCAACAACATGAGAGAACATTGAGTTCAAATTATGCCTTCAGCTATGGCATGTTTCTCCAGCATATCACATTTCTGTCATTCTGCCTGACATAAAATATATTACTCTTGTCAGTACTGAAGCTGAAACCCCTCCAGCATTGCTTGGAGCAACATATCATCACCACAAATAAAGGCTCATATCTTATTATATAAGTGTTTCAGGCCAATTTATGCTTTATACTTTTAAGAACTGACAAACAAAACTGATCCAGCACTTTAAATGTCCACTAACATGTTTATGTTACATGGATATTTCTGTGTATTGTTAAAACCATTGTGCCTCCGAAGAAGCACTGGCTGTGCTGTACTGAAGGCCATACTAACTGATAACATTGACGCGCCTCATGAGATGCACCACCTGAGTTGAAGGACATGCTTCAGTACGTGATTTCTCCAGTGACTCGGCATCTTCTACCAGCTCAAAAACAACTCCAAAAAGGTGAAGACACAGAAAGTTAACTCCCCAAAACCTCTTTTCTCTGAGTCTGGTACAAGCACGTACCATGGCCGGTTCCTCCGGCTGGGGGCTGTAAACACGGATAATATATTATGTTTTGAAATGTGGGTTGCAGCCTGATTTGTGCAGGGAGGCATTTTCTAATTAGTATAAACATTAAAAATGGTTGATGCATTAGTAGTGCAGCTTGCAATCTGTACTTTAGTTAAAGGTAAATGCACCCTTCATCACGTCCTGTATCTTTCTAAGTATACAGTATGGTAATTTCGGAGGAAACACTTGACGCACCTTTACTTCTCGGGACACGTAACCTGCAAGTGTCATGTAAGAGAAGGATGAATTGATCACGTTTGTGTCACCGAGAAGACGAAGCAGCAGCCGCAGAGGGATCACGTAAGAATTCATAAATACAGCGCAGCCAACAAGAAGCGGACACCTGCCTCTCACCTGATGCCTGTCAACCACTCACAGCACGGGACGTCACTTCAACAACACAGCGAGTGTGATGGAGGTTAGTTTTAACGTGACACTGCTGTTGAGCTGTGTCGGTAAAACATCGAAATCACTTGCTAACAACGTAAACAGCAAAAGTCAGCATCTTCTACTGAGTTGAAAACTAGCTAGGTGATGCTAGCAATGACACTGGCGTGTTTACATGGTTGTTTTCAAAAGGGATGAGCCTGTTTTAAACGTCACCGTGCGTGTCTGGTTTTCAGAACCAACACCGACAGACCTGCTCGTAGCTTCAGGGAGAATTAATTTACTTTACAGCGTTTCAGCCCAAACAAGGTTAGCAAGATGTTGTTTCAGGAAGTGCTCTGTTTAGCTAACGGGCTAACAAGCTAACAGTCTCACATCGTGATCACAAAGTGTTTTTCCTCACCGAGAGTTCCTGTGGTTTTCAGTCATTCGTCTCATGTTGAGGAGCGGGAGGGATGTCCATAATCACAGACAGGGGCACCGACAGACCAGGGAACAGCTGTGGGGTTCAAATCTGAACCGTAGTCAGTACCTGCTCCCGCCTGCAACCGCACGGACCGACCATTGACGGCAAAGCATCATGGGACCTGGAGTCCAGAGTTTTCGTTTTCGCTCGGGTTACTTCGTTTGCTTCATTGCCGCCGTCTTCAGGACCTGAGTGTGGAGCAGTAGATTGACAGCAAACAAAACAGATCTAAAATTGGACTTTCTTTAGTCCTGTTTCTGGTAAGTAGCTCATTAGATGATGATGTTTATTCCTGGATGTTCTCATCTAATATTTAGCTTTTAATCTTTTAACCCGAGTATTAGGGCCACATCGAAAAAAAAAAAAAAAAATCCAAGACTTTGAGATTAAAGTTGTAAATTAATTTGCGAGAATAACGGATATAATTCTGATATAGTTGTTATTATCCAGCAATATATGTGTAATCTCTGGGAGGAGTAGTGGGACAACATTTTTGAAGCATGATTAGGGAACGCATCCCTAATAAAATAAAATGAAGTAGGTTGCGGCAATGCAACCATTAACAGCATGCCAGCCACCAATCAAAACAACAACAACAATATATGAGGGTAGAATACCCATCCTTCTACCATCCAGTAGTTTTTGCAACCAACAGACAACCAAATGATAAATAAGAAGACAACATATTGATTTGGGTTGGATAAGTGCACATTTATTACATCAGAGTTTTCAGGGTACATTAAACCAACAGAGGGAATTACATTTCCTGAAGAATAATCACATCAAACCACCTCTGCTGGCGCAGTCTTTTACTTTCGGAGGCGGAGGCACGTGGATACATCACTTGACACCAAGAGGGAAAGACACTTCAGTGGAATGGTGAGTGTAAAGTAGTGGTTCAAAATGACACAGAATGAAAAGGACAGATTGTCAGACACTTTACAGGAAGTGACAACACACAGGGACATTGCACAAACAGAAGACAGAGAAATAGGGAGAGGGAGCGTTTTCACCGTTTCGCCATCATGCTGTCAAGAGATTGACAGAAACATCCCTTTATCACAGGAATGCATTGAGAGCATGCTTTGAAAGGTGAGATAACATAAGTCTTTTGACTCTGCAGAGGTCCATTGCTGTTAATAGGTGTCAAACAACTTCTAAACCATTTCAAACAGGAATGTTAATCTGAAATGGCCCATCAATGGAATATTCAAGTATTCTAATAAGAGACTATCTTTAACAGTAATACTGATGATTTCAGTTCAATGCTAACTCATTAAAGGTTAGAACAACACTCATAAATTTGGCAAAAATTACTTACAATCTCTTGAAAACTGTTTTATCTATAATTGATATCTCATATATCCTAACCACTCACCATCTACTCTCGCTGCACTGCACTTGTAGACTGAGGTCAGCTCTAATCCAGGGTGGGTCATCCAAAAATAAATTAGGGTTTAGAAACACAAACACTGATCTGAGGCCACTGCATACTATCACCCACAGAGAGCAGTATTTTGTCTCCTATTGCTTTACTTTTTGGCCTTTCCCTGAGCAGCCACAGCCTCCATGGCCTTACGTACAGTCTCCTCGTCTCCTAGGAACTGCATGGGCTTCACAGGTTTCAGGTTTTTGTCGAGCTCATAGAGGATGGGGATGCCTGTGGGCAGGTTCAGTTCCATGATGGCCTCATCCGACATTCCTGCAGGTAGCAGCACACAAACACAACAGCTACGTGTAAGAGACTGACAATGATAAATGAGTGATGATGATGATGAGTGGAATCAGAGCAGCACCCACCTTCTAGATGCTTAACAATCCCCCTCAGGCTGTTTCCATGGGCGGCGATGAGCACCCTCTTCCCCTGTTTGATCTGAGGGGCGATCTCATCGTTCCAGAAGGGCAGCGCCCGTGCGATGGTGTCCTTCAGACTCTCACAAGAGGGAAGCTGCTCCTCAGTCAGGTCAGCATAGCGACGATCCTGCGAATAGCTTCAGGAAGTTAAGCCCTGCTGTTAACTAGTGATCTATGAGGATAAATATATCATGACATGGCTTCTCCATGTCTAGCAGATGGAAAGCGGACCTGTTGAAATGCAGTGCATGTTAAGACTACACAATTACACCTGTATCAGGGATATTATAGTTTTGCTCTTGTGTACTAGAGGAACTGGACACGCATTGTTCATCTTCATATACTGTTCACGCTGGGGGCATTATTATTTAATTCACTGTCATTTGGAGGCATCAAGAGTCAGCTTATATCGGCGTTAACTGATCACCTCAGTCCACGACACTGTTATTACACCTTTGACGTCTGTTGGGAGGGGAGACTGACATGTGATCAGTTGAGCTCTACCATGTGAACTTTGAACTTGAACCTAGCAAAACTCCCTCATGCCAGTCGTATATTAACTCACCTTGCATACACTATTAGGTAATAGCATCAGCAAATAGTACACGGCTAAATCTTTACTGTGGCTGTGAGACTTTATCTGTTGAATACCTTTGCTTATTTGATCTGACCGTGCTGCTGACAAAAATACACACGTGCCCTTAAATCCACTTCTTCTTCAGGTTTTATTCATTCATTCATTTGTCATGTCTCCTCTTTGTTCTGCCTGTGAGGACTTTGCTTATCCAGTTGGTCATCGTGTCCAAAAACATCTCCCCACAAGTGAACAAAGCTCCTTGTTTGTGTGTCTGTTCTGCAGATACTATCTCACCTTGCTGATGATAGTGTAGTAGTCATGGTCCGGGCCCATGACGGGAGGAGGAATATCAAACGAGCGCCTCCAGATCTTCACCTGAGCCTCTCCGTGCTTGGCGGCCGTCTCGGCCTTGTTCAGACCTGTCAGTCCTCCGTAGTGGCGCTCGTTGAGCCGCCAGGTCCTGTGCACTGGCACCCACATCTGGTCAATGCCGTCCAGGACCAGCCACAGCGTCCTGATGGCCCGCTTCAGCACGGAGGTGTAGCATATGTCGAACTCAAAGCCAGCATCTGTATGAGAGAGAGGAGGGCACTGTGAATAGAGAGTGATAACAGACAAATCCACTTTGTTTGTAAATTCCTGCCCCATCACGCCTTCTGGGAGCAACAAGTGTGAACCTGTGGCACTGAAATAGTTTATAAATGATGCCATGAAGAAGGTAAGGAAAACACTCTAGTAACACTTAGTGCAGTACATAGCATGAGTTTCCATTACTGATTAATCTGCAGACACTTTATATTGCACCCAATGGTTGCATAATATAATATACTGCATGGTATATTTCATCTGTGATTCCCCATTCAGTGCTGACCACAGGCCTTTGCTGTGCACCAGTGAATCCATATAACATCATCCTTTTTGCACGTCTCCGCATCGCCCTCGTGTTCCCATAGGCCGGGGGGGGTCTGTGGCCTCATGCAGAGTCGGTTATGCAACCACAGACGTGCACACGATCCACGGCACGTCAGACACATCACAGCGGGATCGGGGATGAAAAGTGACCGAGTCCTGCTCACCTCTCAGGGCCTGTCCACCTCTCTTCGCCTCCCGCTCCCCGGTCTCGCTCAGGTCGGCATCGAACCAGCCGCAGAAGCGGTTCTCCTGGTTCCAGTTGCTCTCTCCGTGGCGGATCAGCACCAGCTTGTAGGCAGCCATGATGGATTCCAGTGGTGGGTCAGACGATCTGAATCACTCTCTGAATGAAACCCAACGGTGTAAGGCTCACGAGAAGCGGTCTGGTCGCTTTACTGCTGTCAACCCACAGAGCTGCGTAAGGTGGATTGGTTGGTACTCCACTTCCTGCTTTTCACAGCCAATGAGATACAGCCAATTTCTTTCTCTACCAATGAGAGCGGTGGGCGTCACCTCTCGACCTTCATACCGTGTTTGTTCTTTGTTGACTTCCTATCTATCTATCTATCTATCTATCTATCTATCTATCTATCTATCTATCTATCTACTGTCATTGTCATCCAATAATTTACAATATGAGTTTGTATGAAGAAGATTACCATTGTCATCCCCGTTTTAACTAATTCAATGCAATATAACCAAATGGTCACTCATGAGTACTGTTCCTGTATTGTCTGTATTGTTGGCCTAGAACCAAATGTTTTTTTAACCTTTAAAAACGAGGAACAAACTTTGTGTCGCTTCCGTGAATCTAACCCTGATTCTGTTCTGCCACCTAGTGGAGGAAAAAATATTCTACAAGCTTGAGTAGTAAAAAAAAACAGAAGCACAGTAGAAGTGTGATCCCGAGATTAAAACAAATAAGAATATGAATATTTAAAACGCATTAAGTTTTAAGTTTAAGCTATTGTGTGTGAAAAGAGGGCACATACATTTGTCTCACTCTTTATCAAAATGTGCCTCACCTTGGTTTTTACACATCACGCTAAAACCTTCGTTTAAAGTCATGTTTTATAGAGGTTCAGCTCACAGGTGATGAATAACAGAGGTGTTGCTAACGTACTTTGTAATTACAGGCCAAGAATCGTCAAATATCTGACAGGAAATGAGTGAATTAATCCACCCAGCGACCACAAACACAAACCCTCCCTCCACAGTTTCTGCACAACCCTCTTAGAATCATTCACCCACTCACACGCTCTCAACATGTTGGCTAAGATCGGCAGAGTTAGGGAAGCTGTGGTATTTTCAGGGCTCTATAAATAGCTATCATGATTTCTCACCACTACAGCAGTCTCGGCCTTTAAACACTGTGTCCATTCAGAAGTACCATCCAGGCAGTTACCATGTTTGGAAACTATAACCTGACCGGTGTCAGAGCCAAGCTGCTGGAACACTGTACCCATTTATGTCTTTACACAGACAGGAAATGTCTCAAACTCCTGCTGCTGCTGGGATGAAGCACTTTTTGCACATCTTCCCCTCACTTGCTGTGCCAGTCTGCATCTGTTTTCCCAGCCCCTCTCTCCCCTCTCTCTCCTCTCATGGAATGTGCATCTCAGCAGTATGGGATGAAAGTGTGGTTAGGAGAACTCTGCTGCGTGAGCCCGTCTGTGTTTTCATGTTTCATGTGCCTACATGTCGACCTCCCAAATGAGATGAGCGACAACGACTGTCAGCAGGAAATCAGTCAGACGCTCTGGGGAAGGATTCGACACTTCCTCTGGGAATTGCCCACACAAATTCCTGTTGCGTATTTTCCAGTGGAAGTGCTCTATCCTAAAAAAAAAGTGGGCACTTCTAGTTCATTATGGCTGTGTGAGTGGGCTCTCACCAACTAAGACACCTGGTTCAGTAAACTGTGTGCAACAACGGACTGGGGAAACATAACAAAATATAGATTGTAGTTTAGCAGCTGTATGCTTTGGGTTTAAATTGTTAAAATCATGAAAGAATAACGTGATTGGGGAGAAAATCCAATGTCCAGAGGAGCAAAACAAGTAGGAGCCAAACATGTTGTGTCTTTCAGCTCTGTTGACAGTGTCCTGCAGCTCATATTGTGTCATGTACTATCTTGGGAGGAAGAAGCAAGAAAAGAAAATATTTTTCACAACTTGTACTGAGAGGAACCAGAGACATTCTTGCCATTTCTCAGCCTCGCCAGTCACTGAATTAAAGCAGTGAGTCACAGTCATGTCATTGTCCATTTAGAATGTGTAAGTGACATTTCTATTTTCTGGCAGGGAAATTCACATCAACCCATGGCAACAGCGTCCATGCTTTATTCTCACTGAGGGCCAGTGGAGGGATTTTTGACGACGAAGTTTATGACGACTGCCGGATTTACGGCCTGTTGCAGACGGGTGGGAGAGCACATACAGGAAATGTCTCTTTGCTTGAGTTACCAAAATAAATATGACACAGTGGGCACTGCGGAGAAACGCCTGCCTCTATATGTCCTAATACCAGTTTTCTCTATGGTGTGTTTCAGGGAAAGGGGAAACAGCCTCTGTTCAGCCTACACCCTTCTTGTTGTGTGCAAAGGCCAACAGAGATTTCTTATTGATGGGAAATTCAAGAATTAGATTTGAAATGGTCTCATGTCGAAAACTGACAGCCCTGATCAGATCCTCTGTCGTCATAGAGGAGCCTGTGAGCTCAGGAGGACCCTGAGAGAATCATTTTCTGGTCTTAATTGTCAGCACATGTTATAGTTGTGAGCCTTCCAAAAAAAAAAAATCTAAATGATTCAGCCCCCATGTTTGCTTTCAATATCAAGCTCATTGGTCCAGTGCTGTCTTCATGCAGCACACAGGGCTGTTGTTTCCATCTCGCTGTGTACAGCTGTGTTTCTCAGACACCGACACGTGGACACGGACAACACTTCAGTGGAAATCTCAGAGGGGGAGACGCATGTGTGTGTGTGAGAAGGAGACTTTTGGGGGGACGGCTGCTTTCCTCCTTTAGACGTGCTAGATTTATATCCTGGAGCTGCAGCTGGTTAACATTAACCCTTCCACTCCTGTTAGTCCAGGGACAGATGTCACTTTGCTCACAACACACACACACCTCCCTACTGTTGTCACTGCATAGAAATGTCACTTATCTAAATGATGACAAAAAGGATAACTGAGCAACACAGTCAAGTTCCCCTGCTGGTTGTTAGATAATCTCTCTCTATGTATGGTCATTTATAGAGGCTGCAATGTAAAACATACATAAGTCTGTTTAAATTAGGTATCAGCGGATAATGTGTGGAAGATTATATTCACATTTTCCCTACACCTGTCAACCTATATTTGCTGTCTTGCAGTTTTAATCTTACAGACAATTAAATTAAAGAATCATGACCAGGAAAACCCTCTGTGGTTCTAACTCGTTGACCGACCACTTCTCTTGATTCATTACCTATCACTGCTGCTGTTGTTGAAATTTAACTCTGCACGTTGGTTTCCCCGGCTATGAGTCTTCTGTGTATTTCTGGAGAAGTGACAACTCAACACTTCAACCCCAAGCCTCCTTTTTCTTAGAAGCCTGACAAATGCCCTGAAAAGGAAAAGTGTGCTCCCATGCCGGCAAAAAGTGTGCGGAGCAGGGATACAAAATGTTGCACAGGCGTTCTCACGCACATTCATGGTGCTTTTTTTCTTAAAGGTAATCCAAAGGAGTCTTCCCTGTGTGGCTCTGGGTGCTCGTGCTAGCGACGTGTCCTGCTGTTGGTTCTTCAGAGCTGCACGCTGACTGGAATACATGAGACACTGAATCATCTTCCGCTGCTTTGCTTTGCTTTCATTGGCTGCAAGTGAGACCACCTCCAGAACCCCAACAGACTGTTCCGGTAAGAACAAGCCTTTTCCCAGCTTATAACACACACACACACACACACACCCTGACAAAGAAAGCTTGCTCTCATGCAACACATTTTCTACCATAAAGCACATGCGTACACGTCATCTATGCATGTGCACATGTGAGCGACTGTCTGCAGCGCAGGTTAATTAAAAGGATCTGTGTCTTTCATGTGGTCCGGTGGTAAATCTTAAATGATCTGTGATGATTGGCCAGGGCTTTTATCTACCTACAGGAAGGGCTTGAGGGCTTCTGTCGCTCTAAATCTGTGTTTCATTTGAGAAAAGCCACCAAACACAATATGAACACACAGCTCAGCTCCATGTTTAAATTCAAGTCAGATGAAAAGATAAGCACACGTGTAGGAACAAGAACACAATCATAAGCACAGGAACCCCTCACTATCTCTGACGTACTGCTCTTTATTTATTTATTTTTTTGCTTGTTTTTGCTCTTTGGCTTTACATGATAAAAACTTTTTGATCAGCATACACAACGTAGCACCAGTCACATCCAGATAGCTGGTCTCTTTTCATCACAACCTTGTGAGAGAGAGACAGGAGACAAAAACAGAGCTGCGTGGTCAAAAGGATGTCCCCAAGTAACGCTTCTGTGGGCTTCCATACAAAACATATAAACAGATAAAAAATATATTTATATACTTTAAAAAAAGATAATGAAAATAGTGTCAACACAAATCTGAAAAACTCATCACGTTAAGGCGTCGCACGGTAGACTTACTCCACATGAGAATATGTCCCAACAGAGATATCATAATGATTCTGTAAGAGGGTTTTAGATTAGTCGATAAAAGTAATGATAAACAACTGGGAGACAAAATTTGTGCCTCAATAGAGAAGAAACATACTTTGCCCTGTTCGCATAATCCCATCCTGTGTATCAAGGCGTCTTTACCACAGGCTGCTGGGCTGGTTTCATGTCAGCAACCCATCAACACACTGACTATAAGGCAACAGGGGGATTCGTGTGATGCTGTCACATCACTAAGGCTTAAAGTTTGGTGAGAGGAGACAAAAGTTGGATACAGAAGTTATCTCACAACACAGATCTACAAAAGATGCATCCTGAACGAGAGGGAAGGCATGAAGTTAGTCGATAAAATGCAAGAGGTGAAGGCTCACTTATCTTGTCAGCAACACAAAAACACACAAGGCCCCAGAGTGATGCTGCCTCCCCCGTGAACGGGCTGACCAGCTTTGCTGCGATGAATCTGAGATTGGAGAAACTGTCGAGTTAAATTACAGTGAAGTGAACTATTCCTCATCTTGGTGTGGGACACCCCCCCCCCTCCTCCTCCCCTCCTCCATCACACCTCTCCAGCCCCGGCATCAGATGACCGTCTGCTGGCCCCTGCACCTCCTGCACGCCTCGTACACCAGCGACAGGAGGTAGGAGACGCAGCAGAGGCAGGCGAACACGGCGGCCGTCAGGTAGACCTTGAACACACAGTAGTGCTTGTACTGCTCCAGGTTGCAGTACGAGTTGCGGTCCGTCTTGTAGATCATGACGCCGATGGCCGGCACGTAGAGCGCGACGGCGGCCACGTCGTGCGCCAGGTTGGTGCACAGCCACCGCTCCCCGCCCAGCAGCGGCACCAGGTCCTGCTTGTCCAGCAGCGTGAGGAAGAAGAGGCCGAGCGTGAGGAGCCAGAAGAGCACGGCCACGAAGAGCACGAAGTGGATGGAGCCCTCGTACTTGTTGGCGGCGATGGTGACCCACAGCCCGGCGCCGAACACGATCTGCAGGATGCGGCTGATGCCCAAGAAGCTCCGGAGGAACTTCAGGATGTTCTCCCTCACCTGTGGAGGCTGGGGAGTTTGGGGTGGCATCTCTCTGTCTCGCTCTCTCTCCTCCTCCGATCACTCTCTTTTTTTCCTCCCAAACAGGGCGGGTGCTCTCTGCCAGCTGCAAACAGCTGGAGGAGAAAGAAACAGATGTAAGGGAAAGAAATCACGCAGAGGAAGGCTCCGGATCCGCTCGGGGTTTTTTAAAAAGGTTGAACTCTCGGTTCTTTCCACAGCCCCGGGATTTTGAAATGAAAAAGCTTCTTGTATGTTTCGTCTTTTCCGTTTCCTCTGTTGGATGTGCTGGGGGGCTGGGTCACAAGAGAAGTGGGGGGAGCTAGGCCTTGTAATTCAAAGCCTGCTCCGCCTCCTCTTCCTCGACCTCCTCCCACTCCTCCAACCTTTTGGTCAAAACTTCCACAATATCAACGATCAGTGCTTCCATGAAATGATGTGAAATCTTTCATCACAGTTGCTCGCTCATGTCAACACACACACACATCCGTAAACTCAGAGCGGCTCACAACGTCATTCTGGCTATAATATGTATGTATGTGACCTTTTGCATGGAAAGTGAGAGCCGACCACAAGCAGCCACATGAGGCACATTTAGGACACAAGACAATATTATATGTGTGCAGGGCTAAATATTGCAGCTGGAGCCAGTCCACCCTGGATCCAGCCTTGTCACATCCACCCAGTGCCTGTGTAACATTATTTGATCCATTAATTCAATTCAAACACTGATTTCAAATTGTACAGTTATAGATATAAGCACACAGAAGACACATTTACAATCATCAATTAAACTTTGTTGTATCTGCTTTTGTATTTCCTTTTACATCATTTGTCTATTTTTAAAACAAAATTGTTATTTTGGTTTTATTTTCTTGTTTTTATTTGTGGTGTTTAGCTGTGGTGAGTAGACATGAATATAAAACTATTATTATTCTAATAAAATGCACGAGTTCTGCTCAGCAGTGATGCGTTCAGGGCCCATCGTGCGTCATCCGGCGATCGCAGGACGCTCATGTGTTCCTTCCCCCTCATAAAATTGACAGACGCCCCTCGTGCCAGCCCAGGCTCATTGACGTCAATGGATTTCAGCGACTGTGGCGCGCACGCACGTCGTACGTGCACAGTAAACACAAACCCCGCCTCATCCAAAATCCCCACTTGTGATTGGTCAAAGTGGAGCGTCACTCCAAAGCTCAGGGGGCGGTGTCAGAGAGCAGCAGTTTGGTGATTGGTGATTCTGGTTGATGACCCTCGTTTCTGATCGACCGAGCGCTCAAGGACAGAAAGTGTTTGCAGGTAAACACGCTGGCATAGGGAGGCTCTGCTGTCGGGTCGTGCTGCAGAAGAAGCAACGGCGATGCGATAGCACCCAAGGTTGCCGGAGACATCGCTCGATCCTCGGGTAAGTTTCATTCTTCACATGACTCCCATGTGATTTCTATTCGCTGCCATTTTCCCCGCAGATCAATTGAACTCAGCAGCTTTGGATGTAGGCAGCAGCGAGTGCATCGTGTTTTCAGATGAAATGCAGAAGTCAGGAACATCTCAGAGATTGTTTCACTTTCGCATGTTTGCAGGGGTCAGGTTTGTGTGCAGCTGACTGAGCGACCAGCAGGGGAGGCGGGGAATGGAGCCGCCCGTGACGTTCGCATAGTGTTAACCTACTTCACAGGTCCAACAACAACAGCAACAACCAGCATAGCCTGTGTCCTCGAACAACCAGTTTATCATGTGGATTCTTCACGTGTTCCCTCCACCCAAACCTGAGAACCAAACATAGAAATGTATAAAGTAGGAACTGACACAAAGAATAAGTAACTTGGGAAATAGCAGGCATTGTAAAGAAAATGCGTTTCTTTTGGGACAGGCCGATAAAACAACATCATTTCAGTATAATTTTAATAAATAGCAGTGTAACAAACATTGGTGTAATGCCTGTTTGCATTGTGTGAGCACAGTGATAAAACATAACCGATCTATGTGCGGTTTCTGAAATGTTTTGCTGTTTGTCCAGTGTTTGTCATTCTCTGCTCATAAAGAAGAATTTATATATACAAATAATAATAAGAAAAGGGTTGAAATGCAGCTGAGACATGGAAACACTTTTGGCTTCATGTCAAACTGATGGGGGGGGTCGTCCTCTGTAGAGAATCTGAATGTGATCATGGTCACTCAGCTGATGTCTCTGTTTGTGTCCCACTTAAATGCATATGAGAGGAAGAGGGAGATAGAGTTACCATCTGTGGATTAATGGGCTTTGAAGCACAGGTCGTCACACTTGGTAAAGTAGGATTAGACATTTGGAGCAGTGGACCTGCGTTTCATTGTGACGGGTGTCTGCAGGTGTTGTGACGCGCCCTCTCAGTGGTGTTCTCTAAACTGATGTCGCTTTTGTGAAATCCTAAAATAAGTCCTAACAAGCTGAAAATTCCTGCAGAGAGGAGCATCATTATATGCCACTTTTCCCCCGTGTTACTCCGGATGGATCCTGGACCCACCTCCCCACCGGCCCCCATGGTGGCGGGCCCACCCCCGCTGTGGCGGTTGGCCGAGAGGAGGAGCAGGAAGACCGGTTCAGGGAACATCTTCAGCAACGTGAATCTGTGGCAGCTCCAGCGACTGTTCAGAGCAGCAGGGGACCAGGATGCCGAACAGAGGGCCCAGCTGGTTTGGGGCCAAAGAGATGAGGCTGAGCTGGCTCAGGCCTTGATCGGACTTAGGGCCCGGACCCACCGCAGAGGGCTGAGGACCAATGGGAGAGATGCTCTGGAGTCTCGCTGGCTACGTGCCTTCAATCACCTCAGGTAAAATGCTGCAGACTAAAACAATTCTTCAATGTTCACAGTTTGTATATTGTTAAAACAAAAGCATCATTGTTGTTTAGGATTGGGGAGGGCTCGGCAAGCAGCCAGGGGAAGGATGCAGGAGTAGAGATTGATCCTGAGGCAGGGGCGCACAGCAGTCCAGAGCCACACCCCCCTGTAGGGACCTCAGGAAGAGGGGCGGGAACCACAATGCCGGTAACTGCGGGCCACAGCCCTTCAGGGACTTCTGGGAGACCGGTCAGGGTCGGGCCGGGACTGAGAAGAGGAGGAGAGAGCGACCCAGAGAAATACCTCCACCGAATACTGCACTGATCGACTTCCTGTTTGAGTATTCAATCAACAACTGGATTCTGTGTGATTCGTGTCCAGATGCTAGACGTTCAGTTGACTCCTGTGAGGAGCAACAAATCAGGAGAAGAAGAGTCGCAGTTTAAAATAATAGAACACTGCCACAACCTCTGTTCTTTATACAGCTAGGATCAGACGGTACTGGTATCGCACAACTTTACACTAAGGTTCTCAAAAATGGCCTTATGTTCTCTCTACTGGTCACACTAACCATGCATTCTTCTTATGATGTGACTTGTAAGTAGCTATGTTGTTCAGCTGCGTAAAGGTTGTATTTATGAAGTTAACAGGTCAATGAATTCAAATTGGGGTGCTTGAAGATATGTCACATGATATGAAGATATGTTCATATCATGGTGAAGATATGTTCACCAAGCTGAAGACGATGAAAGAAAACATTCCTGAATCTGCCCATTCTGCTTAAAGGCTAATGGGTGTGTCCTGGGGTCATGCCCCGTCCCTTCACAACATTTCACTGAAATGAGTTATCCTGCTAAAAGTCTGACACACTCGTCTAAAAGCACATCCTCTGTGGTGGAACTAATACTGTCATGGCTACACTGTGGGTATATACTGTACTTTTTCATGTCCTTTTTTCATGCACACAGCCATATGTATGTGAACATACGGTACATGACAGAGATGATGTATTGTAGCTTTAAAAGATCGGTAACGTCTTGATTTTGTGGTATATTCACTAGCTATTCAGTATCATATCTGATATTTACCTTTTGTATGTCCCTGGTTTTTTACACAACACTATAAAAGGGTAAGAGTGCAATAAGAAGAATGTTGGAAAGATGTTCGACCAAATATAAACACTACTCCTCCACCTTGACAGATGTGAACTGACATCTGTTGCAGCCCTTTTTCTCCTGTGCTGTTTCTCATCCGGTGAAAGTTAAACATCAACTTTGTCCAGTCGAGACCAAACCTAAAAGTCAAAGTGAGCTTCACCATTCAGGGAGAGAAAGAACTCGAAATCAAACTGCTGTTGTTATGTGTACATGGTGACAGTGTACAAAGCCACTGTGCCTATGAAATACTCTGTCACCAACTGTGTCCGATAGCTGGAAACTTGACAAAACTTTTTTGAGAATATGTTTGATGTTTTGTTTGTAGGACTCATTAAGTAGAGTCTTTGTATTTAAATATTTAATAGTTTTTTGTCTGTACAGTCATGACAACACATGAATGAAATAGTAAAGATTTTCATGCACAGTAGAACTGCTGAAAGGCTTTATTAGGAATATGTTGTTTTTGTGAACAGTTTTTTCAAATAAATTAACAACAATTAAACATTTCCCTGTGTGGGTGTAAGGCCATGTTTGAATTCAACTTGATGACACCTGTCCCCATTTATATTCCAGACATTTTACTTTTGACATACATAAAGTGATCTTAAAGTGAGCTTGGTGGAGCAGTCTGAGAGCTCTCCAGTGGTGTGGACCTGTGTGCAGTCACTAGATGGCACCATGGGTTTGACGTGGAAAGAGTCAGTGCAGAAATCACAGCACACAGATTTTTGCCACAGCACATCGGGGTATATAAGTCAGAATATTTAGCATTTCTTTCCACCAAGTTACCGGAATATATTGTGTGAACTTGCAAAGTTTTCCTCTCTGATTCCCTCAGTCAGTGTCACAGCATAAGAGACAAAACCACCAGACTTCTTGAAGGGGCTGTGTGCCGCACCTGAATGTTACTTTATGCAATAGCTATGTTGACTGTCCAGACACTGCTCCGCACATCTTAATAGACTGGTCAGACTTTTTACATTTTCCTGATGACATTTACAGTGGAATGCCCCTGCCCCCCACTTCCCATCAATCTCCTCCAGCTCCTTGGTGATGCCAAGGCATTGACAGGTCACCTTGCAGACAAAATCCCCTCCGGTGATTTCCTGGATCTGCTCAGCAGCACCTGGCTGTTGCTGCGATGGAAAATCGAAGCACCTGTAGGGCAGCTTTACGTGGGGGGGGGTCCTGAAACCTCGGCTGATTCGCTCAATGCAGAGGAAGCGGCAGATTGACTCTGAGGTAATCCTCAATCCGCTGAGCTCCTCACCTTGTGTTAAAGCAAACTCGCTGCACAGAAAACCTCATTCTATACGCTGAGCGTACGTTATCTCCGCCATTCGTTCACTCCACAAATCTTATGACTTCAGATGAGATGCAAAGAGATGATCAAGCAATAACTCAGTGGTGCGGCCTGCAGCTGAGCTCACTCGTCACCATTATTATCAGAGCTAGACGCTAAATCAGTACATTCAGTCTGAGGTACATTTAACAAATTGAAGTATTGTTATGGAGCATTTAAGGTCTCTAAAGATGTTCTAAAGGTCTTCCAGCAGAACGTAGGTCTCAGGGCACTTCTGCATTGGATTCTCTCTGAACCTGGAGTCTGTATTCATCTTTATATTCAGTCTAACGGAGTGAACCTGGCTGCTGGGTGACTCCTGGTTGAGCCTGAATGTATATTACTATACTTATACCTTGTGGAGTCCTCCTCTTTAGACCTGGTGGTCTGAAAAGCTTGCATTAAGACATCTGAATTTCCAGGCTAGCATCTAAATCTAGGTCAAATTATCACAGAGTTGCAGAAAAATGTAATCACGCTGACTGCTGTACTAGAAGCTATCATCTTTTAGTTCTGGGAACAATAGCAATGTGCTGATGTATTGTTGCCTTTGAGACAACATGCACATCAAAGCGGTTTTCTAAGTTATATGAATATAAATCTTCATCTTTATACTTCCCCCAACTAGTTGTTAATATTAGAAACAGAATATGACAAAGGCAGGGTTTTTCTTTTTTAGAAGATTTATGAATGTCAAAGTCTGTGTCCTTTGGAGTAACACATTCCCACAATGCTTTTAAATACACATGTATCAGTTGTGCATATGGCATACCATCAGAACTGTGCCATTCGGAGGAGAGCAGGGACCTTTAAGGGCATTTGTTTTCACAACTACAGAATGCGCAGCCGTGTATCTCTGGTCAGACGGCGTCCCACTTTAGTCGGCCATCAACTTTCGATTTGTTTTGCATCTCGATCGGATCCTCCTCCGTGGCGATCATAAATTAGATTAACTCTGCCGCCTGTCTCCTAGATCAGCCTCATAATTGTCATCTTGATGGACGACAACTTTTTTTATGATGCCGTTTCAGCAGAAACTTATTTTCAAATCAGCTTTTGGGAATTTTTTTTGGGTATATATTTCCAGACATCTTAGTAAGGATAAGTCAAGGCCAAGCAGATGAAGAAAGAGAGGAGTGACAGGGCTCAGATCAGAGTTTCAAAGAGGAGACTGACAGAAGAAACAAACTTTCTTTTTCTCCCCAGCATCTGGCTCTGGGTATGACTGACTTACAGACATTTCAGTTGAGCGAGGATCTGTGAGCCGGATGTATCCTTGTTGCCTTGTAATTAGAGCACGGAATAGTAATTAGTGAAATAATATATACAGTTCATGCTTTCCCTGCTCTGATAATAATCCCTAGCACGCACACACACACTTTGTGTCTTTGTTCGCTGTAGAATCACACAACACTGCGGCACAGCACTCATTGTTATTCCTTCCTCTGTGTCATTGTGTGCCTTTGTTCTTAGTCTCAGTACTGTACGGCTCCTGCGCTCGCTCGCTTCTCCAGTCTCAAAACACGGGTGAGCCGCCGCCGCCTCCCTGCCCCCTTTGAGGTGATCGCTGAACATCAAACACGATTTACCAAGAGCGTCCCACTGAGCTGCACAGGGCCAGCACCTCTTCCGTTTACTTTATCTAAAGGCACTCAAGTAAAAAGAGCTTTTTATTTTTAGTGAGACTCTGGAAAATGAAAACTGCTCCACTGATGTGGAAGACAGATTTTTTTTTTTAAGACTATACGAGATGAATTAGTAGAGTTGGACGTGAAATGGAAGTTGAACCTTTCTGCGGTTACTGATATAAAAATGGACTCCAACCTCTGGTGCCTTTAATGCACACAAGGTCAAACTGCTTTCCACATCAGAGACCTCTGTGTTGGCTGACATGCTTCGCTGCCTTCAGGGTTGTTCCGGGCCACTGAGGAACATGTGTTGAGCCAACTTCACATCACATCATAATACGAGGGCGACACCAGGAGCAGCCTGGACCATTCACCATTGTTTTTTTTTCAAATCACTGATTTTTCAGTTGATGTATTGACAAACTGTAAACACACTAAAACTGAACCTTAAATGGCTCCTGACCTAGCAGTAAAATTCATCCTAAGTAGAATTAATTGGAGAAATATATGGCTTAGCGAGTTGGAGGTGTTTTATGTTTGAAATGTCACTCAAACAGGAAAAAATGGGAGTGTGTGTGTGTGTGTGTGTGTGTGTGTGCTGCCAATGCAGCACAATCAGTGCAAATTATGTGGAGCCACACCGTGAGAAGTATCCCACTGACTCGCACAACTCGACTTGAAGCCACCTTGAGTTATTCAGAGATCCCGCTGCAGGGATCGGTTTATTGTGATGTGTAATAGCAGCATGTACGCATAAAGATCAGCGGGATAAAGTGGGACTAATTGCAAATTAACATGTACCACTGGGTTGGAACTAAGAGGGAAAGCACATCTGAATAATTCAGTTGAAAAACAGATTTCGGAATAACCCAGAGTCAATGGAGAAAGTGGCGAGGAGACGCGCACCCATGTATGCAGAATCTGCGCTCTGTTTGCACGCGTGCAGCATGCATGGGCGCACGGCCTTAAAATAATGCAGCCAGTGCCCCACGCTGCATGTGAGGGTCTCAGTCCTGCGCAAGCTTTGATTTCTCCCTTTGGAGGAGCATGTGAGAGAACACAGCGCGGGACGACAGTTTGTTCACTGACCTTTTGGAATTTCACAGACTGTGTCACAGGCACAGATCCTCAGGGGCAGGGACACTTTGTAAAACAAAATATAGAAGAGTGCACACGTGCCAACCCGCCTTCTCGCGGACCTGAGCACACGTGTCCAAAAAGATCTCCGCAGTGGTTGAGAGGGTGTGAGGATTTAGGTCTTTTTCAGAGGCAAAAGTGGTGCTGAATAATTGAAACTCAAAGTGCTTACTGGCAGTCCCAAGTGATGTATCGGTGTGGCTCGTTTTCATTGCTTTGTCTTCGACTTCTTTTTTTGGGGGGATCTAACTTTATGGAACAAAAAGAAAGGAGTGCACAGAGAGCAAATGTTTTTTATCACTTGCCCCTGTTCGCTCCCCGATGTACTGTATTTCCATCCTCGGGCCAGAGATCATCAAACATGGAAACAGATATTTATGTTGAGACCAAATTTAAAACCCGCGCAATTAAAGTGGATGGAGAAAAGTTTCAGAAGGTCGGTGACATAAATACCTAACTACATATACCTGTCCACTTATTTAATAAATCAGAAGAAGAGCAACAGACTCACAGATGTGTGTATGAGTGTGTGTGTTATGTATTAAATGCTAAGGCAGCTCTTGAGAGGAGGGAGAAAAGCACTCAGTTAAAGCTGTTTCCACCAACACCTTTGAAGTGGGTTGGTATCTGTCTGGGAGGACGCGACAGAAGGTTTAACTGAATAAGATCCTTAATGGAAAAAGACCCCCGGAGCCGTCTTTACTCTCCCTGATCCGATGTGAGGACAGAAAGAACGTGCGCGCGGCAGATAAAACACCCTGCACCTTTGCGGGCGTCTGCCTCATCCCATCACTTTGCATCCACGTTACTCTCCTCCAAAGGGCCTAATTCAAATGCTACAGATGCAAATGTGTCTGGTCCCAGTTCCCCACAGACATTGTCACTTTGGGGAAAGAGAATTTATTTGAGACGCGGCTCACAACACAAGTGGGTGGCTGTTGGTGCCAAAAATGGCTTTTTAGCAACAGTAAAAAAAAAAAAGGCAGTGCTTTGCAGAATGTCACGTATTATACAGGAGAGTGGTAATCTGTTGTGAGATGTGAGGCGCTGCCGGGAGGGAAAAAAACGGCGGTTGTTGTAAATGACTGACGGACAAGGGCCCGACCTGAAGTGAGAAGCCTCGTTAGAAAGTCTGTCTGTCAGCGGCTGATTTACTGGGAATGTGAATCTGTGGGAGCTCGAGGAAAGCTTTGTCGTTGAGCGAATCGGTCGGAAACAGACAGCGAACCATGTCGGGCTTCAACCTGAGTCATGTCGGGCTTCACCACTTTAATGCATCAGATCTCCAGACTGTCATGATGTGCTTTGACACCTGAGGACGGCCCTAATGGATCCGTGCATTAATTATGACTATTACTTCATCTTTCTGTAGCTCTTAGGGAGCTGCATCAATATTACACTTGACCAGCACATTAGTACTGAGATGGATGGGGCGTGGCGGGGACTGGTGGTCCAAGGATCACTCACGATTCACCGACTTCCACCGTATGCCTTTATCGGCGTCTCTCATCTCCATTCACGTCGCGTTTGCAGCAGCTATTTGACTTTATTGTGAAAATGACTCTTTGTTGTGTTCAGACCGAGTCAAGCAATTACTGCCTCCTCCCCCCCCGCCTCACTTCAAACATCCTGTGCCGATGAAAAGTAATCGGATTACTCTATTTTGCAGACATTCACTCCCGTTTAATTCATTCTGTGGAGCCTCCAGGGAGAAGCTTTTGTGATGGCTACTGAATGTTGATGAATTGCCGCGTGAAACACAATAGTGTGCGACTGATGCCCTCGATCACACGGTAACAAGTGGGCGGCTCACGGCCAGGACACAATTACCATATCGATGCGTGTTGATTGGTTAATAGCGGCGTCGAGGCTTCATAATTGTTGATGTTCACGCACCACTTCACCAGAAAATTACAAAATCAAGCTAGGGGACTTTGCGCTACTTGCCTAAAACGGAATTAACAGTAATATAATGGGAGTGCTAGTGCTAGTTATATCAGTTCAGTCGTAGCGTCCTTGGGCTGAGCGGCTGAATGTGTTCTGCCGTTGATGACTGGAAGTATTAGACGAGTCTGTCAATGTTGACACATGGTGATATGTCCTGGAGTTTTCTGGTTTTTTTTTTTCTCCACCACGTCTATTTCAAGTTTCCATTTGTCCGAGCGTGTCCCCATTTCCGACCCCTCAGCCATACCTTAGACACCAGATCTGCTGTCATTACACAGAGCAACACTGTTGTACCACACATTAGTGCATGAGCAAGCCTGTGTGTGAATGACTGAGTGTTTCCGACTGGGCTTCATTAGAACCAGTGAGTTTTCAGAAGAAACCCAGGGCATTTATCTGGTTCTCATGCTGTGTGTGTGTGTGTGTGTGTGTGGATTAGACTCAGGGGCCTGAACTTTGATCACAGGGCTCTATGCAGGATACTGTGGGGTGTTAACAGAGGGGAGGAGAGAGGGAGGGGTTGAAGGAGGAGAACTCTCGCTCCACATGCAGTCCCCTCCTCTCCTTTTCCTGAAGTCTCTCAGAGAATCTCCCACATTTTTTTAAAAGTTCTGCATTTCTCAGTGGCACACACAGAGAGCTGACATCAAATGTTCTCAGCAAACCTTCTCCATGCACCATTGTCTGCAGCCGTTGATGCAGTGACTGTGCTGCTCTGATGTACCTCTTCCTACCAGTGGGTACCGCTTTCATTACCGTCAATTCTGCAAATAGGACGCTTGCCTTTAAAGAGCCACTGTTGGCAGTGGCACTTTTAAAACCTTCTTCCTGTCCCTTGTCTCTCATCCTCCCGAACATGCTGCTCTTGTGTTACCCCATCTTCTTCCCCACTGTTGTAAAATGAGCAGTTTTCTCTCCTCGACACTGGAATCACATCGGCACCGGAAAGCAACCGCAGCCTTGTTTTGTGATTTGGAAGCCACCGAAGCTCACGCAGCTCTCCCTCCCTGGATGCACGGGGATGCGAGGAGACAGTAAAAATGGATGAGCTTATTGCTTTCCCTCTCAGTTTCTGCAGGTTTGTGTCGAGCAGCCGGCCCCCGGAGTGCTCTGGCAGCCAAACTTTTTCATGAATCTTTCGCTCACTCATTTAATTATTCAGACCTCCTCCATGCTGGAGACGGCAGCAACAGGCCGAAAGGGTGAGGAGAGAGAGAGAGACGGATGAAGAGGGGAAGCCACCGCGCAGATTACAGTAAATCACATACGGTGGATATTTCAGAGGGAAAAGTGCAACTGAGACGTCGGGAGGTACCACAGCCACTGAGGTAACTTCTAGAGTGAAAGGTCAAAGTTTCCTGGACGTCTTCTTCTTCTCCTCTGGGAAACCCTGAGCTACATGCATATCCATTTAGCAAGGACTAAATAACATGCAAACAGGCTTGTTTATTTCTCCTGAGCAGACAAAATTCTTTACATCGTGACTATGTCGCCTGCCTCCCACTCGTGCTCACACCGCCGCTGATGTGAACCCGTGTAGTGCACGCCGGCTGGTTTCGTTTTCACACAAACACGCACACAGTGTCAGCCTCACGCAGCAGGACGCTTTTCCACATTTCTGAGAGGGAGAGCTGCGAGGCTGCCGACGGAGACGGAGAGAGAGAGAGACGGGGGCACGGCACAGAGCAGCAGGAGGGAAATGAGGCTTAATTAAATCTCCGGGGTTTCTATGACTTTTGTGGGCAGAGCAGGAAATCTTGGTGCAGCCCCCTCTCCCTGTCCGTGTGTGGAGAGGCTGATGGATGAGGGACATGCATCATCATCATCATCGGTCCTCAACATGAATGCATAAAAAACCTCTCATGAGCTGGTTTCATTCGTTCACGACTTGCAGTCAACTCAGACAGGGCAAACATGACAAGGTCGAGTATTTTCTTGTCTTAATTCGAGATGGTCATATTTCAATGTGAGAGCACGTGTGTGTGTTCACAGATTGGCTCTGTTCGTGCTCAAACTGCAGCTGTAACCAAACAGATATTAGACAAACAGCACTGGGGAAGAAAGAGAAGACAAAGGGAAGCATTTGCAGCCTAAATCTGTCTGGCCTTGTTTCTTTGACGTCAGTTTATCTTTATGCTACTGGAGAGACCTCAAACTCTGATCACTGACGAGAGCCGAGCGGTGCCGCTGCTTTTACCTTCACAAATACACACCTCCAGGCCTCCTTTCAGAGCCTCACATTCCACTACTTCCCTTGTTTGAGTCGTCATCACAACAACGGCTGCTCTCCTCTTGCCCTCCACTTTCCATTACGCCTCTTTGATCTCTCCATCTTTCTCCGTCTTTCTCTCTGACTCCAGCTCAAACTCGTCTCCTCGCTGTCGGGGGGTTTGATTGACAGCTGTGCGCTTTCAAATAATTGCATCATCAGTCCCCAGCACCGCTGACTGCTAAGCCTCTGCTAAACACCGAAGTCGTGCATTCATCTGCGTTTGTCTTTTAACGTCACAGTCTGTCACTTCAATATGCACTTGGTGTGATTTCTCAGTGGAAGACTTAATTCAGAGGGATAATTGCTTTAAACTTAATAAAATGAGTGTTGTGCATCGGTTTATATTCATATTCATATTTACAGGCACTACATGTACATGTGTGTATTGTTACCTGATCATGTTTAAGGGTGCTGCTGAGCCTTGGTAGAGGGATGCGCTTTATTGCTGTTCGAGTTTTTCCATGACTTTGGCCTCAGCCATGCCACGGACGTGACCTTGCGCTGGGCAGAACCTGGAGTCGATACCTCTGGCTCGTCCTGGTGGACACTGCCGGACTCGTCCTTGCCTCATCATCAGCAGAACAGAGGGGCTGTTTAATGTGACGGCCCACCGTTTCCCCTTTAACTCGCCCGCCATCAGATCCGATGTGACATGCACAGTGCTGCTATGCAGATCCGAACTGGCTTCTCACTTCACACCAATCTGCACTGTCTCGTCACAGGGCAAATGCTGCTGTCTCCTCTGGCACTGCCATGACACAAATACACACTCACACACAAAGGAAGAAAGAAGCAACCTTCCCACTCCACACACACACACGGAGCTAAATGGTCAATTCATTCTGAGTGTAAAGATGATTCATCTTTGGGTCTCTGTCAATTTCCCCTCTGGCCTCATCTCTTGTGTGTCTGTCTCCTCCTCTGCCTTTGACTCTGCTCTCTCTGGGGTCTCTGTGAGAGCGGAATTCAACAGAGAACCTGCAAATCTGTCTGAAGTGAAATATAAACTAAAATGTGTTGGTGCTCCTGGTAGAGAGTGTAAATGTCTATGTGCTATGCATGAGCCCTATCACTGTTTGTGATGATGAAGGCATTTATTTTGCTTTGTTTCATTTTATTTACCTGTTTTTAGCATTAAAACATGATGAATGACTGAACAAATCCAGACAGTTTGATGCAGATCTAAATGCTGCATATTTTTGGAATTCCTCCAAAGATTTTCTTCCACAACCGTTGTTATTTATTGTTAAGAGTCTGTTTCAACTTCATCAGGCTCATTCCTCAGAGCAGGCAGCTATCAACAGAAATTTTGAAACTTTTTCTCTTCTCTCTTTTTGGCTTTTTTTTTTTCACCCTCCGCCACACGATGGCGCTGCTCTGCAGTTACACTCAGGTTCCGGTGGAGTTGAGGTAAATGACGCTGGGAGCGACCACGCGCTCGTTAGCAATGGAGGAAGAGTCAGTACACACCTGATCTCAGGTAAGAGCCTCTACACTGGTTTCTGAGGCCTGGAGAAGCTGTCTCTGGTTGAACTGGTGAGCGGTGGGTCTGGTAGTGGACAGGTGTCCCACTGATGGATGTGGATATCACCTGGAGCTTCGTGTTGATCACAGCTGAACATGAATTCTGCTTCATGAGCTGTGTGAGTGAAGCTTCCCCTGCGTGTGAACTGACACCAGTTTGTCCATGTTGGACTAGAGTTTGGATGTATTTGTATGCATGTTCATTTGGTGTGTGACTGGAAAGAACACGTGTAAATTAAGGAAAAAACTTTGTTCATTTGACAACACAAAAATCTTCAAGGAAGCTGTGGTGAATTTGTCTCTGAGGCATAGTTAATTAATTTATATCGACAGAACAATAATGAGACCATCAGGGATTCCTGAGCTCCACTCAAATATTGACATTTGTCTAACAGCTCTTTTTTTTTTTTAAATTGAATGAATTTCAACCTTTGGTTCTCAGGGCTCCAAATGACTGATCAATCTTTGGGTGTGTTTTATATAGTTTTTCTTCTCCTGTACAAACTCCTCCCTCACAGCACGAGCCAAATGTTGACCGGCTCTCAGTCCTGCTGTCCCACTCTTTAATCATTTCTCAGGGCACGCATCAGCTCCTGGAGAGTCGTCCTCTTGCACAGATATTCAGGAAGCACGCGCGGGAGGAATCATGAGGCGATCATTGTTTTTTCTATTGTCCCGATCCAGGATATTTAAATGACTATTGACGTCCCGCTCTGGGGAGTTGATGATCTATGTAAGGCTGGCGTTGTTTTGACTTGCTGCGTCACTGCAGCCGCAGAGGGAGAATGAATATGGGCCCAGTTATGTTGGTTTCCTGTAGGTTGATAGTAAGTGTTTACCTTAACGGCATCATTCACTTTCACACTGAGTTCAATCTGAGAGAAACAGTATGAGCTGTGGTTGGGATTTAGTTCCCTCGTGTAATTATTGAACCATAGCTTGGGACATATCTGAATGGTTTTGTGGATATGATCTAGATTTGCGAAAAACAAATTATTTCCAAACATTTTCCCCTCAACTCAGTTGGCATTTATTTCTACCAAATCATTTGTGACACAGGGAACACAGGGCAAAATAAGAACATCTTGGTGGGTGGGTTAAAGGTTACTGCTGTGCGCAGGTTGCATTTTAAACTAAACTTCCACCAAATCACCTACTGCCTCAACAAAGTTTGCTGTTTTCTTCCGCTTGTTGTGCACTCAGCATTTCTGCTTTCTTCTCAACTTCTTGGCCACTTTTCTAGATGCGTATACTGTCAAGTGATAAAGCACAGATTCCATTAAATCTACTTTTAAAACTGTAAATTCCGCCTGGTACCCATCCTGCCACATCTCCCCCAGTACTTTCGAGCAAGTGCTAAAAGAGTCTGGGAAATAATTTATTTCTCCGCAAGTGGGTCACCAAGCAGCTGCAGAAGGTGAAATATTGAGATGCATTAAATCATTGGTAGCTTAAAGGTGGGCTGTTGTGAGCTTAAAGGAAGTGTGTGAGTGTCTGTGTGTGTCTCGCTGTGTGTTTGTGTATGGTACATCCTCTGGATCTTTAATAAGTTAGGGCCACTGGAGTCCAGGGTTTAATTAAGAGTTAGAGACAGATTTAGGCCTCGGCAGCACCATGCTGGTCCTCTCCTTGGACACACACGCATACATGCGCTCGCACGCACGCACACTCTGCAGGATCAGTGATGTCCTCAGAGGTTTTTATAAATCACACTGAATATCTCAGAAATAAACTGGGTGCCGAGAAAAGACGCAGATCTTTGAGATAAAGACCAAAAGAGAAATGACAAACTGAAAAGAGGAACGCGGGTTTAGGTTCAGAGCGATAGAGGGAATAATTGAAAGATGGCGAGCGATGAGAGGATGAAGAAAGTGGGGATGAAATCTGAAATCGCATCAATAGTCTGGAATGAAAGAGGCGAGTGGAGAGGAGTTATGTCAGACCCGATAAAGTTCGCACTACAGTCAATACATTCATTACCTTGGCCCCAGGTGGATGCCTGAGACCTGCACTGAAACGTTTAGAATAAATTCAAGTAAAGCAGTTTTTCTGTGCATGTAGGAAATACTCCATCTTCACCCCGGTGCCTCTTTTTATGTAGATATTTATGGTGTTCTTCCATTGCACCATTTCTTTTTTCCAAAGCAATAAAGGAGGTAAAATGTGGACATTAGAGTAAGAACACAGAACAAATTGCAGAGCAGAGAGTGCAGAATGAGGCAGAAATAAAAGCTGCTCCTGTATTCCAGACTCTCAAACCCTTTGCTCTCTTTGAAATTCAGGAGTTATTCATATTTTGGGACCGGATTTTTTTTTTTTTTTTTTTGTAATTTAATCAGACTCTCAAGGGACAACGCTTCACACTTGACATTTACTTTTGCATTTCTCTCCTTTTTATGAGAAATTTCCCCTGTCCTGAGCAAGTTGTGGAAAATGTTTTCAGTTTAAAGTTCAGAGGGAGACAGAGTGTTCAGCATATTAACATAAATGCATGATCAGGACGGGCAGTTTTTGGATGACTTTCAGAGCAGAGTGTTTCCTGTTTCCCGCCGCGCTGGTGACACAGATATAGCAGGACCTCACTCGGAGCCTCGCAGCCTGTTCTTAGTCTGGGAGATTTATGAGGTGTGTAACTCTCTAACCCTTTATAATAAAGTGAGATTAATACCGCAAAGATGTTCAATCAGTGTTGCGACGTGCATATTTGTTTTCGCAGATGAGGCTCCGCTGCGTGCTCCTCTGTACTCCATCCCTCATCCTCCTCCCTCATCACGTCCATTTACTTCACAAGATCATTTATATTTCCCGGAAAGGGGAAGAGCTCCTCGTTAGTATGCAGAGCAGCGGAAGTACAAACGGCACAGAAGTATGAAAATGAAATATTCATGGCGATAGAGAGAGCTATCTTCGAGCTGAGGACATGGAAGAGAACAGTTGTCATTTTGTCACGCGCTTCCATCTGTCCTCTTCTGTCTCAGGACAGCCGGACTCTTCTTGTGCCGTTGACGTTTTGAACAACAGGAGCGACAGAACAGCTCCTCTTAGCCCTCCTCCTATTCTGTTGTTTCTCTCCTCCTCTTCCCATCTCTCCTTTCGTCGTCCCTGTGCTGGCTGTCACTTTAGCACTGCTGGCGATATCTCTGTGGCAGTGAGAAAAAGACTTGGCAGAAAAACTGAAGGTGAATAAAATGCAAAGTAGCTCTGGCTAAAAAGATTCACGGGCTAAGCATATTTTTTACTGGCTGATAAAAATGATTTAATAAAAAAAGAAATAGTCGGCGCCTGTGTTATACTGTAGCTGACTGTTACAACTGCATTTTCTCCACAGCTCCATTTCTCACAGACCTTTCGCCTTCGTGTCCTCTCTGGGTTTTAATGTGGCCGACCGTTTGTTGCCCTAACGTTACGAGTCGTGTTTCACCTGTTTGTCCCTGAAGTGCAATTACAACTAAATATATTCAGAAGAACTTTCAGATAAATATGTTTTGTTCTATTCTGACTTTTAAAGTTGAATCATTGGGAAGTTATAATCAAATTTGAATAAAAGTTTAACTTTAATTTCACTCACTTTAACACTCTAATTTATAATCTCTCTGAATAACAGACAGAAATATATTGGCAATTTATAGTTTCAGACCACAGAGCGCTTTTTCAATGAGCTTTCAGATTTTTACACAATGGAATTAAAACTGAAATTAAGGTGAGGATTTTATAGATCTGGATTGTAAACAGCTCATGTGAATCTTAACATTACACATGTCTAATTGCAGCTGAAATAAGCTGCGACCATATTTATGCTCTTTAAGAAGTTTGATTATAATTAAAACCATTTGAAAATGCATTGTTTCTCTGGAGGAAAGATAAAAGAGTGGCGACAGTAGGCGCCGTATCTTCGAGGCTTTGGACCAGATAAAAGCATTTGTTGTTGCCCATCGGTATTTCTCTCCATGTGTTTATATGCAGGCGTGTACTTGGACGTGTTGCGTGTTTATCTTGGATGATTGTGTATCCTCAGTGCTCTTCACAGAGGGTAGATTACTTATTTATTAAAAGGACTCATTTATTCAGATGAGGCATCTGGAGAGGCCGGGGGGCTTGTTTAAGTCATGAAATGAAACCCCTCTACTCTTCCTCCTCCCCCCCTCTCTGAGAAACCTCTCGCTGTCAGGATCCGGATCGAAATCTCTGCAGCTGAAATCTGGAAAAAAAAAAAAAAAAAAAAATCCCCAACAACAACAAACGAAAGTACCCAGAACAGAAGTTTTGAGAATTGTAGTGTTTCCTTGAGATTCAGTGTACTCTGTTAACCTTGCTTTCAGTCCTTTGTGTAAATCACACCGTTCTGCAAAATTAATATTACCTCTGGCTTTGTACAACTGATGAGTTTTCTTTTTATTGATTCGCAGAAATTTCAGTCCTACTTAATATTTTCTGTTGATGTCTTTTTTAATAGGCCAATTACTGTTTTTCTTTGAAATCCCCCCAGACTGCACTGGGTGAAATGATGGATACGCTCGATGTCTGACAGACGACACACACAGACCAACACTAAGCTGGAGATTGTGATGTTGTCAATACACCATCGTCACTATTTGGACCTCCTGCATTAGTTTAGCCTCGAGCTATGTGGAGAGTTACATGGATACCTTTGTTAATCTGCTCTTTGGGACAGGTTTATCCAGCAGCGCTCCAAAGACTGAACAAATTCAACTGAATTTAATTCTGAAATCAAGAAATAAGAAGCATTTAGTACACTGTGTCTTTTCCACCAGTTTCTGTCCCTTTTCTGCCCTCGTCCTCATGAGCTCCGCCTCCACGGGGAAAGCTGCTGTCGCTTGTTGTGATGCCAGACCATGATTCACCCGCAGTTGACAGACTAAATCTCGTGCTAGGCCGTGGCTCACATGACATGTGCCAGCTGGGCTGTGGATGCCTCGCATTTTCTGAGCCTTTTCCCAAAGGTGCCAACGTAACCAGCCACTGAGCCGCGGAGTTACCCCGCTCTCACACGGGGTTCTGCGCACACAACCTCCGGAGTTGCGCTGAGTGAGATGGAAGCGAGGGCGCCGGAACTCACTCACCAAGCCGTGCTCATCGTGTTCTGGAGAGGGAACGTGGGTCATAAGGGTCAGGGGCGGGAAAACAGCTGCAGAAGACATCAGGATTCATCTCCTGAAGATGTGAATCCAACGTCATCTTCATCTCTGTTCTACAAAGCCTTTAATCTTGGGCCTTTTGTGCAAGCCTCTTTCTCGGTCGAGCGAGTCAGCCGTGGCCTTCGTGCACCGCCGATGTGTGCAATCAAGTGGAGGTTCGCACAAGTGCATGTGAAAGCTCCTGTTTTGACAGGTGCTTGAATCGGGGATTAGAGCGCGGTTGAGAGTTGCATTAATCAGAGGATTCAGCCTCGGCTGCTCCTCTCATCCCTCCGACTAAATATACTGCGCCGAGCTCTGTGAGCCAGGCAGGGATGCAGGGAATGACTGAGATGGTGTAAATGTGGTTTCCAAGCTGTCAAATAGAGGCTTATTACTGGAGGGCTAGACGTGCTTTCATGGGTCATTCAGTGTGTGTGTGTGTGTGTGTGTGCGCGTGTGCGCGTGTGTGTGTGTGTCTTCCTTGATTTGGATTGGAGGCTCAGAGAAGAGTGATGAGTGTGTAAAGTTTGTTTTATCTTTGAGCGCCACCCTCCTGGGGCCAGTCTGCACTTTCTGATGCACTAAATCAGGAGGCAGATGGCTCTTTCCGTTTTCATCTAGTCCTCCATCTCAGGTCACCTCTATTTCCCTCAGCATACTATCCAGCCTGCGTGCGCGAGGTGGCTAGTTCATCTCACGGTCTAATTGGGATGACATTTCTGCTCTCCAAATTAAATTATTCAGCTCCTCTATTCATTTGTTCTCCTATTCCTTTGTTCCCCGTCCACCCACTGCCCGGCTCTCTCTATCCAGGCCAAAAACCTGCGCTCATAAAAGCACTGACCCCAAAACCAGAGGAACCATAACTTGTGTCTTTATTTGAGTGCTTTGTGAGGTGGTTGAAACTCATTCTGAGCCCTGTGACCTTCATGGGAAGTCGGTGACTTACTGGCAGAGGCACTGGGAGGAATCCTCTAGTTGTGACCAGGGGTTGAAAGCAAGTGGGGAGCTTCTGCGTTCGGAACAATATTATATCGATATTGGCTCTTGTATCTATTATGGAGGTGAACCGTTGAAGGCAGGAAAGGACCTTCAGAGCGAGAGCCCTGTGAGCGTTGGGCCTTGCTCTTTAATCAGAAATTCTGTTTGTGTTTCTCATAGACAGTTTTTTTTTTTTTTTTTTTTTTTCTGTCTGCCATTGGTGGGGCCAGATGCATTCACAATATCAGGAAAATGACTGAAGGCCAAACACAATGTTTAAATCCCACTGTGGAACTGGCATGTGTTTGTTAATAGCACATCAACAGCGTCGTCACTGACATGTAGCTCTGTTTTATGGCGAATTTAAAAATGCTTTCAATTTATTTTTATTGTGCATCCAAATGGAAATGAGTTGTAGCTTGAGATTCCGTAATGCTCCGTAATGTTGTGTCTCTTGTATGCAGGCAACACGGGGTCTGTAAAAAGGAACATTTCACAATTTCTGCAAAGCCCGTCAACATGCCCACTTGCTCAGATTATTATGATTTTTTTTTTCCTGCTTTCCGTTCACATGGGCTGACATTCTCTGGATGTTTTACCTGGGGGCGGCTGGCAGGAAAGGTTAGGAAAGATGTTTGGATCAACTGACGCTGACATTTGCATCCTCACATTCAACCCCTCAAGAACGCAGCTCGTCAGAAATGTTTCCCTCCTTTTCTAATCAACCCGAGCTGTTCTTCGATAAACTCGCCATATCTGTACCCTCACATCTGTTATCGAGCAGCTGTTCGACCTTGAGGGTGAAGTGAAGCTGTATTTGTATTGTCTGTCTGCAAAGTGACAGGAGGAGGTTAAGCTCTCCATCATGGGAAAAAAAAAAAAAAAAAAAAGCGCCTCTTTCTCTTTGTCTTCCTGCAGCTTGGCTCTCGTCCCTGTTCGCTCACGCGTCTGTTCTCCTTGGCTCATCTTTGATGCAAGAAGGTGTGGGACACGAAGCCAGCATGATACTTGGAGTTGAAGCAAACTTCTGGGATCCAGTTACATCCAGTTTGCATCACACGCTCGCACATTCTCTCTCTTTCTCGAGCAGATAAGGGGGTCAGCGTTTGTGTTCGCATCTTTTTCTCGGCTGCATTTCTCACACACACACAACAAATACCTTTACATCTCTTGGTGCCGGTGTTAAAGAGCAACACCACATTTGATGGGTGTTTAGTTATCATTTCATCTGGGTTCAGGTGCTGGGGAAAACATTTGACATGAGTTAATACCTCTGCTGCTGCAACACTGCGTGGACACGCATGAATAGTTATGGGATGTTGTCTTGGAGAATTGTTCGGTGTTGGCAGGTTTGCGTTCTACCGACTGCCTCCTAACTTTATTTGCATATGTGGGCTGAGTGAACAACATGTGGGCGTCGATATTTGCATGTGTGATGAGAGGAAGTAGGTAGAGCTGGGTGGTAACAAGGTATCCTGGGGTGGCCGCTTCATTACTGTCAGGGATGGATGTGATGTAACGAGCGCCTTGAAAGCGTCTGTCCGCCGTCACGTTCACCGCGGTCGACGGGACTTTTTCTAAACGGTGTAATCTGCTAAATAAATCTCATCATGCTTGCACGCTGCGATCTCAGAAGGGACATTTTTAAAAACAGGATTTGTATTTGCTCAGTGTCCAAACCATTCACCCGTTCTCAGTACCTCTTGCAGGGGTGGGGGGGTGGGGGGTTACCCTGGGCGAGAGCTGTCGCTTTCACCAAAAAAGAAGTCCAAATCAATGTGACATGAAATATATTTGAATAACAACCCCGCTGTCGATGCCGACACTGAACTACTGCAGATCTGCTCAAGTGGGCGCCATGTTTAGATTGATGTTAAAAATGTTTCTTGAAGGCAGGATTTATCCCTGAGACGGAGAGAATAATGCTGAACACAGCTCTACAAAGAAACAGTGGGACAAAACACTAAGCTGGAGAGCTTATATTTTATTATGTGAGTCGCGAAAATCATTTTTGGGCCATTATAAAACCGTGGTTGGACAAATGAGAGTTGGCGGACAGCCACAGTTTTGGTAATTAATGGGAAACACTGATGGTGTTTACCACCCTTTTGTTCTCTTGTGTATTCCTGAGTCTTTTTAACTTACTATCATTAGCGATTTGACAAACGCAGAGATGCAGTTGCCTCAGCCTGTTTGGAATCTTAAATAAAAGAGTTGCTGCATCACCCTGTCACTCAGATGTAGGGCAGGGACATGAGTTTGTGTTTATACGAATACGATGATGTGTGTGTGTATGTGTGTGACTGACAGAGTGGGGTGAGTCTCGGTAAACAAACATCAGTGCTCAATGACGCTGTGAATCTGTTGGTAGCGTCTGAAATTGGTTTTTGATTATTAAAAGCAAAAACAATTTTCTCTGATCAGATCAGTGAGAGCTGATGACTGATGCTGTCGACTAAAAAAAAAAAAAAAGGGAGGCGTTGGAAATTGTTCAAATAAATAAGTTGAAGGAAGTTTCAAAGATGTTTCGCAATGTGTTACATAAGAATTGGATGCTATTTGTTGGAATTTATTTGTATGCATGTGATGCGTGAGCAACATTAAAGAAAGAACTCAAGCTCTTGCACGTTGCATCTGCGATTTCCCTTCTGTTACTTTAATGTAAGATTTTTTAAACAATATGTGGAGTTTGTTTGGCCTTGGAGCGCTGTGCACAAATAAACACGTCATGAATACATGGTTGCAGTCAAACTTTACCCACCTCCAGGAGTTGGCATAAGTGGAACCAAATAAAGTCTTGATGACTTGTTTGTGCGCTCTATTTGATTATCGGATCTTAAAGTCTCCATATTCTCAGTTTTACTGGTTTGAGACATTCAGTTTTAGTGCAATTTCAAATTATAGTATTAAAACAGAGGGCGGACAATCTGTCCAAATGGGAACCAGCAATTTTGACATTTATACTTGGTTTAATGTCAAAAGTATTGCCAAAATAACAGTCATTAAAGCAATCTGTGCTATTTCAAAGCTCTGTTCCTTAAATTCTTTATTTATTTACATCCAATATAACTGAACTGAGACCAGGGGGTATAGATTCAAAATGGAGGGCGATGAGACGAAAAGGCAAGAATAAAAAATAAGAACAATATAGGTTCCATTTCACCCACTTTGTCTGCAACATTGTGGAGAAAGTAATTACTGAAAATCTACCCAACATCCACTTGTTATCCGTTTTTATGGCTGGTGGCGACAGTCGCATGCGGCACTGTGCTGGGTGCTGCGTGGGTCATTTCAGGGGTCAGGGTTTTTTAATTGGGTAATCCAGTCCCCGGCTATCTGAGATTAGCAGCTACTCAAGCCCGGGGAATTGATATGATAGCGTTTGACCCGTGTGACCACAGCGGGTTAAGCTCCAGCTCCACTGCGGCAGCACACAGGTCTGCCTCGGGGAAGCACAGAAACTACCCGAGACGATGAAGGGAAATTTGCTCGGCAGCCGCCAGTTTCGAAATCAGAGATATTCATTTTCCGCCGGACACCGGCGGCTAATCAGTCGTCTCAAAATGTTAACAGTATGTCTCTGCCTTCAAAGCAGCCCGCTGAGGATTTAACTCCCCTTTGTTCTCACTTCTGATCCTGTGCCGCGGCCTTTAACAAGAGCTTTTGTACGTGCTCATCATTTCTGTTGCTGTGTGTGTGTATGTGTGTGCGTGCCCCAATTTTTTATTTATTTGTTCACACACACCCCAGCTTGTGAGTGTGGCGCGGAGTTAAACCCGAGAATGTGCATGTGTTGGAGCTGTCCGCTTAATCCTTACAGCAAATAAAGGTTTACTCAGTCTGCTGCACACACACACACACACACACTAGAGCAGGCGAGTGAGCAGATGCACACACTTCACATGCACTGGCACGTGCGCATGTTGCACATGCTCTCTCTACCTATTCATATCTTTCTTTCTCCCTCTCCATCTGGCTGATGCTTCATCCCTCCATTATTCCACCTCTCTAAGATTCTCTCTCTCTCTCTTCTGGAGTCTGTGCCTCCTCTTTCTCCTATCTCTCTCTCTCTCTCCGTCTCTCCCTCCCTTCCTCCCCTTCGCTTGCAGACTCGTACACAAACCCCGCTGCTCGCAGTGTCTCTGTCTCCCTGCCAAGCCAATCAGGGTTTGGAAACGGGCTCAAAAGCATGAGGATTACCCCCACACCCCCAGCTATTACCCCCAACTTTCCTGAGCAGGGCACAAAAGCTGCTAGTGTCCCATAATGAGAGAGCTGCTGAGCTGCTGAGGAGGGACTTATGATTAGCGATGGTGTTTTCTGCCTCTTAGAGAAGCACAGGGCTGCCACTGTTAAATGTGCCGCGGTCACAGCTAAGCTCCAGAGGGGGCTCTGCGGTCCGACACTCAGGACTGTGTGTTTGTGTTCTCCATGACAGCCCCCGGTGTTGGCCAGTTGTTTGTTTTCACTTCGTGCCGCTGTCGCCCGTGTGTTTGAGCAATGATAACAGATATGATCAAGCAGTGGTTGGGATCAGCTGTTCCTGGCAAACGCTGCTGGTTTGCACCGACCACGACGCAGCCTGCAGATGATGACCGGGGTCTCAGTGGGCTCGCCCGTCCGTATGAACTGTTCAGCTCATTTTTAAAAGCAAACTCAAGCTAGATGACTCTTGTCTACGTGGACAGATTTGATCTTACAAGAATGGGGCAATGATGTACATGGGCTTGACCATCCCGCTTTTCTCATATCTGCTCAACGCTCATTTGAGACTTTGGATCGGGGGACAGCTGCCTGATCTTTTAATTGGTCCCTTTAAATTTGTTTAATTTGATTACTGTCGTGTCTCTGGTTCGGGCAGCCCGGTTGATGTGGTTATTTAAAGATTGTTTTATCATTTAATTGAACCACAGTCCTCTTTGTAATAGACTTTAGATAACCGTGATAGACTTTCTCCAATCACGAGTATATATTTACTCACCACAGTGTTCATTTAAGATATCCACCATCACTTTTGTACTAATAAAACTCATATTGCTAAGTTCTGAAGAGCCTCTCTCCTCTAAATTATATATAAACAATATCTAAAAATCATGAGTGGCTGTTTTAACATTTAATATCTGGACTAGATATCAGGCATACTGCAGATTTAATTCAACTCCTCCCCATCAATTTCATTTTTTTAACAGTTGTTTTATATTGGCAGTAGCAGGCAAGGACATTTTCCCATATTTTGAACATTTCATATCAAGCTGTTGCTTTTAATTCATCCCAAATGAACAAGCACTCCCTGAGGGGTTGTAGATATAGAACTAATAGACATCAGCCGTGGTCGTTGAAAGTGACCAACCGCAGGAACGCAGATGTCATCCACTGTCCCCAAAGTCTCAAAAGTCAATTTCACAAGCGAGCGAGCATTCAGCTGTTTTAAGCACATACGATCAGTTGAACTTACATGAATCAATAATCTGCTCGCAGGACTGCGCTGGAGCAGAAATGTGGAGCAGAAATGACCCCAGTTTCAAATAAATGGGCTGGGGGTTTCCAGAAGCACTCACCTGAAACAAATCTTGGTCAAGGACTCAAATATTTTTGGATGAGCAGATGATGAGACCCCTGATAACATAAACTGCTTTGCTCATTGTGTGGGGCTGAAAACTTATTTAAGACTCCTATTGTGTTGCTCTGTCTGCAATTGTTCAGGAATAATTTCACTTTGTAACAAAAAATGTTCTGTCACTGAATTTTATTTTCAGCCTGCCTGCTCTGCATTATTTCAATGTGCTGACTTTGCACTTGAAATGACGACTTTGCAAAAAAACCTTGAGGCAGGAGAAAGTAATGAGGTGTGCTGTGACTTGACATTGTGCTAGCAAGAACCTCAGGAACTTGTCTTCACCCCATGGGCTTTCACGAATTTCCTCTATTTCATGTGCAGAAAGTAAATATGTTTTCCATTATTTGTCTGCGTGGGTAAGTTCGATATCGTTGGTCACTGTACGGCGTCCTGGTCCGAAATCGCTGGCTCTGTACTGAACGAGCAAAAATAATCCTCCGTGATGCAACCAGTCCTTACCATTCACTTTTTAAACCGCCTCAGGACAAAAAAAGGTTCTATCCGGTGTCCTTGAACTGAAAGGTGACGTGCTGTAAACGTGCAAAGAAAGAGCGAGCGGTGCAAGTGTGTGGAAAAGTGCCCGTGTTGATGAAGCGCAAGGAACTAACGCCGTGGGAAGTCCCGTGTTCCTGGCTCGTCCTTGTAATTTGAGTCTGTCAGATTTGTGTACACGTGGCTTGATTGTCAAAGCCGCTACCAATGTCTGCACCCAGAGGAACGTGCACGTGAAGAAACGCTGCCGTGAGAGGGTGGGGTGGTGAGGTGAGAAGAAAGAAGAATAAGAAAGTCTGGGCTTGACAACAATTCAATCATCTTGCAGCTACTCTGTGAAACAGTGCGATTTATTGTTGTGGATTGATGTGAAAGACATGTGAATCTTTTATTTTGTGACAGTAACGCCACCTTTTATCAAGGTTGTGTTTTACTCAAGGGTCCTGATGTGTGCGTTTCCCATCATAACCGTCAGAGTAATGTGACTTGAATTGGCAAATCTTTGAGGACGCCATTGTGTTCGTCAGCCATCTTCATACCATCCCTTTCCCTATGTTGCCTTTTCCTTTAAATCCGAGCCAATCACGGCAGAGCGGTCCAACTGGCACCTCTGTCATTAGCTGAATACACAGTTCCACACTTCTCTCTGTTGTGTTTACAATTTTTTTTTGGTGAGGGGGGGGGGGCGAAAAAAATCCTGGCAGTGCAACATAGAATAAGAAGTTAAAAATAAAAATGAAAATAAAATATATGTCCTTATTATGTCATTATCTATTGGCTTCACGGTTCTCTCGGAACGCTGCTTTGAAAGTCTAAGGCAAACAGGCAAAAAATGTTTCAGCTTCTGAACTGGGACGAGCTCGGAGCTCATGCTCATGCAGAATGTGATACCCTTCAACTAAAAGCAATGTTCTCCATAGTCTGATCATATTTTAGTCTCATTTATTTCCTATTAATTTGCTATCGGGACCATAACATTGTTTACATAATTAAAAAAAAAAAAAAAAAAGGACATATTTCTGTTGCTAACTAGAAACAGTAGCAGTGTTTTTAATTGTTGACTGATCACCATGTACCCTAATATCCACTCTCCGACTGTCCCTGTTAAATCATGTGCAGGAACATGGTTATACAAGCGTGTATCCGTGTTTGTTTTGGGGATTCTTGCTAAGTTCGATAAACAGACTCGCTTCTTACTCTGAGAGTCTGTGATCTTAGTTTGAACTCTCTCTGAACCCGAACAGAGCTCCCCTGGCAATGGGGATGTGGAGTGTATCCAGAAAAACAATCGATGGTATTTCGTTTTAAACTGGAAGAAAAAGTTCAGACGGATGACAATAATTCATTTTGAATAAATGACTTTGTGGCAACCTTGCAATGTTTTCTTGATAAACAAGCATTTGGGTTGTGACAGACTTGAGTGTCGCTGTACGCGCACAGAGACTGAGCCCTCGCTGACTGTCGCAGCAAATTTAAATGAAAGTGAAAGCTTTCCCCCCCTCGACGTCTTTCCTAATTTCACTTGTTTTTTTTTTTAGTCTGTCCTTGCGCTCAGCCACACTGCTGCCCCATCCGATTATGTGTGACAGCAACACGCGTGGCATTTGAAAGTAAATGCATATTCATTGTTATTACATCAAGACAAACAGTGCTGTGGTGTCCCCATTTCCACTGAACACTGCACACAGAAGTAAGCAGCAGTTCAGATGTATAAGAATATCATAAGAAATGGGCTTTTTGGCATATTGCTTTTTTTGTGACATGTCAGTGCTCAGTGCTGCTTCAGAGAGGAAGAGAACTACAAGAAGATCAAGACGCCTCTGTCTTTGTATCTTAATCCCCTCGACATTTCATAGCCACAGACTAAAAGCGTTGGTCACAGTTTGGTCATCTGTCTTCAACACAGCGAGATCAAGAAGCTTTAGAGAGACGGCACTTCCACAACGATTCAGCCCATCTGCGATCTTCATCGATTTTGTATCATGAGTCTTTGCTAAATGTTTGCTTTAGTGCCTCTCTAATACTTTGATTAGCTTTTTAATGCGATCCTTACATTCTTAGTATGTTAGGATCACTATCTCTTGTCTTGTCTGGCTTTACTCCACCATGAGGGGAGGAAGACGAAGCTTAGCTTAGAGGGTGTACTCTAACCTTCTGATTGTAATAGCCTTGATGGCGGAAGCTCTTGGCAGTTGACCATTAGCACCACCATTGCCACCTGGTCCGGGCAACAAAGCATTTTTGGCACCAATGAAACAAGTTGATGGGGCGACCCGAAGGCCGAAGGCTTAGGCCTCCGACCATATGGACACATTCGTTGGAGCAGCAGGTCTCTGGTCTTCCACTCCTGGCTGGCCCGTTCTGTCATCACTGCAGCAGTTACATAAAGGCATCGAAATGACCAAAAAACAAATAGAAATGCAAGAGAACTGAATATGAAGCAAAACAAATGCTGTTCCCTTCAAGAGTTTGATGCTGAACTTGAGCGTTTCATTGGATTAGTAAATATCTGCTTGCAGCCAATACATCTCCAGTGGACTGAAACACCACTGCTGTAATCATCAAATAATAAAAAAAAAATCTTGAACACCACTGCAAAGTCAAAGCGTGAAGTTTTTTCTGCTCCTTCCTTCTTTTATCTGAGCCTCTCCCTCTCTCCGGTGCTGTCAGATTAATCTCAGTCTGCTTAAGCCGTGTAGCGCCATCGATGATAGGTGGGACTGAGATGCACGGAGATGAATGAGGGTGTTTGCCTTGACTATTACTCCCTCTGTTAGAGCGGAGCAGCCTGGGCTCCTCACAGCCAGTCTAGATCTGTCTAAATTTGCCTCTGGCAAGACCAAGGTCACTGAAGCCTTGCCGTCACATTTGCATACTGTGAACTGTACATACAGTGTATATATAAGAGCTGAGATGGTTGGTGTTGCCGAACTATAAACATGATATTGTGGATAAATATAAGTCTTAGTATGTCAGCAATTGAATCGTCTGTGTGTTTAAATGTGTGATGAGTAAGGACTCGATACAAGAGTCCATGTCTCTGAAATCTGAGCCTGGTGTCGGTGCCTATTTATTCCTCCTATTGATTCACTCCTGGTCCTCTCTCTCACACACACTTCCTCACACACAACGCGTTTCCCCCAGGGCGTCGGCTGCTCCTTTCTGACCTTCATACAGCTCCCAAGTCTCTTTTCCTTTCTCTCTCTCTCTCTCTCTCTCTCTCTCGCTCGCTGGCTCTCCGTGTGTGCGTGCTGGCATGGGGCTGAGGGAACAGTCCGCTAATAGAAAGTCTATTGACTGGGCCAGTCACTCATTGCTGCTATTATAGCCGCTGTGGCCCTCTGGACGGCAGTCGATAAAAGGCAGCTTGTCTCTGTTCTATAGTGGGAGGCCTTTGTCAGCGCTGGAGGAAAATTAAATGTTTGATCGACCACCTTTAAGATGCAGTTTATAGTGCGGGCGTGTGTGTCTGCGTGCGTCAGAGCATGCGTGAGATTTGGATGTGTTCATGTGTGTGATTGTAGAAGGTTCAGGGAAACAGGTCTGACACTGCAACAGTTAATCCTCTTTGAATGTCTCAAACTTCGGTGTAGTGTCTGTGTGTCTGTGTGTGTGCGTGCGTGTGCACGTGTGTGTTGTATGCCAGTGTGACCACTAATTCCCTGAAAGCTTGTTTTTCAGTATGCCTGGACTGCAAACAGCTGGCACAACTGTCTCACTGTTGCTGCAGATCCACAAACATGCTCTAATGCCAAGTCTCTCCAAAACAAAAAAACAAAAAAAAAAGAAGAAGAAAAAAAAGTTGGCAGCAAATCTCTGATAAAGGAGACAACAAATTAAACTTCAGTTAAGAAATAACAGATCAGGTTCAGCTGCAGTGCACTGAACCTAATATCAGACCTTCGTCATGCAAAAACCCTCTGACTAATGGAGGAATTCTGGACCCTGAACATTAAATGATGTTTTTTTTTTTTTTTTTTTTAACATATTTAGGAAACTAGTATCTTTTAGTGAGGACAGCGGGATAGAGGTGAAAGGGACTGTTGGGCCTCGGTGAAGTTACATGTTCTTCTGCCACTTTCCTTGCAGAATTTGTCGTTGTACTAGTACAAATCTGTTCTTGGCTCGTCTCTGGAACAGCTGCACTAAAGTTGCTATCACTGTCTATATTCACAGTGGGATGACTGGCCCAGTGTAAGACAGTATTATAGACATAACGCAGGAACAGAGCTCATTAGAATAATCCCTAAGGTGGTGCTGGCGGACAGAGAGGCGTGTGTGTGTGTGTGTGTGTGTGTGTGTGTGTGTGTGTGTGTGTGTGTGTGTGTGTGTGTGTGTGTGTGTGTGTGTGTGTGTGTGTGTGTGTGTGTGTGTGTGTGTGTGTGTGTGTGTGTGTGTGTGTGTGTGTGTGTGTGTGTGTGTGTGCGTGCTCTCTCTAAGCGCCGGCATTCACACTTCGGAGGCGGAGACGGTGTGTAGACTGCGCAGCAAGGTCACTGTCAGCTGAGAATAAATATGGTGAGACCCGCTCGTGCTTCTAATCTGCGGCAAGCTGTGAACTACCTCAGTTATGTGGGCGCCCTGGAGCCCAGGGCCAAGGGTGAAGGACCGTGGTGAGACAATGGTATGCGGCGTGGACGTGCCGCTGACCTGTGACTGAATGAAATATGTGACGCCCTTTCTCTCTGGGTCGCATTATCCCCACGCGGGTTTCCGTTTCCTCATAGCAATGTATGGCAGCGTGCTGGAGCTAATGCCGCTGTCTCGCCACCTTTGACATCCTCGCATCATTACCGACCGGCTGTGTTGACAAGCCCGAGACGAGGTCGTCACATCGGACGTTTCAAACAATCTGGAGTGACAATTCAGCGGCATTAAAGTCCAGTGTCAAAATCCAGCGCTTACACAACCTTTTGAGAGGGGTCTCGGTCAGCGCTCGAGCCGCTGCGTCGGTCAGGACAGTCGATCACGGCCGAGAGATAACTGGGAAGGAAACTTGCTGCTAATTCTGTCCCATATTTACGCTCCCGGCACACGAGGAGGGAGAGCGGCTAATATGATTATCGCTAATTTCTGCCAAACTGCTGGTAAAATGGCTTAGGGAGGGAAACGCGTCCAAACGTATAGACACAAGTACGCAGACACTTTGCTCTGCCATGCACACACACGCACACATCGCAGGGAGACAGGCAGCTGCTGATTGAATTACGGTTAAATTAACTGGGAACTTACTGAAAGTTGTGCTGCCTCCCTGCAGGCGACAATCCGGTTACTTTCATTAATATACCTGGCAGGAGCTTCCCTGCTGGTAAGGAAGACACAGAAACGCAGAATGTATGGACGCGTGTATGGGGGCGGCGTAGGCGGCGGCGGTGGCGGCGGGCAGGGGGTAAAATTAGGATGAGCCAGTCGCCAGATGGAGAGTTGAGGTGGAGGAGGAGGAGGTAAAGGCTTCGCTGAGTGATATCTGTGGTATGCAGGGTGTGAAGCGTGTCATCTGTGCTCTAATAGAAAACCGGCGTGTGGCCCGAGACGGAAATGTGAAAACACACTTTGCTTTTCCCGTCGCAGGCTCGCTCTCGGCTAGCGTTCGTGCCTGCAGGATAACCGGCCCAATCGCTCTCGGATCGCCGCCGTCCACGTCGTTCCATCCGTCGCGCTCCGTGTCTGTCTGTCACCTCTCACGCATCCAGCAGTGATGCAGCTTCCCAAGATTGTGTGATCGGCCTCTTAAGCAGGTTTGGACGGGGCAGCTGATTGGAGGCCATGTTTGTGATGCAAGTTAATGCAGATTCTCAGACGGAGAAGGCGCAGCACTCGCTTCCTATCCAGATGAATGCATCTGTTTAATGCTCCCCGACATACATTTAAATAAAAGACCCGACTTGCCAGAGATACCTGCCATTAGTCTTTTGCCCTCTGGAAACAGGATGGCACCATATCAACCTGCTGTCACTGAGGATTGCTGTTGTACAAATGGTGAAATAGAAATTACACGAGTACTCTTTTGTCTTACAAGAGAATTTAAAATAAGTGACACATGAGACCTGCTTCACTTCAGTGTTAGTGCAGCTGTCGGCCAAGGTCGGAGTGACCTTGCCGGAGGTTTGAACGGTGAGGTTGCCATAATGCCTCTAAGCTGATGGAGTGGGATTTGGTCTCTGAGGATCTTTTTACTGAGAAACAGGGCACCTGTCAGAGAGCGTGTCTGCGTGTGAGGTGATGACAGCGTGTGCGTGCCAGCGCATGGACACGCTCTCTCTGATAGCCAAGTTATTTTGCAGACTTCTTCCACAATAAGGTCCTTTAAATTAGTCTGAAATAGGATCCTCCATCCTCTTGTTCTGAACTGCCGTGCTGACATGTGCAAAGAGACGCTTTGAGTCAGACGCGCAAACTGTCAACTGCTCTCACGGACGTCAGCGGCCGGCGATTTTAGGATGAATGGCATCTTCCCCCTTGGGATCTGAGATATATTAGCAGCCCACTGAAACCCTTGCAGTGTTTTTCACCCCATAGTGCCTGTGATGACAGCCGCCCTCTGGTTTGTGACCTAAAAGATTATATATCTCTCCGCAGCCCCAGTTAACTCCCCAGCCTGCATTCAACAGCACAAAGGACAGGTTCGCTGTGCAGGCGCTCATTCCCACTTTCTCACCCTCTAACGAAGGCTAAGTGCATTTTAGTGTTTTAATGGCTCTGTATCATACTCATCCCTTCATCCTGTTCACTTACACAACAGTGACTGATTAAGGCCAAGACCCACTGATAGTCCCCTTTAAACAGCAGAGGGCTTATATATCGTTAGAGGGTGAGTAGTGTTCATCCATTTCAGACGTTAATAATTCATTTCATGCAACTTTTAAGGCCCAAAACATATGGGCCACATAGCATAGGGCATCACATTGGCTCACTGCAATGATTTATTTCACTAAATCTTTTATGGACTCCATAGACTGGCACTAAAAAAATACATATATTTATGTAGCACATTTCAAAACAGTCATTCCCAGAATGTAAAAATTAGAAATGAGCAAATCTGTTGCTGCATTCATGGTAGAAATGAATAGAAATGGAAAAAAGTAAAGGCAAGGACAGTTTTTATTCTGTACACCAAATTGTTCCAACTTTCTGCTTTCTTTAATTCACAGCTCTGGTTCAGAACATCAAATATTTATATTTAATGTTTAGATGCAAAATTAAAAACAGTAGACTATATGCCACAGCCTTAGTACTTATCGAGTGCACCAAACTTGTTCATAAAAAGCTTTCAAAAAAGAGGTTTTCAAATTATACACCTACACCGCCTCTTTCTGTGCATGGACATTGTCCATTTCAGTCCCTTCAGGCAGATACGGTGAAACCTCTATTACTGAGCTCGCCTTTGGTTTGGTCTGTGTTCCTCCATGTAAGGAAATTTTCTGCTTAGCTGAAACTCTTAATTGAGACATTAGATTTCTCTGTGTTTCTGCTCGAGGTTCTTTTTTTTTTTTTTAACGTCTGATTTCTCTTACGTTACACAGGATCTGCAGCAGAGGCACCACAGGCAGAGTTTTGCGTCTCCTCAGCTCTTTGTCGGCACAAGGCAGTGGTCTGGCTGCACCCGCAATCAAACAGCTATTGTCACAATAAACGCTGGGGCTTGTTTGGATTCCTTTAACCAGTCACAAATGTCGTGTGCAATGCAAATCTAGGAATCAGGTGGTCGGGTTTGTTTTGGTGGAGCGTTCCTAGATATCTGAATAGAACAGGCCCGAAAGAAAATGATGACTTATGTCATGTCATGTCATGTCATTTTCCATGACTTATTTGGATTTTTATTTTGTGTCATTGCTTGATTCAAATTTTCATTATTAAGTCCATATCCACATCCAGTGAGTCCAGGTGGGCTTGAAGATCTTAATTAGATATATTAGTTAGATTTAGCATCTGCATTTGAGTTGAATAAGAAACATTGTCTTTTTCAAAAATAGGACTTTCCACAGTCGTAGCTGAATATTTTAGCATTTATTGAACCAACATATCAAATGGAGAAAATGAAGCACAATTAAAGACATGCGTGGACGCACTCAGGCTCCAGAGTGTGGTGTTGATTGACGCTATTCTCTCAAGGCGCAATTAAGACGCAATGATGCGGCGGCTCGTAGTTGAGAAAGACATAGTCAAAAACATGTTATTTTGAAATTGTTATTTAAACCACACGTCCAAACACAACTTAATTTATACTGTGAACGTTAGCGGCATGTACAGAATAGTAGAGACTGGATCTGATGCACAGGGGATTAGACCCACAGAAAATGTTGACCTTGAATTCCATCACAACTTCGATTTTCTTCTTTATATTCACAGACACAGGGCCGATGCTCAGCAGTGGGGACGATTGATTCTTCATCGCAAACGAACATGAAGAGCAGTAAAAGGCAGCGGATTAGCTACCTGTTAGCCTTGACAACCCAATTCCAGCTGCAGACAGGCCGCCTGTGCGTGTCTTTGTGTGCATGCTCACAGATTTGGATCAGTGGTTTGGGGTGTGCTGTGCAGGATGTTGTTGACAGCCGGCGCAGAGGGGGGAAGCATCAGATGTAGCCGTCAGCGGACTTAATGCGTTCTCTGTCCCCCTCCTGAGCTGAGGCCCAGATACATACGGTATTAGGCCAAATGTTGCCTCACTGGCCCAGTTTATGCATAGCCTAGTTTAGAACAGTGTCGAGATTGTGGGACATCCCTTTCACATCCCTGCACGCTCCCAACCCCTTTTACATAGAACTGCTGCTCCTACAAAACGGAGCAATAGACCATTGAAATCAGATAACTCACAAGTTAAATGTCACATTTTTAAATGAAGTGTCAACCTGCCTGCAGTCTGTGAAGAGATACCGTTTTATTTAAATTGAATGGCTGTTTTGGATTGATTTTACGTGAATGTCTCCAGATGGTGAAAGAGATTTGAGGTGTAATGAATCTTTTTGGTTTCCTTTCTCACTGTAAAACACAGTTTGCCAAGGCAATCACATAAATCTCTCCCACATAAATGCACACCTACATTTACATATACGCTCACGATTGCAGAACACCCACCTGTAAGTGCATGCACACACACACACACACACACACACACACTCACACTCTCCCGTCTGTTAGCTGATGCCGTCAGGGGCTAAAGCACCAAACATGTCGAATCAGAGTTTTAATTAAAACTTCGGCCGTGGAGCATGAACGGCAAAGTGCATTTTACAGAAATAGTGTTTGGCACTTGGCAAAGCTCCCTCATTTGGAAAAACAGCGAGCGACAGATTTGGATTACAGCAGAAGCCAAAACTGTGTGTGCCTGAGTGGAGCTGTAGCCTTGTTGTTTGTAGCCTAAAACAAGGTTAAAAATACTGGAGTAATCTGTCAGGGTTACTCATGGTTTAATTTCATTCTTATGTAACCACTGGCCGCAGTCACAAAAGCAGAGAGGATGGAAATGTACTGCAGGGATGTCCAGTACACAGTGCTTAACATTCTAAATGCTGCTTTAATGTTTGAATTGACCTGGAACTCTGATGGCTGGATAAGATTACCGCTGCTCCTGAAAACCACTGCTTCTATTCGTGACTGGGATTGACCAGATTTTTCATTGATGATTTTTAGCAGTTTAAGTGTAAACTTTATTATAAAAGACAAAAATAAATATAAAACCCCCTAAATGCATTATTTAAACTTTAAGTTTATATTCCAGCAAACATAAACTCAGAACAAACTCACAATATATGTGAATATGTATTTTATGCTGTCTCAATAATTCAATAATTCCTGTTTTCAAAATCCAGATGTGTTCCAAAATGGAATGGCCTCTTCCAGGGGTCATCCCTCCACAAAGGTTCATGGTGACAACACACAAACAAGGGGAGATTAAAACAGAACAAGGGAACCATTGAAAGAGTTTACTGACGTGGACACATCGCACCGAAGGATCTACAAGAAAATCAATCGTCCATTGTAACTGGAAGAAATAATGAGATCCCTTCAGATCACGACTGTGTTAAGAAAATATTATTCGGTTCATTCAGTGCTGCATATGCGTCTGCAGCTGCTTGTGATCCACTGCCTCAAATGCCAGCAGGGGCTCTGGGGCTGAATATTGTGATGGCGACAATGATTTCTGACAGCGAAGCTTTGACAGGCTCTGACAACGAACAGCCTGCTGCACGGAGCACAGCGGTGTAGTGGAAACCCGGCGCTGCCGGGTCGTCTGCAGTCAAATCCCCACTGCTGTGTGACAGTCGGCTTAGGAACAGGAAGACACGGCATGTGACAGGTGAAGAGAAGGAGGCCCGAATGAAATCTTTTGTCTTTCAATCTCAGAGCTGGGTATTTATTTAACAAGTAGGGGCGAAACAAAATATCAGTAAGGCAATATATCAATATTCGCTATAAATCCTTGGTTCTAATTGTGTCATTTGGAGCAATGGTTATTTTACATTAGAATGATGCCACATGTGGACACTGACAAGTTCTAATGTGTATATTAAAGAGCAGCGCTGAGCGAGTGGCTGACTGTTGTTGTGAACATGTCTGAGAATTTCCCACTGTGTGGTTTAAATGTGAGTCTGGACCCAGTTGTGCACACGTTCTCTGGCGTGTGTGACATTCAAGTCAGTTCATTTTTGTTTGTGTCGATGAAAGTGGCTCTGACTTTTCACCATCACTTTTCCTCATTTGCGTCTGTTACTAGGCAACCAACTGCTGAGCAGACAATCTGCTGGCTCAGTGTTTGTTACTGGACACGTGATAAATGTTTTCAATCTTGAAAAGTTTTTGCACCATTTTGCTGATGGCTGAAATATTTAAATGTAACAATATGTGACAGAAATAGGCAATTTAACTGTAGTTAAAGTTTTAAAAGTTTGGCTGATTATATTATTTTTTTCCACTGAAGCAGTTGAACTTAGCATCTGAGTTATATATCGAGAGCCTCTTCTCCCTGAACATTTTATAACTTTAGACAGCTTTTAACATCTCAAACATTTGAAGAAAGTATTTCTTTTCAGAAGAAAATCATAGAAGGTTTATCTTTTAACAATATGTTTTAACAGCTTGTTATATTATCATTGTTAGTCCCCCCAGGCTCTGGGCTCGGCCCCAGATAGTTTACTTTGCCGCTGACAAAGAGAAATTGTGCTGTGCTTGTTGTCTCTTTGTTCTTTGTGATGTGTTGCAAGAGAATGTTTATGTTTTCCTAACGAACATCTCTCTATTTACTTTGGTGTAACCTTCTCCCTCCCTCACACACACGCACACACATTATTTTTTTTATCATTTGTTCCAGGAAATGAAAACATAATTAAATCAAACAGAAGTTTAGAAATGTGAACAGCCCTTGTAGTTGTTCGTGTTTGTTCATTTACCAGCTGTAAGAGGGGTGAGTCAGTATTTACTAAGGCCTCACGCTCATTTAGAGCCCGTGCCGAACAGTATGAAATCATCACGACACACTGTCTCCTGTGGAAGGGATTTTGCTTTGTGCGACCCCCGTGCCCCCTTATGTCTTTTTAAAATGTCAGCTGCAGATGAATCTCCTCGCTGGCATTTTCAACAAATGCTTCTCATAATGAAGCGGTTGTACGAGGGTCACACGCTGCAAGCTGTAGCAGCCAATCGACTCGCTCTCTCGGTACAATTACTGTGATTTACTAATACTCCTCCGTGTGTGTTTTGGGGATGATTACACAATCACTTATCGCAGCTAATTCGGTGTGAACTCCACAGTGAGGCCGAGCCGCGCAAACGTTTTAAATGGATGAGTTTAAGGAGCCTGGTGGTGAACTGCACCTCCTGTAGAGTGATTACCTTTTCAGAAACACATCCCAGCAGAACACGGGGCTGCCATGATAGGGTCATGAATATGTATGGGCCAAGATATCATGCCCTACTGCAGGCTAAGTGGAGCGGTGGCCTAGTATCCCTACACCCACTGACTTATGGTACGCAGAGGTTGGAAGGCGCGGTGGAAATGACATAATACGAGCTTTCATGTTTTATTTAGCTCATCTCCTGTTGACTGCAGTGGCCCATTAAGAGTGCACAGCATCTCTTGTTGGCACTGATTTCCTCTCCCTCCTGCTGCTGCTCTCTTCCCTCTCGCACTTTGTTGTTTTTGTGCATTTCCCATACCTCTGTTCTGAACCTGTGGAAAGAAGTAAAAACTTGTTTTTAAACGCTGTTTTATCTTCAACAATTTGCATACTTGTTGATGCCCAGTCCAGCATTTTCTGCAGAATCTGGGGCAGTTCTGATGCCGGCTGGTGTTGGGCCGTCTCTAGTTTCCACACAGGAAAATTACTGGAAAGCAGAGAAACATTTTGCTCCATCGTGGAGATCTCGCGCTGCTCGGTGTAACTGTGCTCATGTTGGAAGTTAGTGGGTTATTATCCTCTTTTATTTCAGGGGTGTGTGTGTGTGTGTTTCTGTGACTTTCGGCCTCTCTTTCATTATCAAGCAGAAACCCCAGTGTTCCAGAGGAAATTGAAGTTTGAGAAGTTTTCCTTCACTTTTTAAAAAACTCTTTATATATTCAACGCGAGTCTGCAGGTCAACACAGGGTTCACAGAACAACACACGTTTGTACTTCTCTTCAAGTGAGGACCTCATACACACAATACATTCCCTGATATCCTAACCTTAACCAGTCAAAGTGAATCCCTCTGACTCCCTGACTCTAAAACCAAGTTTTACCATCAAACAGTTCAATCAAAAGGTGAGGACCGGTCAAAATGGTCCTCACTACAGCATAAGCACAGGAACAGACACACAGATCAGCTCACACCTCGGCGCTCTTTGCTTTTCACATGCCTCCTACTTTTCTGTATGAATTAGTGATGAGTTGTCACCATGGTGAAGGTCTGTGTTGCGTGTGTATGAAACACTCCAGTGTTCTCCAGCTTTACTCCCTGAGTTGTGAACCTGTAGGTTGGTGATAGTGATTTTGAGTCGAAGCCTGGGGCAACAGGCAGAAAGAAACATCACATATTTTGGCTTTTTTTTTTTTAAGCTTGTTATAAATAATCCAGTTCTGCTAGTTGTGTGTTATTTAGAAACATCACAGAGACTGTGCGTTAGCATTCGACAAGTAAATCAAATCTCAAATCAAATCTTCATTAAATATGAATAATGAAGGGTTATATTCTCTCTCTCTGTCTCCTGAAGCATGTTGTCCACTGTGCAACTTTCAAACCGTGTTGTTTTGAAGTTCTAACACTGAACAAGTTTGCCGCCCACAATGAAAAACTCATGCTGATGATTTTTGTGTCTTTCTGTCACCACACACCAGATCTATAAATTCTCTATCACATTTCAGTTTGTACCCACGATTGTTTCCCTTTTTATTTGTCCTCTCACTTCTGAACTATTTATGTGTCGTTACAGATCATCAGTGCCATTAAAAGCAAATTCCACACTTTATCTCCACAGTGACACAAACACACCGACAAAGAAACACGCAGGTCTGGGTTTTTGCAAGAGAAAATAGATATAGTTGTCATCTTGGTTGTATTCATCATCAGGTGTGTTTACAAATGTGCTCACGGTACACAGCTCACAGCGAGGCTCCCACTGCCAGTGCAGCTGACAGCTTCACGTACACAGACATCCACCCACAAGCATCGTATCGCACAATTCCTGCCCATAGATACATCTCTGTCATATTACGTAACATCTGCGAAAATATGTGACTCATGGCGATTTCATCCCCTGACTGTGATATCAACACGCACAGACAACACTTCTATTGTGAATGCACCAGTGCTGTGGAGTCCGTGTAATTACTCATCAAAACAGTCTCGATGCAAAACGACTCCTCGATTTCAGTTTCTTTTTCTTCCTCACGGCATCAACACGACGGAGGTGTCGGCCATTTTTAGACGTCCTGTTAAAATCCAGCAGTCTGCAGTCGAGTCGCTGGTTTTTGCTTTCCAATGAATCCGCAGGTAAACCAGTCACATCGGAGTCACTCCTCTGAGGAGGCGACCTTTGTGGTGATGGTGGTCGTCTTCATGAAAAAAAAAAGGCTATGTCCATTCATTATTCAAAACACCCTCCATTAGACATTCTCATTTTTAGTGCCAACATATATTTTTTTCAATATAAATATCCATAAGAATTTCCCTTTTCTACCATAGCTCAGTGCAGATAAACACTATATAAATACAAAACTTCTTCTGAAAACACAAACTCTGCCTGTCGCCACTGCTTATTTACACGAACCACTTTTTTTTTTTCTTTGTAAAACAATTTCACTTCAAAACACATCGCTATGGTTGGTAATACTACAGTGCAATTGCATAAAAAAACAATTACTCATCCAAATGTCTGCAGAGAGGGAAAAACAGTTTCGAATCAGGTCACTCGTAGTTCACTCTCTTAACCGTGAAATGAATAAAGCAAAAAAAAAAAAAAAACATTTTTTTAATGTGTTCATAGAGGAAGGAAAAAAATAAAAGCAGTGCTTGAACCAATAAGAGCTGACAGAGCATAGCTTAGCATTGAGTGCTGTGTTTCTCAGTCCGTGTAGAGAAATGCAGCTCAGTGCCAATCTCGGTGCCAGCACAGGAAACTGGAGCAAATCTTCTCTTGGAACGTCGTACGCTGCTACAAACCATTGTTGAAAGACACCTCACAGATGCTCAGACTCTACACATGGAGGCGTTTAAAACAGCGGTGACTGGTCTAATTTCTACGCATAAAAAGTGTCTCTTTTTTTTGATGAATAAATTAGAAGTTGAAAAGGAGCCTCTTCAGGAGCAGATGACCCCTTGGAATTTCCAGGCTAGCTGTAGGAAGCAGCGCTGTTGCCCAAACGCGTGAGCTGTACGATTTTTAAAAATGCAAAGTTTCAGATTTAACATGCACTGAATCACACCCCAGATTTATTGTTTGTTTTCTGCTACATGGAATGGAGTGTTTTGTTTTCTTCTCAGGCTATTGCAACAGAAAAATAAGAAAATCTTATCTACACGCCGCCCATCTCACCCGAGGGCCGGTAATGTCACCTTTGAACTGACATCAGGTTTCAGTGCTGAGGGAATGTTTTCAGCTGTACATGACTGACGAGGAAGTTCACTTCAGCGCATGAGCTAAAAAGTCTTTGTGCTGCTTTTCTCCAGAGACGACTGCGCCGCAACCGAGCCACACAGATAATTTGGAACATGAAAGGATGGATTTTTAAAAAACAACACACCCACCGTCTGGGGGTGAAAGAAAGAAGTGACGCTACGTTTACACATAAAACAAGATTTAAAACCAAACTTCATGCACTCTGTCATGTCTGAGGTCATTTGGGCTTCCCTTGTCCTTGGATTCAAATGTCTGGGCCTGAGTTTGTCTCGAGTGGTCCGAGAGTGAGCCATCAGCGCCGCCGTGTAGGAAATGCGTGTCAAACGGACCAGTGGCTGTGCGGAGATGTGGATCACTCTCGGAGCACTATGGGAACGGTTAGCTCCAGGGTTAGTGTAACTGCTGCTCTATGACGATCATTGTAATGGTTATCACCGCTCTGGGCAACGCACCGACATCATTGAAGTGTTAGGATTCACACAGGAGTGTCATGGCAGCTCCTCTATCGGCCGTGACCGTCGTGTCGTGTCTAGACTGCTGAGTAAATCTCCGAGATATATTTTTAGATAAAAATTGGAAATAAAGACACTCACAATAACCCCCCCCCCCTTCCCTGACTCACACACACACATACACTGAAGTTAGCCGGCACTAATTTCTCGGACACATGTTTGTTTATTCCGGTAATCTCTGTCTTCATCTCTCCTTGTTTTCCCCAGTGTCCCGTCACGGTGGCTTTACTGCTGGTGTTGCTTCAGGCTGAGAAAAGAAAACACAGGGAGAAGTTTGTTAGTCTTGTTGTGTCACTGACACTGACACGTCTCACAAGACAGGCTCTTTAACCACAGGAAACAGGAAGATGCACTCAGTGCTTAACGTCTAGACTGAGCATTTTCCAAAGATTCATACCGACAAATTAAGTTAACAGGATAAAACTCATGAGTAATGCTGCAGTTGATCTTTGTGTAACTGAAATGAAATATCAAATCAGTATTCACAGTCGGTCTCACTTATATAATTGCCCAAATGTCACAACAGAAATTGCAAAAAACTTGCACCTCGTAAAAACAATCCCTCTTTCATCTCTGCAGCTTTTTGCATAATTGCTCCTCTTGTCAGATTAAGGTTCTGTTCCATGATGTAGTACCTAAATGTGTTCTGCCTGCTGTTACATTAGTGATGAAAGAAAAACCGGGCGTACACTAAGTGGGGACTAGTTTGTCTTCAATCCGACCAGCGCATTCTCAAAACGTTACAACAAATTCCACCGTGTTGATCTCTGTCCTTGTTTAAAAGTATCCCCGCGCCCCCCCCCCCAACAGGCACTATAGCTGTCAGCACCTATCGCAGTAATGGCCGTTAAAACAATGGCCTCTACACCCTGTCTGCTCTGTCAGGACGGATCTGCAGCCTGGGAGTGGTGAGGTGGTGAGTGTGGTGCTCTGGGAGTGGACAGGTAGAGCAGCAAGAGGAGAGGGACAGAGAGAATACTGTGGGCTGGAAGACAGAAATCCCTTTTCATCCAGACACCTCACTGTGTTCTGTGAGGTGCACCCCTCGCTATGTGACTTTGGTTTGTTTACGCCAGTGACTGTGCCATCAAAAACCCTTCAGTTAATCCTTGCACAATGTATCACCCTCATCGTGCCTGTTTTCTTACTTTGTTTGTTTGTTTACGGTCACTGGTTCACACTGAACCAAACAAGCATTAAAACAAATCCTAACGTTTGAGGAGCTTTTCATAGATCAACAGATCATCAGGTCAAAGCTGCTGCCGAGCAATTTTCTGTCTTTTGCCAAATTAATTAATTGAGTAAATGTTTCCAGCTGATGCAGGAAAAAGTAAAAAAAAAAAACAACAACAAAAAAAACAAAAACCAATAGTAATCCCTTTGAAGTGTCCCCTGATCGGGCCGTTTCTATGGGAACAACACAGTACAAAGAGTTATGGGACAGTTGTGAGTGTCGTGAGCAAGTGCTGCAGAACAGTTTTACATGCATGCAGAAGCTCAGTTCCTTCCTCACACTAAACTAGAGTATCTGCACTGTACATACTCACACATGCAGCTATTAATACACGCATTGTTCGGTTAACGATCCTGCAGCCGGTCCTTCACGTTGGAGCTAAAAGATGATGAATAGTAGAATGAGGGCAGGGAAGTGGAAGGTGAGACAGAAACAGCGGTGAAGAAAAGGTCATTGTCTGTGAGTGAAGGGAGTTGTTAATACACTAATCCAATAATCGGTCACAGCGCGTCACACGTGTGGGACAAGAGACGTTCGAGGAGGTTGTGTGTGTGAGGGCCGAGAGAGAGAGAGAGAGAGAGAGAGAGAGAACACGGATCTCTGTGTGTCAGAGAGAGAGAGAGAGAGAGAGTTGGCGAGGATGTGAAGGTCACCTTGGACCACTGAGTGTGTGCGCAAGGTAAACGTAGTCTGGCAGCAGCAGTTGCAAAGGGAGCCAAGCTATGAGTCAGGATTTAGTGCCAGCCCCCAGAACACTCACACACCTTATTAACATCGGAGGCAGTGATGCTCGGGGCTGTGTGTTTGCGTGTGTGTGTCTTAAGAGACACAAAACGTGTTTGTGTGATTAGGTATTTTTTTGGGCAGAAGGTGTGAGGGAAGACAAGGACAAGTGCCTATGGGGGAAAGGATGGCAGCCTACAGGAGGAAGCTGCGTGTGTGTGTGTGTGTGTATCTGTGTGTTCAAGTGTGACAGAGGAGCCTGTGTGAGGGAAGTTAACCAGTGACAGTCCTGAAATAACCTTTCATCATTGCCTAAAGCTGGAGAGGATATACACACATACACACACATATTTAGACCATGACACACACACACACACACACACACACTCTCTGCTCTATCAGCAGGTCGATGGCTCAACCATCCATTTGCATTCAGTTACTTTACACTAAAGCACTGTAATCTCTCACACTCGTTGCTGCCACCCCCCACCCCCGTGTACACCCCGCCCCTCATAAATGTGCATTAGTTTGTTTTGTTTGTGCCCATGTGATACGGATGCTGAATAATTACCAGGGTGACTAGGCTAAATGGATTGTCCCCGACCTCGCCATTATACCCTTGGGGCTTGCACTAGCATCAGCATCAACATCACACGCTCATACACAGGCGCAAACAAAGGCAGGCCTGAGGTCGGACTTCAACAAGGAAGAATAAAGAAAAGAAGCACCCAGAGAGGAGAGGGCCACTCGATCCTTGTGAGCGATGGGAAGATGAATAATATTATACGGCTAGTTAAAGCCACGCAGAGTCATTGGTCGGAGATATAACTGGGCTGACACTTCCCATCAACTAATATGTGCTTTACTGTTTGCTTTGTTTTCTCTTTTGGACTCCAAGGAGCTAATTAGGCTATTTATTTGAACGCATGTATACTTGGACAAAACCCTTTCAGGCAGAATAAATTTACTGGTAATTGTTGAATAAAAGCCGTCATAGCCTTGAGGTTATTCTTCGCTGTGGCTCTGCGGGCTCTTTTTTCATGATCAGACCACAGGATATGAATAATAATATTAATAAGCACAGTGTCGAAGCAGGCAGAGAGGAGTCTATAGAACGGAGCCTAACTGATGACTCAGCATGCCAATAAGCAGATATTATTGGCATGCTGATATACAGATATATGGAGGGCGATCGCAGTACATAAATGTTATCGATGCGGCGAGGTTCATTGTAAAAACTGTACTGAACAGTCGCTGTGTTATTGCTGTTACAGTCAGTTTGATGAAGGTGAACCATTAACATGTCCCTTTTAAAACTCAATAAATAGATTTGGAGAAAAAAAAAAATATTTACGCCACCAGGCAAATGTTTCAGACTGACTGGACTCAAATTTCCAATATATTTTTCCCAAATATTAGTTTTGCTTGAATGATTTCTTATCCCACTGATGTTTTCCATTAGCCTTCATTGAAACTCTAAGTTTTATTATAATTTGTTATTTTAGCTGAGACTGATAAGGTACGTTTTTTTTTTTCTGGTATTATGCTGTCCCCCCATAGTGATGTGAGTCATCTCAGTGAGTCGGCTTCTTTCTGTCTCACGTCCACTCACCTTCATCTTTGTTTGTGTTGCCTTCCTGCAGATTTTCCATCCACATCAGACCATGTAAATCAAATCGAGCCAGGAACCAACATGTCATGTCTGCGTTGCTGAACTCAGGCTGCAGCTCCTGTCTGAGGGCCAGCTAAGTGCCCTGGCTTAATTGCAGAATACAGTGAACTGTAAAGAATCCTCTGCCAAGTTTATCTAGTCCTATTTGTGCTGTTAGCGTCCTGTACAGCTCCAATTACAGCAGCCAGCCGACTGTGTGAAGTCTGCACCGTTTGAAATGACCCCGCAGCTGACTGTAGGAAGCAGACGTGCGGTATAGATAAGGGAAGCTGGATGCCAGATGCATCCAGCTGCTAAAAGAACAGAGGCATCTGTTGTTGTTTTATGATGACACATTCCTAATGCCGAGCAACACACACACACACAAACGCACACTCTTTTCATGGACGTTTCTTCGGCGAGGGCTAATCCGCCGCCGCTGTCAGCCGGGCCCTCCGTCTCCTCCAGAAAGCTCCTTACACGAGCCAAAGCTCATCCTGAGTGTGAAAGTACTCGTCCAGCTCGCAAAAAAATACACGTGAACACACACACGTTAGGGTGGAAGATGCTACGTCAGCATCCATCCTGTAAACAACGCAGAGATTTAAGTGTGTGTGTGTGTATTGTTGATTACATTTACATATCGGCAAATTGGTCACAAGTGCTCATGATGTCCTCTTACTACGGGTAGCATGTGCCAAAGGATGAAATGTAATGCAAGTTGAAGTACAAATAGGTGGTGTATAAGCATGTGAGAGAGACCTGTACCTCATGTACCTGTATCAGGTTTCATCTGAGTGACTGGGTGAAGGCAGAGGAAATGAGGTCGATGGGATGGAACCTTTGTTCTTGTTCCGTTTCCCAGAGGATCGATACCGCAGCGCAACTGAGCCGGCAAAGTCGGAGCGAGCGCTCAGGGCAGCGCGCTGTAAACCCGCTCGTGCTCCGAGGGCTCTCTCGTGGACTTTTTCACACATAATGCTCAAAGTCTGCATACGGCCCTGCAGACGCTGCTCTGGGCAGATAAACACAATCCTCGATGCGGCAGTATTGAATTACAGAGAGGGAGGTTCCACGTGTGGTCAAGCAAATGATAAAATTACTCTTCTGCTCGTAAACTGCACATCAACATGAATACATATGTAAGCTCGGTTTCAAACATGAGTCTTACAGCCTTAGTCACAGAAAGGCTTCAGCTCTAAAAGTCTAGCTGTTTTATTTTTCAAAAATCCGTGTTTATTGAAAATACGATTTGAGAAACCAATGGATACTTCCCAACTTGAGTAATACCTCAGTAGGTTTTCTGTCAACTATTTAAAGACATATAATTGTATCTCATGATGCATCATAATGATCCTCACCTTGTCTGAACGTAAGATATCACCAACAATGCATCTGTTTCTCTCGTGTGAAAACCCTTGTGCACGTCACACTCAACACTACACTACACTCAGCTGAGTTACTGAGGAAACAGGTGGGGGGGGGGCCTCCTTTCATTCTCTTCACAGATCTCTCAGCACCACCTCCTTGCACCTCTGTGTCTGTGCCTCACTGTCCTCCATCCATCCATCCATCAGTCTGTCCTCTTCATCCTGAGCGGCACAGCCCTGCAGCTGTCACTGGCCTCAGCTCAGCTCATCTCTGGTTCTTCCTCTGGGCGATGTAAGGAGGCTTTCTCCCTTCTGTTGTTTTGTTTTCACTTTCTGCTGCTTATTGCACATTTCTGTCTGCAACACATTGTACTCGTCTTTTTGTCCTTATCGATTGTATCCCAGTGAACTCTGGCCATACGTGCCTCTGTCTTAAACTCTATATGTCTCCCTATTTCCCTGCATCTACCTTCCCATGTGCCGCTCTGCCTGTGGTGCATTCATCACTGTCTCTTGGGTCCATTAGTCTTGTTTACTCTGTCCTCGGTGTGTCTGCGCTCTATTCCACTCCGTGACAGTAAAACTAACAGAAGGGGGAGATTTGTGAGCTTCCAGGTTTCTCTTGATTTACAGCTTGAGAGATGTTCTCAAGTGACCCAGAATATGTGAATTCCTCAGTGTCAATGGAAATTGCCTTGAACACTGCACATATCATTTTTCTGACCTGAAGTTTCACCTCGAAGTGGAATATAGCATAATGATGAAGTTACATATGGAACCTACACCTGCCCCATTCAGCATCCAGGACCCTTTTATCACCAAGCTACCATCCATTTCCCTCAAGCTGTTACCTCCGCACCTCCGCAGAGACAGTGTGCCCCACACACACAAACACACCCCTCATCTTTAGTTTTAGTGCCAATCATGCACACACAGTTTATTTGTTAGTTCATATCCGTAACCTATCAATTTAATCACACAAATAAAAAAAACCCTGATAAAACGCAGGAATAACAATGTCAATGTTATTGGTTACAAAATGGGAGCTTTTGCCACCAATCCCATTAGAGTCACGGTCTGCAGCTTATAAATGACATCACTATGACATCATTATTCCTATTAGTGTAATCAGCACGAGCACAGTCTGCCTCACCCTTCCATGATTTTCATTTACTTTCTGTTTTCGTCTCTCCTCCCTCCCTCTCTGCCTTTCTCATCCTTGTTGTTGCTGTTGTTTTTTTTTTTTTTTTTTTTTTTTTTACAATACACCCACCACTCTCTGTCTCCGAGTTAACTTGTTTGCAGAAGTTCGGTGTGTGTGTGTGTGTGTGCGGCCCTGACAAGTTTTGCTCCAGGGGGGATAAATACGACTGTTTCAGCTGAGGAAACACAACTCTTAGAAAAAGACAAAAAAGGCGAAAAAGAAACGGCCTCGACAACACAATTACATCCTCAAGCAGCCTTTTTATCAGACACTCATAACACACTTAATTCCCCTTATGTCGCTTTAAATAGAAAAGAGAAAAAGAGACTCATACATGCGCAGTGGTGTAGACATGACTGCACTGCCTGTAACCACGCTGGCAGCCGCCCCATTGTGAATGCATGAAATGTAATGGGTCCATCACACTTGCTTCCTGCTGGTGGTAACATTGGCTGTGATTACATTCTTCAAACTCAGTGGTGAAAATGTCCAAACGTGATTGTGCTCTATAATAAATAACCCTGTTCCCATTACGCTGCCCCAGGCTACTCCACATCTCTTTGCACGCTTAATGCATATTTGCATTATGAATTTCATCGACTGAATTTCAAATCGTGTGACTACTTCAAGCTGTAGCTCATATAGAAGCCGTCAGTCTTATCCTCTCAGTCTTTTTATGTGTCGTGTGATTCACAAGTTTGCTGTACAATGACTGTTATCCTCTGTTCTTTGTACTTATTATTATATATTATCGGTGAACTTGCTTGGAACTTGATTTATCCTATACAGCTGCCTATTTCCAGTACTTTGTCTGTTGATCAGTGAACACTGTCCCCATCAAATAAATATCCACCAGCAGACAAATGACACTGGAAACCTCTGGATGCTGTAACATCATATGTCGCTGGCCCTTAATGGCCTTTATTCCTCTTCACCCTGTGTGACCCAGGCCCTTCAGGGCAGGATTCATATAAACCTCTTTTACAACAACCTTACTGGCCTGTATGGGATCACACACACTCCCCTCTGATGTAATCATAATGCTGTACTCAGACTCCACCCACTGCCACACCCCTGTTCACCTGGCCTGTGAGTGCGGCCCGATCGTTAGATTATCTGTTTCATAAAAAGTTGTCTCTCTCTTTCCTAGGGTGTGATTCATCGTCCATTCATCCAGGCGTTGTTCTACTCACTTGTTCTGGTGCTTGGAGCCCTGGAGGTGTGCGTGGTACTGTTCGATGGAGTTGAGGACGACGCTGCAGACGCTGCAGGAGTAACTACTGCGCAGCCCTGGAGAGAGAGAGACACAGGCACATTCGTTACCATGACGCCACTCTTCTAATATCATGGCTAGTAAAATCTCTGTTATCATTATTATTATTATTATTATTGTTGTTGTTATTATCAGCAGCAACAGTGACACTGAGGTCAACATCAGCAACAATAAGAAACTGAACTGACACTAAATTACAGTCTTATTTTTACACAGCCCAGCAGAGAGTAATTTCCCTCATTAGATTATTTGATTAGACGAGTCATTAGCAGAAAGCCAGTTACATTTTTAGACCCTTAGATCACTGCCTTTTTCTTTCTTCGAGTGTGTGCGCGTGCATGCGTGCGAAGGTGCCTCAGTGAAAAGCCGGGTTTGAAGAGGGAAGGTTTTGAGAAGAATGAGGATGCAGGGGGAGTAAGAAAGGAACAGGGCAACGCTGTCTGCGCACGCACACTTGTATTGTACTGGTGAATGTGCGCCGCTTGAAATGGTGCGGCTCAGACACAGATGTGAACTAATTAGAGGGTTTGCAGGTGGTCGAGATGCACACCCCAAAAATAGATGGATGAGGATGGAGACACTGAGGGGGTGAAGTGCGTTCGAGGGGTGGGGTTGGGGTCGGTAGACGGAATGAGTGAAAGGAAATTTCATGAGAAGAAGTGTATAAAAAAAAAAAAAGATGGAGGAGAGGAGACAGATGTATGTTGGGGATAATGATTTGCCACTCTGTAGGACTCATCCAAATGCATGCTGGGGTTTAACAACCATAGAAAACACGATGTGTGTCCACACAACGAAAAAAAACATCCGCTTTCACACGTGATTTTAAAACTGTCCCGTTCTTCCAAGGGCAGAGGAAATGCTCCATGTCAGTGAGGACCTAATTGGCTTCTGTCACAGAAGAAATAAAGTTCTATTTCTGTGACATTTTGCTCAGTGTAGAAGCGTCAGCGCGGAAGTTCACTCAGATCGGTGACGAACAAACTCGAGCGTCAACGTTTATTTGCGCGCGTGTAAAATGGATGGAATCTGAGTCCAAGAGGATGAGGCGAAGACGTGTCTCCGGCTGGTCACGGTGGGTGCACTGGTGACAGCACCTAGAACAAAGCGTGTAGGGGCTACCCAGGAAGAGAGGATGAAAGGGTGTGTGTGTGTGTGTGTGTAGGTATGCAGGAAGTCTGACGAATGGATTCAGATGATGGATGAAGAGATAAGGGTAAGGATGAGGAAGGAGAAGGGCAGTAAGAAGAATGAGGGAGAGAGGATGCATCGAAGGTGAATGAGGATGAATGGATTAATGCTGGAGGATAAAGGATGGGGGGGGGGAGTCAGGGTGATGGTTGAATGAAGGTTAACAGGATGAGTGGATGAAGGGCCCCTCCCCAGAGGAGCTCTTAAGTTATCTAGTTATCCCTTTAGTCATCTTCTTTTATTAGAAAGTTGTGAAGGTGTAATTGTGGGCGTGCACTGCGTCTGGAATCAGGTGTCCTCTCTCTCGTGTGTTGGTGCCCTTTCCTCTGCAGTCATTACCGTCTCTGAGATCTATGAGTCGTCTGCCTGCTCCATCACCTTTTGACCTTCTGCCGCAGTAATTGGTGAAGTATGTTGGGAGATGAAGTTGTAATACAGTTAGGAGTGGTGGGAGGTCATTTACGTCGGGGCCGGAGCTGCATAATGTGGCTTACTACTCCACTCCCCGTTATCAGACAGAGCTGCTCTGTCTGTTTCAGGGGTGATTACGGACAAGTATTCATTTACAAGAAAACCACGACTGAACCGCTCGTCTGCAGTAAGCACCACTTTCACTTAAACCTTGCATCTATTATGAGATAATCAGTAAGTCTGCGTCTCTTCGTGTGTCATTACATCGGTTCTGCCCAAATGAAAAAGGTGTTAATTGACGAAGAGGTGATTTGGAGAAGAAAGGAGTGATAAGTCTCTCTCATTCTCTTCCCTTGTCTCTCCACTGCAAGGATTACACAAAGAAGTCCATTCTTGTCATACGCTTGTGTTTTATGTGCCATGTGTGTATGCGTGCGCGCACAAAGGCAGCGTCCCTGCTTTTAGCCTGATTGATGTCACCTCCCTGCTGCCTGGCCGAGCAACGCCGATGTACATTATGCTGCAGTTTGTGTCCGTGCCAGGATGTGTGAGTCCGTTCCAACCCTTTGAACACACAATACACAACCACGGCCACGTGCACACACACGTGTGTTCTGTTACACACAAGCGTGTGCGTGCAAGATGAGCGGCACAGTTGTGAATGTGTTTTTTTTTTTTTTTTTTTTTTTTAATTTGCTGAGCACGAGCAGTGTTTGTGAGGGAGTTCTAAGCCTTGTTAATTACACTGAAAGATGCCAAGGAGACAGAAACGAGGGGGTGAGAGAAGAGGGGATGAGCTATGGCAGTGGGTGTGGAGCCGGTCCTGGCTCTTGCGTAGCGACTCCTGGCAGTGGGTAGCACCCCTGGTATGAGGACGCCTCAAACGCTTTCCGAAAAAAAGTGATGAGCTCCAAAATTATTGTCTATTACCAAAAATACATTTCTTCCTCTGGTACAACAATCCAGTTTGCATTGTGAGGTTCTTCCGTCCTCTCCGCTGTTGTCTTCCACCCAGGAGGGTCAGGGGTTGGTCAGCCCTTCACCATTATTTCATGAACATTGCTGGTTAAATAGCGGCGATGCCTCATCATCGCCGAGGGAGTAAATGAGGCTTAAGCACGATGTTACAACCACAGATGAACATCAACTTACAAATAGGTAATTTCAAGGTTGTTTCCTCTTATTTTCCGCCTCCTTCCTTTGAGGCAGACTTTAACTGAGAGTGTTAGTGTAAGGCATTCATTTGTTCTTTTATTCACCGTGGAGGATGATGGTTTACAGAGCGCACGCTACCCACAGAGCCTTTGTGCCGTGGTGCACCATTAGTTTATCATGCACTTTGCAAGATTTGAAAGAAATGGGATCCAAACACAAGCCCATTGAGATGCAATCAAAACCAACAGTCTGCAGCGAAAGCTCCACTATACGTCTCGGAGGAATACATCACAAATAACAAACAGGAGAGAGGGTGAGCGCCAGTCCAAGTGGAGTTTTACCAAGCAACAAAGTTAGAGAGACTAATTAGGTTTCTAACGAATCTGACAGGAGTTGGAAATACCATCTGTTTTGGACAAAAACATGTCTTCCACAGAAAAGATCCCTGAGCTGCTGCTATAACATGGATTTCCGGATCTTGAGGGCACAGAGCACTATGCTGCTCGTCCTCTAAATAATAATATACCTTAGTTTGAGAAATATAAATGTATATGACTTCAGCAGTGAAACATTAAAGCCTTTTTTGCAGCACCTTACCTTAAGTGGATTTGTGGAACGTGTTTGGAAACAGTTTATTTACACCATGAGCGAACACAATGCTATTTGGGTTATGTTTGCCATGCTATGATGAATGCAGGTCTAATAGTCACTGTGCTTGGTCTCCAGGGAGGACTGCTCCGAACTCTATAGGTCCATGAGAGGAGCTGTCTTAAATCAAAGAATGTAGAATGAAAAAATAACTGCTGACACTGATCTTATAGACTTGACCTAGTTCATATGTGGCTACTACGTTCATGGATCTGCACTGCCTACGTTATGTCTGGTGTGTGTCTGTGTGCGTGTGTGTGTGTGTGTGTGTGGGTGGGGTGGCGGGGGGGTGGGCTTGCGTGTGCAACTGTGCCACAGTGAGTACTGTCTCATGGGAGAGGAGGTCATCGCTGTCTCCCAACTCCGGCACTGCAATTAATTACACACAATTTTCTCTGCTTTGGTGCTTCACCCTCTCTTGGGTCCTTGGACACACACACACACACTGAGATCGTAGACGCTTATCTCACTGCCTCTGAGTCTCTGCTGAGTCTCCAGAGAGAGGAGACAATGCACCGGCTCTGTCTTGAGGGGTTTCTACCCCTGTTGTGATTTATGTAAAGACACAACCGAGTCAGCTGGGCTACATCCCGCTTCAGTAGCCCGCCCCCCCCACACTACCTCACCCTCATCTGTAATCCATCTCCAAGGGTTCCGTCTGGCTCCTGCCCAAGGAAAATAACGACGTTCTCCCCCGTGCCCTGTCTGCGTAATTACACCAGAAAAATCCAAGAGCGAGAAAGCGGTGACGATAAAAATGTCAGGGGGATTTTGTGATACATTTTGGTGTGAGTGTTAGAGGGAGGGGCAGAGGCAAGACAAAGACAAATAAAGCACAGGTAGAGTTCAGTGTCATCAACAGAGCCAGACACAGCCGGCCAACATAGCGAAGCAGAGCATATAGCTGTGGTTAAAAGAGAGGGGGAATATTGGTTTGTTAATAATTGACCATCTCCTGGGGAGCTAATGAGGATGACCGATGAGACAAGAGATTGGAGCCCTTTATGGCGCGCACACACACACACACACACACGCAGACAACAGAGGAGCAGTGAGAAAGGTGTGGTGGAAAATAGAATTCACACGTGGTAGAAACACTTCTCCTTCTTCCCTCTTTCTTTTCTCAGCTGCCATCTCACCCTCGACTCCCCCGTACACCCAGCTCACCTGTGACTTCACACCTGAGGGGGCGATAAAAGCCAATCAGATGCGAGAATCTTGCACCTGCAGATACGTGTCTAACCGCACAACAACCGAGCGCTGACAATGGAGCTGTGCTGTGGTGCACAAAGTGTCTCCGACCAAAGGCGCTGGAACGAACGCTTGATTGATGGCACATGTGATAGAACGTGTCAGCAGCGAGCTCACTTAGGAATCGTAGACCAGTTGGACGCCCTTGAAAGACGATGGGTGAGTTCTGCAGTGGAGCGTCATCACTTCCTGCTGAGTGGAAAGATCTTTGACGAGAAAAAAAAAAAAAAAAAATACAACTTCTAAATATATTTCTTCCACATATTCACATTTCAGATTGGCTGAGATTTGCACTTAAATCCCCCCCCCCCCCTCACAATGTCCCCAAAAAACCCGCTGAGGTTGTGGGATCTGGGTCACAGTGTTTGCATGGAGAACGATATTCAACATGACACCCCTTTAAGCCTCTGAGCAAGTGGAGGCGGCAACATGACTCATGCTTTTAATATGATTGGCTTCTTGAGATAATGGTTTGTGTCATGGCACCTTGAGCACACAGACAACGGGACGGCTTCGGCTCATGGAGGATTCGCATGTGCGTGCTGCGCCGCCTGCGTGTGTGGAACAACTATGTCAGAAACGTGCGTGTGTGTGCAGTCGAGGTGCCGCGTGGCACTTGCGCACATGTCGGGGCTGAGTGCGGCAGCACTGCTGGATGATATTAGACAAAATCACTCATAGGAACACCAAAGGGAAACAGACTTTCTCTACCAAATTCCATTTATAGTTTCCTTAGAATGTCCCACTGCCAGAAATGATCTCCTTACTCTTAACTGTATTCATTCATTTATTTCCAGTTTGTTATCGCTTGTGTTATAAGTTGCACTCACTCATTCATGCACACACTCACACAGCCTGCTACACACAGAAGTTTTTATAACACGGCACGTCCTGCCTCGGTCAGCAGGGGTTCAGTGTTTGGAATGCCGAATGGAGGTGGTGAGGATCAAACCGCCGACCTGGTTAGTGGATCACCCACTCTACCTCCTGAGCCACAACAGCTGTTTTGGACTCGTCTTTCATCCCTCACCAGAAATATCGGCGTGCAATGTAATGCCAATTAGGGGCGTACTTTCTCTTAATTATGGTGACATGCCAGCAGAGGTTAGGTAACTTTGACACTTTTACACGCGCAGTAACGCTCTCGGTAACAAGTGTGAGACCTATGCTGTAATACGAGGAGACCGCTGAGGCCATAGTTAACTCTGGGGGTCATAGTCCACAACGTGAGCCCAAAGACTCACAGGGAAAGGTCGAACTGTGGCAAACAGGTGAGGAAGAAGATGAGGCAAACTTTCAGTTGGACATTCTTCGGGTTCATAGCTGGGTTAACTCCTTTACTGCCAGTGCAAGTCTTATTCACCCAGTTTAATGACTTGGTGCATAACAGGGACCAGAAGGTGCAACAATATACTGACACACTAGTGTAACATGAGCATCTGTCACCCCCGTCAGAAGGTGTCTCAAACAACGTCCCAATATATCTCCTTCATCCTTTGTAACCCGTTCCAGCAGCTCATCCTCGGAAGGCTAGAATGGCCATTACTCTCTGTGTTGCATGTAGGTGTATGCAGTTAAGCCTGAAGTATGCATACACAAATCACATTGTGTCCTTACTTCTTTCCACTGGTGAACACTCAAAAGCCTTGGTGCCTCTCTCTAGCTCATCTGAATTAGATATGACAGTCCATCAGCATAGACGCCACAGTGTTCTGCTGGTTGGCCCTATATCTATAACCTGACCTTGGCTTTTGCATGGAGAGAAAGGATTATGTGTGGAATGAGACGGGCTCTAGTCTCCCAACGGTGTACAAATGAAATGTTGAAATGTGTGAGGATGGCCAAAATTTTCTTGACAGGGGATTCAGCGGAGAGCCTGTCTCGGTGTCTGCCATCTCTAGTGCGGGGCGAGCTCGAAAAGCTCCAGCTCCTCCAATTACAAAAACGCAACTTGATAGAGTCTTTATTTTGGCCTCACATTAGCTGGAACGTTGCCTTCATCTTTCAAACTACACATCAAGTTTCTAATGTGGGCTTTCTAATAATGGCTTCCAAGCCCTAAACAAGATATCTAGGTCATGTCACTGGAGTAATTTCCCCCAACTTGGCAAAGCTCCTTCTCAGCCACAACTGATATTTTACAATTCAACTCAAAGGCTTAGTTCACAGACAGATGTGGGGCACTGCTTGATGAAATATTTCAAGCTAATCTGATGCTACTAATTGTATCTGGAGATAAGTGGGGTGGCTTACCTCAGTAAAAACCTGTGAAATGTACACCACACTGAAGAACATGTGAACACTTGGGTCCACCCTCAGCGCCGTGTGATCTCCCCCTTATCGTCTTTCCTCTTATAAAGTCTGTAAAACCCCTGCTGCCCTTCACTTGGCACTCGTGTCGGGCTCAGGGGCCCAAGAGGCTGACCTGTGCTCTCCGTGGCATCCAGGCTGCCCGCTAGCTGCTCCAGGAGACGTGCCCTGGCTGCGTTCCTGCGGTGCTTCTTGCCCTCGTAGTGCTGCTGGGCCATCAGCGGGTTGTTGAACCAGGCTCCGCAGAGGCAGCAGTACTTCCCGGCCTCTCTCCCGCCGTTTCCGCCGACCACCGCTGCGGGCCAAGGCAGGGCTGGCGAGGGAGGCGGGCACACGGCGTGGTCTGGGGGCAGTGGTGTGGAAGGGGAGGAATCTGGAGGGAATTAAGAGGAGATGGATTGAGTGTTGAGGGATTGCAGAGGGTGAAAGGGAGGATGGACAAAGTGTGTTTACAGTTACATTAACATCGCAGTCATTCGCCAAGATGTCAGATTTCAAGACACAAATTCACAGTTGCAGGTTTTAGATCAAACTAATCCAGACTAGGAGCAAAGAACAAATGATTGCTGCAGGTCACATCAGTGGAGCACAGATCCTGTCCATTCCTCTCTCTCTCCTTGGGTAATATCCTTGTTATCCGGCCTTCTCTTTCACCTATTTTTGCTCCTCATTTCCATCTCTCCTCATTCCATTCCGCCTCCGACTGTCTGCTCCCCTTCTCATCTCCTTCCCTATTTTGCTGTTCCTCCTCTCCTCCCCAGGTGACCTGCGACTTGTGACATGACGTCGGTTACCATGGTGATTGCCCATTAATAGCCAACAGCCGCTGACATGTCCACAGGACACGGTCTGTGGCTCATGCTGGCACGATGGCTTGCGTGTTGTGCGTCTGTTTGTGTGGGCCTGTGGGTGTCTGGGTGGCAGATTGAACATATAATCCACCCCAGAGAAATGTGTGAAGGCCGGCGTGTGGATGAATGAAGCTCCTGCATAGCGTGGTGTGGGTGTGTATGGTAAAACTGTTTGAAAACAGAAAGGGGGGAGTTGGACCTCAGCCGGACTGTTCGTAAAAACCTTCTAAAGCCAGATGGCAAGCCCAATGTGCCCATTTTCATCTACAACCTGTCAATGACATTTCTTACCACGAACACAAAAGCCCACGCACAAGCTTTTAAGTTGAAATGAGTCACATCTATTCTTTCACAACAACTATGAGCCCTCTGGTAACAAGTGACCAGCATCACGTGGATTGTTGACCAGTGACCCATGGTGTGCGTTTTTTAGAACTGGCCCGAGCCCTGTGAGCCGATTGGTTGCTCGTACCTTAATGGCGCCGTTCACATAGTTACCGTATCTATGGCTGTGTCTCTGCTCATCTCACCAACCACACCCACTCACTTTCCCCGCTGCGTGTGTTTGCCTTCGCCTCTCCATCGTCTCATTTACAAAAGCCTGACCCCCGTGTCTCTTTCGGTGTCATTTCATTTCACCGCTGTTCTTTAAAAAGAACAAAAAAAACAAAGCTGTCCTAAAATCTGTGTGTGTGCTTGTGCGCGCGGGAAGTTCCTGAGCTCCGACAGCTCTCGGGGACAACACGTGCAGTGACTTGTCCTTTGATGTATTTTCTTCTTTCCCACCCCTTTTTTTCCCCTTCATGACTGTGATCTCTGCTCATTGGAGCAGAAGTAAGTGTTTTTCACGGAGTGGGGCACGGGGAGCGTGCGTGGCCGTGTGTGTGTGTGTGTGTGTGAGTGTGTGAGCGGTAGTAGGAGGCGGTGGTGTGCGTCTGTGTGTGATGTGCAAAAGGGGAGGGAACAAAAGGTAGAGTCCCAGCTCTCCACCTCTGGAGGGCTCCTCCACCACACTGTGCTTCCTGTCTCCTCACAGTGTGTAGATGGGTTTCTCTAGTGTCCACGTGAACGTGCTTGCATCAGTCATCCTGCTTATGTATATTCCCGACGGTTGTGTGTGCATTTTGAGTTTCTGTCCGCGCGCAAGCAAGCCTGTCAGCTCGGCTGTGCGTCTTCTGCGGTGCGCTCATCTCGGTGTTCGTGAAGGCTACTTTTGACTTTAATCGCTCCTGAAATCTCCTTCTCCTCTCTCCCAGGTCACTCCTTTCTCTCTCCTTGTTCTCCCTCTCTTGTTTTCTTTTCCTCCAGGTCCCTCTGTCACAAAACTGCAAAAACTCCACGGCTGCACAGGAGTGACACTTTTCCAAAGTAGGCCAAAGTTTAGGAAAAGTCACTCAGGGGCTCGATTATAACACTCAATTTTGTAGCGATTGTGCGTTTAGAGCTCTTTGAATTTTCACTGTGAATCCAATTTGAATCACATTATGTAAAGCTCCCCTGGAGACGACTCACCAGCAGACACTTAAGAAACGCTAAACTTAAACAATCATGAGCACGGACAAAAATCACTCTGAGCGTGTCTTGATTTGTTCAGGATATCTACTTTTTTTTTAATAACAAAACCTTTTTGTAAATGAAAGGCTGTCTCTGCGCTGCACCTTCAAAGTTCCTGCACCTCGGGCATGTTAGCATTTCCACACGGGCGAGACGTTTTGACTGAAGCATAACTAAAGCTTTCCAAATCCACTTCAGATAAAAATATATGCTTTGAACTAAGAATAGCTCCCGTTGCAGAGATACTTGTCGTTGAAAGGTGTATGTATGGATTACGTGTGCAGGCAGAGGTGAGTGTTAATCATCCTGCTCTTTAGTGAGAACGGGCTCTGTGGGCAAAGATCTCGATTGGAATCCCATACAGCTATCGCGTTTCAACCACCAAAGCAGCACTTTCTCATTCTGGGGTTAAGCTTGTCAAGTCTGACTCTAGTTATTCTCTTTGGTTCCCAAAGCTCGACAGGCACCAACTGACTCCCTTTGACTTCTGTAGCTGCTGTGACAGGAATCAAAGCATTGCAGCCCTGGTCCTATTATCGCTCTCTTTAGACATAAACTCCCAGAAATTGAGTCTGGACATTTTGCATTTTATACAGGAGGAACGTAACAACAACAGGAAAAATGTCTGGAACACTCAGATGGATAAATCTCGTGTTTTCGTTTGCAAAAGCTATTTTATCTTGTTGTTTCATAATTCTCCTGCACCTTTTTTCTAACTTGAGAGATTTCTATTCTCCTCGATTTTCGATTGCACATGTTAGAAAAATCATCACTTTTGAATTCTCAAATTCTCTAAATTCCCGTACTTTAGTGTGTCTAAAAGTACTTTGACAATTTTGTCTTTGCTTGTTGGATTGTTTGAGTTTGACCTTGTTGCAAAGGGATTGTAATGTGGGAGATACCTGTGTTTGTGGGGCTGGTCATGCCTGTGGGTAGGGTGGGCGGCTCCCCCAGCACCAGGCGCACTCTCTTGGCGTGGGTTTTGCCCTGGTAGTGTGACTGGGCCACGATGGCGGAAGTGAAGAACATGTTACACAAGGTACAGCACTTGTTCCTGTCCACCTCTGTTTCTGCACAGTCCTGGAGGCAGGGAAGAGAGAGACATGGTAAAAGAGAGCAGCGGAAGGGGGGAAGGTGTCATGAGAGAAAAATAGACCACGCGGGAGGAGAGGCTAAGGGAGGTGGAAAGGAAAGAGATTTGTGGCGTAGAAGGGGAATGATGTGGAAAGATGACACGGGGCGAGGTGAAGGTGAGAAAAGGGAAGCGGGGAGAGGAGAACTGGAGAGACGTCCTCTTTGCTCTGACCCTGTTGGGCTTTGTGCCTTTCTGATGCACGCACACAGACACGCACACACACACACACACTTACACAAAAGCAAAGACAGAGAAGACCAAATATTCATCTTCTCTCTCTGGGCTCAGAACGTGGCTCGGCCGTTTCTCTGCTGCTGGTTCATTACTAATGAGGAGGAGTCGCTCCCCACAGAAGAGGCGAATGCAAACAAAAGGAACAACTGCCTGATTGACACAAATCTACACACACGCTCGCACATGCAAATAGACAAAGGGACACACAACAATGTTCCTCCTCCATGTACTCCATCTCTCCAGCTGCCTCTGTTTGGTTTGACCCAAATGAAATGTACTCGCTGCACATCAGGGAAATTACACCGATTCAGTCAGTCAGTCCCAGTAACGACTGATGGAACTGTGGCAGATCCCTGTGAACTTTGGCACAGAATACCTGGAATAACGTGCACACGTGCAGACAAATTCCTTTTCTTCTTGAATAGGAGTAAAGACCTATAGGCAATGACATCAGCTTTGTGTTTATGACTTTGCTGCCTGGCTGAACATTTTCGTGGCCAGTCAAAGTCGTGGAGGTTGCAGCAGGCAGCTGTGGCTCAGGAGCCCTTTTAACCCCGGAGGGTGGTGGTTCGATCCGCGGCTCCTACAGTCTGCATTCCGAGGTGTTAATGTGAAAATGCCGGAGCCCAAACAGCCCCTGGCAGCTGTGCCGGCAGCGCGTGGATGGTGTGTGATTAAAAACAAAACAAAAAAGAGCTGCGTGAATGCATGAGGGTGACTTGTCCTCTAAGTGTATTCGGTGGTCGATAGGACTGGGAAAGCTCTGTATAAATAAAGTCCATTGTCCATGTTTATGTCCATGGCTTTAATATACTAAAAAGGGAAAGCTGAAAATCTTTTCTTTTTGCTGCTCACAGGGAACCCCCACTTTTCCAGCCTTTAATTCTCTCCTTCTCTTTGCTTACGTACCTCCGTTATCTCGCCCTGTTTTTCTGTTTTTTTTTTTTCTATTCACACCAGCGGCCTCTCTAGTTCAGGTTTCAAATCGAGTTGGAGAGCAACCCCAGTGCTTGGTAGAGAGAGGACATTAATAGAAAAGTGTCTGCGACACCATATCGGAGTGTGTGTGTGTGTGTGTGTCTTATGTCAGCCCTGGTTAGCATCATGGACAGTGGATGTGAGAGTTAAGGACACCTTTACCTTCCAGGCTTTAGCTTTGTCTCTCAGCTGTCCGATCCCTCTCTCTTTCTGTTCTCTCTGTTTTTCTCACTCACTCCTTCTCTTTGCTTTTTTCACCCTTCCCTCTCTCTCAGCACCCACCACCCCCCCACCCCCCTCCCCACTCCTCCTGCGTCCTCCCTCACCCTCTGGGCACCAGTCTCAGTGACTCTCTGTGTTGTGGGATGAAATATTTATCTGTATTGGCAGGCCCTCGCCCCCCCCCTCCTCGCTGTCATGGTAAAGGTTCACTCTTAACTCTTCTAGACTCCCAAAACCATTCGTCTTCATCCTGCTGTATTAGCGCATGAAGAACTGTGTAACGAAGCCAGAGGAAGTGTGTGGATATAGTTTTTAAATCTTCTCTTTAAATCATCTCTCGTCGCTCGTTATTCATTTATAGGTTACAGAAATCTAAATGTCTCCTCTCCCCAAGGAAAAGGCTTTATACACTCCATCCCCTTTGCCCCTCATTTCTGTCTCCTCTTATTCTGTTCTACCTCTTCTCCAAGGTTTACTTCCTGCTCCTCCTTTTGCCTCCTTCCTTCCTAGTCCTGTATTGTCCTTTACCTCCACTTTGCCCTTTGCCTCCTTCTTCCTGCTTCTCCTCTTCCGACTGCAGCCCTCCTGAGACTTGTCCTCCCCAAATCTTGTCGTACAAGGATGTGGAAAATCAAGCGGAGGCAGCTATTGTCCCACAACGCCGCTGTTTATTTTTTTAATGAGGACAAAGAGGCTGAGATGATGCTCTGTGGCAGCCCGCGCTGATCTCACCTGTCAGAACCCACTGAGAAGCATACAAGGCAGAGACGGAGCTGAAGCAGAGAGACGCACTTGAAGGGGGAAGACGACGCGGCTCCCGCCGCTCGGCGACAGATGTTACACCAGGGATTTTAGAGACCGCGCGTGGAAAGTTTTTAAACAGTGTTGAGCGCAACTGGGTGACTGACGTGTGAATAATTGTCGGCTCATTACAGCTGCCACTCCAGTGAACCACTTTAAGGGCGTCTGTGAGTCACTGCCTGTCCTCCGTAGCCTGACTCCGCTTCCTCCCCGCCTTCACCTGTCGCTCCTCGCGCATCTATTGACACTTGATTTGCATGTGACCTAACGGATGTGCGTTGCAGCTTAGGCGCGCGTGCTGCACGCACACCTGTTTATCTGCTACCTGACAGTGATGTCTGTATCGCAGAATATTTTTCGTGTTCGGGTGGTTTCCTCCCGCTCACGCTGCTAACAATAGCCTCCTAATTAGCTGTTTATCTTCCTCTCCTTCTGTTTCACTTTCTCTCGGCTCTTCCTCACTTCTCCCTCCGCTCGGTGTCGAGACGCTGTGGGAAACATTGCTAAATATACACACGGAGCAGCACAGGGGGAAACAGACGCTCTCATTTTTTTTGAAGTGCAAACTAAATTGTAAATTGAAAGCAGCAACAGTGCAAATAAAGCTTTAAAGGTTTTGGAAAATCTTTTGCCCTTTTCGAGGAGATATTAAATTCTAGACACTGAGAGATGGAGAAAGAGAGAAAGAGAGAGAGAGTGAGAGAGAGGGGGAGCAGGGTGGAGGATAGCAGAAGAAAAATGGATCAGACCCCCCTCCCCTTTCATCTGGGAGCACCTTTATGACCTACTTTCTCTGTTTGTTCTGCGACAAACACTTTCACACACAAACACTCGAACCTGAAGGCATGGCATTTTGCTCTGAGTAGACGCTGGCATTTCATTCACTGGCCATAAAAAGCCCCTCTCTCTGCTGTACCCACTGGACTGCACCATGTCAATCACTCTGAGAACTCAGGGGCAGAACGTTGAGATGTAGTTCAGAGGAAAGATGTACAAAACCTCCCCTGGGTGGAAACAAAAAAGAGAAAAGTTTACCACAAACTGAACGGTACAATGTTCATCTCTGGAGGACTGTACCTTCTTACATTGGTTTTCCAGCACTGTCGGATAACCAATGTCACATCCCTGTGTGAAAGGGTATAAGCAAAGTGCTAGCTGTGGCGCTCATGGTGCGTCACAGTGTGGCAGATGAGGTGTGTGTGTTCAGTGTCCCATATGAGGTGAAAGCCAGGAGGGCTGAGTCATGTCTTATTCACTTAGGGAGACAGATGGAGACGCAGGTGTGTATTTCTGCAGCGTGTGAGTGTGTCGGTAAACCCATGTGCCTTTGACATGCCTCTTTCGCGAGTGTGTGCAATGTGGTGCACGCGCTTTCACCTTATTTTTTTTTAAAAAAGTATTTCTGTACAACTTGACTCAATTGTCAGCGTGTGCTCATTTCAAGACTCTGATGTTATGAAATGATTCATAGCTATGTCTTAGATTTCAGGTGTGTCCAGTTTCGAGGTGTCAGCTGCAGTTTGATGATTTCCAAATGTTTATTGCTTCGGTTTCAAAGTTTCTGAACTTTGCTTGTACATTTTTCCAGGCCGAGGACGGTTGCAAACGTTTTATTGCCTTAGTTTTGATTATGACTCTGCTGTCAGTGGGGGACAGAGAGTCAGTGCTGCTCTGAGGTAATTGCACCAGGGCCTGAGGTCTTGGCTATGGCCCTGTTTTAGAAGAAGCTCCATCTCTTTCCCTTCTATTGCTCTCTCTCTCTCTCTCTCTTTTCTTGGCACAGTTTGGTTTGTCAGTTGGTTTGATGAACTATTCTTACACCAGCTGTGTCCTCAGCTTGTGAAATGTACGTATTCTCTGTGTCTTTGTGTGGAGTGGGATTTAGCCAAACCAGATGAATGTGGCACACAGTGTACAATCATAAAATACACACACTCACAAAGGCAAGTCAAAATTTCATCCGCAGTTGCAACCTCAGCATTTACACCGTTTGCAGAACAGGATCCTAAAAGCTGAGAAATCCACAGACACAGTGGCAACACCACACATACACATTCACAGACACACAAGCACCAGCACAGCACTGACCTCCCTCTGCATAGCCCTCAACAGTCAGACATAAAGCAGCCCTGGGGCATCTGTCTCCCCTACAGCTCACAGGAAACACCACGGCTAAGGCGCAGTGCCTCTTGGGAACTACTGAACACAAACGTTCCCCTCAGCTCCTGGCTGCAGTGGGCACGTTTAAGAAGGAACCCGCCGATCTGAAGATTAGACGGAGTTCAGTCAGTTCCGCTTCAAAGTCAATGAAAACGAAGCACAAATTCAGACCCAATGTCAGCATGCAATTAGCTCTCCTTCCACAAACATCATCATTGTAATGATTTCACTGCAGTGCAGGTCGATCTGGAGTATAACTCAAAGAAACACTGGCGCGTCACCCAGCAGGTGGCGTTTAAAATAAATCTGAAAGACTCTCCCACTGAAATCCCCCCTGACAAGGCTGAGGTCGATCGGATGAGCGTTAAATCAAAAGACAAACAGAACAACAGATGGCGTATAACGAGTCAACCTAAAAACACTTAGTGAAGTTAAATACGGCTGTATGTTTTGCAACACAAACACAGAGGCACACACTCAGGGAGATGCATACTGGGTTATCGGGCCTCAGCCTCTTGGACGGTGGTCCTCCGTCTTCTGGGTGGAGCATGTAGAAGAGACGCACCTTGTTGGCGTGCTTCTTACTCTGAGGAGAGAGAGAGAGAGAGAGAAACCCGTTTAGTGAGCTGTTCTCATTCTATTTTATTCTCATTCTACCTATGACTGCCCCTCCACCTTGACACCCTGCTCCAAGAATGTGTATCTGTTTCAGCTGATGATGCTCAGTGCCAGTCTCAGCTGGAGGGGGCAACACAGTGAAGTGCTGAAGGGAGTGAGGGAGTCGATTCACTGTTGGTTGGAAGTGTGGTTACAGAGAGGTGGTTTGACTCTTATCTTCGACCGGTACTGACAACAGCTCGCTGAGAGCACACAAGCCGACGACAGCGCCGTCTACTCAGTCACGGCTGATGTGACGTTTGTCACAGACGACAGTGACGCTCGGAGCTGGCTAAAAATGAGAAGCTGCAGCACGATGTTTTCTTCGCTGATTTACTAATGAGAATTTTTCGTCACAGCTCAGGGAACATGTGCGTCTTTTCCACTCCAGTGCCAAATAATAATTCACTTTCACGAATGCAAATGATCACTTGCGTGTGTTGCCCTGCAGAGAAAGAGATCAGCACTATAAATAATAGAAACTCCTCGATAATGAATGAGTCCTTTTTAACTCCAAATGCTAAAAAAGTCTGTCACTCGGTCAGTTTGACCACAGAACGTCACTGGTCTTACAGCTGAGCTGGTAAAAAACCCACTAACACCCACTGTCACTTGCTAACGCAGCTTCACGCGCACGCGCCTGAATCTCTTTCACAGGTTGCACGTGTATTTTTAGTGACAAATTCTCACACTGTCTAGGAGTGGGTGTATTTTAAAAATGAAGTGCAAACTATAATGACGATTGGATTTGTTTAATTATGGATAACGTGGTTAAATGCAAAGAGAGCACACACACACAGTCCAGGCTAAAAACACTGGTTTCTGTGGGAAAACTGAGAAGATCTCCATTAACTTAGGTTTTATTTACATCTCGTGAATGTGTAGTTTATGGGTAAATAAACCCCCCCTTCAAAGCAGTAAGAAGGCTAACTGTCATATCTTTCATTTACAACACGTCCATGGCTTCAGCACTTTAAATGAGTCCCTGCTTTGTGTTTGTCAGTCACTATATGAAAGCCCAATGACATCGCCCGCAGGCGGAGGAGACCGTAATGTGAAATGAAGACGACGGCAGGGGGGCCCTCCCACACATGGGTAACCTCCTGCTGAGGAACCGGCCCTCTGCAGTAATGAGGGTCGTTTGTATAGAACGTCTTCAAGAAACACCAAAGGGATCCGTCAGTCACCGAAAGCATGTGACCCTCACGCTCTGGATGGCCACACGTCTTTCCAAGGGAGCTGATAAGCACAACTTGCTCTGAAGCTGGTTAGATGTTAAGCATGAGTCACCATGGCGATGCAATTGGGGTGTGACGCCAACCATCATTATATAACCTGGAGTTACCTCACTAACCAGGGCTGCTGTCTGCAGACCTCTGTTTATGTCTGCTCCCGTCACCTGGACTTAATCCTATAACGCCTACAAGCCACAACGAGCACAAATACGCGCTCGCGTTTATTTGAAAGGACAGTGAGCCGTCCTTGAAGCTGCTAACTGTCGCCTTAATGCAGAACGATAAGAATCAGGGGACGTACTGCAGGCGGGAAAATAAGATCACGCGTATGTGTTTCGACAGCTCTTTGTATTTGTGCGCAAGGTTGACAGAGTTATTCTGCTCCACACTTTCCATTCTATCGGCACGCCCTGACCTTCACTCCTTCCCGCTAAGTAACGTCTATTATTATCTATAAATGCCACGGCTGGTGCTGTTTTCCAGAAGCAAGTGTTGACACGCATAGAAATAGCACCTTTATTGCCGCGAACGGCAGAGTGTGGCGATACAAGTCAAGATTATGAAAAGCGCTGAGGGCTGGAGCGCTCAAGTGGAGCCTTATGGGAAATTCTGTGGTGAATTGGATCATTATCTTTAAGCCATGAATCTGCACTTCGTATATATACTGCACAGGTGGTGGCCTGTAAGCAGCCCTCAAAGATAAGAGAATAAAGAACAGGAAAGACCACAGGACGGCTAAGAGAAGACCATGTTCACAACACTCGCATATGCACGGTTAAGGCCTCAAGAAACTGTGACGTGGAATTAGATATATTAATACATTATTAATACACTTTCAATGAAAACTGGCGACCAGCGCTCTGTAGCAGCGGCTGGGACTCATCAACAAAAGCTTGTCTCCAGTGCATGGCTCAGCGTGCTCATCGTACTTCTCTGAACCTTGAATTAACTGGTGAGCAGCTCTCATCAGGTTCTGAGTCCTGCAGCCGATCTTTACTCGCCGAGGCTCAGCAACATTGAGAGTTCCAGAAAGAAACCTGCCAGCAGCGCTAAAACAGGCCGAAGCAGACGGTCCGGGCAGGTTTAGAATAGGCACCGCACTGGTATGTACAAAAGCCACAAGGTTTAATTCCACAAATAGTTGTATTGAAACCCTCGACCGGGGAAATTAACGAAAAAACAACATCATGGTCGAGCACCGCCGTGACAAAGCGAACAGGAGACTGCGATAAGACTCTCTTGCTGCTCTACTGCTTAGATTGAATCCTCTGTCCCCAAGACAAGAGAGCGCCTCACCACTTTAATGCATTTTGTCAGAGCGTGTTTGAGCGCATGCTTGTGTTTATAGGTGTATAAATGGCCATGTACTTGATGGCTCTGCGATGTGGGCTAAAAGCTGGACTTTGCGTGTCACCATGGTTACCCTCCACTGACCCTCAGTGCTCAGCCTTTCCTAATGGACTGTGCATGTTGCCTTGTCCCCTCTGTCTCCGTGTCAGATCCGATTGGAGGAGATGGGCAGGGAAGGCAACAACTATTTTAGAAAGTGTGTGGGAATTTGCTCATGGGTTCGCTGTGAAAATCTTTGCAAACTGACAGTCTGAGGGTGAGAGAGCATTTCTATACATTTGATACAAGAGAGCGACGGCTTGCGATTGAATTTCATGTCCTTGCTCTGACAAGACAAGAGGAGGGGAAGGAAGGAAGAAGAAAGAATATCAAGAAAGACACCATGGTAGAATGAGGGAGTAAGAAAAGTTGGAGGAAGACAGGAAGAAGAGAAGAAGGAGGGCCAGACGGAGAATAACACAAAATGGGGGGGAATTCAGTAGGGAATTTCAGCAGAGGAAACAAGGGAACACAGGAACAGAGCTAATAGACCCACGAGCGTGAGCTCTCTGAGAGAGAGGTCAGGGTTTTGAATGACAGGTTAAAAAAACCTGAATGTGAAATGTTGCCTTCAAACTGAAAGACCATGCTCTTGAATAAAAATGGGAAATAAGATCCCCGTTTTTTAAATGAAATAATCCATTAGTTCTTATGCTTCTTAAATGGTGTCTGTGTGTCTTTAGATTTCCCTGTGAATGACACGTGATGTCAGTTAATTGAACTTCCTTGTTTTTGAGCCTCATTCAATCAGCCTTTCTGGCACTTCCTCTTATCTGCTGTCCTCTGTAGACATCCTTTGTAAAGGTTGACAGTGAGGACCAGCAGTGACTCAGCGTGTACGTTTGTCTGCACAACTCAAGGTCGTTTATTGTTGTCATCGATGTAGGTTCAGAGAGGCAGCTGGATTACCGTCTAGTAGTAAGTGTGGTCGGTACACAGTCGTGAGGGCGCACATTCTGCCGTTGCCCTTGATTAATTCTCTAGATGAGGCCCTTGTCCTCATTAGTCTGCTCGTTAATCCCAATTGTATCTCGTGATCGAGGCCGACCTCAATGCGGAATGTGCACAAGCGCACAATGCCATTGTACACGCACGTGCACAGCGCTCACATCCAGGTAAATAATGCACGGGCGCTGACTATTTAATGGATGCTCATTAAAATACTCTGGGAGCCTGCTGAGAAGGAGACTGCATTAAAACAAAGAGCACATGTGTGTTTGTTGGTGTGCAAGTGACTGACAATAGCATGCTGCATTAAGTCAAAGTGTAATGCATGAGCACAAGCACAAATTGGTACAAATGAGGCTGATGCAAAGTGAATAGTCAATGCAGTAATCAAAGCAGCATTTGTTTTTGTGCGATCGTTCCTGTGTGAGTTCCTTGACTTGTGTGTGTGTGTGTGTGTGTAGTGATGTTAAATAGGAGAAGCTGACATAAATCCTCCAAATCTGAGCAGAGACAGACTCACCTCATAGTGAGCGGTGCGCTGGGACTCGGAGATTAGCTGGGCATTGCAGATGTTACAATAGCTCTCTGTGAACAAGCCTCCATCCACGACGCCCGCAGACTTCATCTTCATCTGAGACTACACTCACACACACGCACAGGCACAAATACACAAACATGAGCATGACTGAAATTCAGAATTGCAAAACATTTCAGAGAACATCTCATTGCGAGCTGGAGTTGAAATGAGTCTAATAATTTAGTTCCAGACATCAGCAACTCAACATAGGATCTTCTGTTCGAGCCCACCCATTGTCAGTGATGGTCGATTCCTGCTGCCCACAGAGTCTTTTAGATTGATTGCCTAAACATTAAATGGCTCTGAAAGTCTCGTCCAACTCGGCTTTCACCCGAGAAGACGCATTTGTTGTTTAAAATACAGGACAATGTGAAAACAAGAAGGGAGCTGTCTATTGACGAAGAACAAGCCATTTTAAAGAGAGAGGGAAGAGGGGAAATCGATGAGAGCCATCGCACAAACATTGGGCCAAGCCAACACACACAACAACAATTCTAAATCTAGTCCTGATGAGAAACAATTTTCTGTACTTAGAATCAAACCGGTCGAATAAAGAGTAAAGTGAATTTTTATGAGCAAAATCTTTCTTTCCTTTTCACCTTTCGATATTAAACCCAAATGCATTTAGTGTCTTGATCATGCTTCTACACGGAGGCTGTATGTACACATTGAAGAGAATGGTCCTTTACAGGGTCCCATTTCTGCTTTCACCTCGTGAAAAGTGCAGTGGGATGTGGATAACTTTCCAACTCTCCATAAGCATTGAAGAAACTTTGTGAAACTTTGTCCTCGTAGACAATTATCAGTTGTTTTTTTTTTTGCTCTGGGAGCTGAAAACTAAAGCTAAAGTAATCTCTCTCATTAGACTGTGCAATCGTACTGAAATCGTAGTGCTGGCACAAAAACAAAGAGGAATCAAACTTAACTCTCCTTGTTTCTCTTTGGGTGAAACTCTCTCGGGTTCCACCTCAAACTTTTTCAAAAGTTTTTTTGTGCATTGGGCTTGAGTAACGTTTCACTCGCGCAGCTTTTCCATCTTCCTTCCTAAACTTTACAAGCTAAGAAATACTTCACCTAGGACCAATCATTTAAGCCCTAAACCTCCAGGAATGATTGGACACTGGTAGGAAATAATAACACTGTAAAATGAACTGTTAAGCCAAGAGGGAATTTCTTGAGGAGTGTAGTCTTGGAAGTCAACAGATAAAACATTTCCTGTGAGACTCCCTTGAGAGAGACGTTGTGTGAAGGGAGTGCTGGGATTGCCCGACCAGTTAGACCGCCGACACCTGAGCATCCCACCAGAAGTGGTGGCTCTGGGTGTTTAACAACCTGGCAGCAGGGATATCTTTGGTTTTTATACGGACTAACATAATAGAAATGGTTTAATGATGTGCTCTGGGGTCTTGTGTTCAGTTTTATTTTATTCTCTTCATTATGAGAGCCCTGTAGGCAGTGATCTGACGGGGTTCGGGTGAGTAACGGGTCCATAGGGAGCGGTCCAGGAACATCACCCATTAAACTGGACGAGCTTGTTGCCCCAAGGAAGCTACAGGACAGAGTTCCTGAGGAGGCAAAGTATTTCATGGCCCCAGACACTTGGATACGACGCGGCTCAGCCCCAGTGGCTTTGGATGAATGGGTCCTTTGTCTTGCACGGTGTCCTGAGAATCAATGTTAGTCATGAGATCTGACAAAAGCCACTCGGTGTGTCAGCAGTGAAGAGTTGTGACAGGAATAGGTATTCTTTATCTCTGGTCTAGGGTATCATTATATTTAGCCACTACACCAGCTCAACACTTACAGGTGCACACACAGGAGTACACACACACACACCACAACACAACACTGGTAATTACCCCCTGTCTGTTCATCTTGTCTGTTCCGTGCACCCGGGACCTTCCAATTAACTACAGACATGCTGTACAGACACTTTCTCCATTATCTAATTGAACCTGCAGTAACGACCCCAATACATTACAATTAAATGGCATTTCATTTGCATTTGTTTTAGAGCACCGGGTTTTATTATCTCCTGTACGCACATTCAGTAAGTTGTGTGTCATCGAAGTACAATTTTCCTTGTGAAAGGTCAACGACGGGAGGCCGTAAACTTGTTTTGTCTAGAGGCACAGAAACATTCTTCCATTCCTCGGCGATGTGACGTGTCTGGTGAGAAATGATGGATATACTGTGAGCTTCAAAGTGACATTATTAAAGATCGCCTGCGCTGTCTGTCTGAATGCCAGCTAGGTAGCGATGAGTCAATCTTTAATCTTCCGGCTAATTAAAAGTGATTGTGTGACTGCAGAAATATCCATATCTTCCTAATATCTCCATTAACTCTGATAATTACATGCAAGATGGGAGATGTAGACTAATTAATAGAGGCAGGCTGTTGGTAAGATTAATAGAGTGGCAGCCCCAACGAAACGAAGGGATGGAGAGGCAGATAGTGGCAAAAAAAAAAAGAGAGGATGGAGAGGTGGGGGGAGGGTAATTAATCCTCTGAGCAGGATATCTTCATGTTCCATGGGTTTGAGATCTTAATGGTCATATGGTTTTGTTTCCACCAAATCAGGCCTGAGCAGTTTTCGAGTGCTCTGCTACTGTGTATGTTTGCTGCTTTTTTTTTAAAAAAAATGCAAATGTAGTTTATTGCTGCTTCAGCATCAATTTCAACCCCATCATGGCTAGGCAACTCAACTAGGCATGTGTTTTATTTAGTATCAGAGAACGGTTCAACTTCAGTTCGTCTTTGGATATCTTCTTTATAGGTCAGCATTTCTGAGTCATAATTTGCATCTTATTTTTCACTCGGAAGCACACCGAGGTCACAGATAACTGTGCACGCTGCGATGAAGTGTTTATAAGGTGAGTAGAGTTTGTACGTATCTATTGCTACTGCTTATGTGCGAGCAGAGGCTGATGTCAAAGCAGTAGACGGGAAACACAAAGGCTCTAAACAGCTATTTTCTCAATTGGATTCGTACGATGAGTAATGGCTTCTACGTCAGCATCGCACACACTTAACGCCAAGGAACAGAACATTAGTGTGAACAAAGGACAGCTAGATTTGGTGGTAGGCTCTTTCTGGGAGCTGTCACACAGTGTCCATTAACAGAGAGCGGAAGTTAGTCGTGACAGACTGTAACCATTAAGCTCATAGATGGGCACAGGGAAATGAACCAATCATACTTTTCTAAACAAAGTTCAACAATCGTTTGTGAAGTTAACGCTGATTATGATGGTGCATCGCCCTCATTTAATGTCTCCCGAATGTGGAATGTCCTCCCCCAAAGGAGGCTGTTAGCATTATGCACACAGATTAGCACAGTACCTGGTACAGAGACAGTGTGGCTCATTCAGTGTTGGTGTGGATCCAAATCTATGGGCAGATCCACAGTTTTTGTTTTTTCTTTCTCTGCAGTATTTACCACAGAACAAAAGTCATGGAGGGTGGGGGGGGGGGTTAGGAAGTGAAGGTGCAGCAGGAAGAGGCATTCTATAATATATAATATAGGATTTCTAATAAGTTTTATGTGGGATAAAATTACTTTTGGATAATTCAGTGCACCAATCATGATGCTTGATTCACGTGGGGATTTTGCCAGTTGGTGAGTTTTCTGCTCATGTTCCTCAGCTGTTAAATTACATTTAAACTCTACCCACACAGTCCTGAAACAGATGGGTATACATTAAAACTCTTTTGTTAAATACTTCATGAATTATACTTAACTTTTCATTGGTGGAGGTGCTGAATATTCAGGCTGGAATCAACAGAAATCTGTATATTGCACAACAGATGTCTAAGAATAAAAGTGAAGCCAGAGATAATTCAAACAGTAGCTCAAATCTAAAATACAAAAAAAAAAAAAACCCTCTTAAGTTAATTAAACAGGGGATTGCAAAAACCCGACAAGTCTTATGGAGCGCATGAAAGCCTGAGGCATCTGAGGACAGCGGGACCTTGAGGGGATTCTCTTTTAAGACCACATCAAGTATTTAACATAGGGTTTGAACTCTGAGCCCTCCCAGAAATCTCAGCCTCCAGCCCACCATTCATTAAAAAGCCGGCATTGAATTGGACATTTCTTTTTGTTCTTTTATAACAAATGCAACCCTGACGTCAATTCCCTGTCGGCTTAAATTAGAATATGCATTAGTTTGTAATATTACGTGCAACGAGATTGCACTGTAGTCAATGAGAGTCCTATTGTGCTTTCAGAGATAAAGTGTAATGTTTTATCCCTATGGGGAGCTCCAGGCGGCGGCCGCTGTAAATATATGCAGCTCTCTATTGGCCTGAATGAAAACCTTTACTGGTGAAATGTTTACTGAGGATGAACTCGACATAAATATATGCGCAGAGAGAGTGAGAGACCCTGAGACAGAAGAACAAAGAGAGTGGAGCAGTAGCTGGTTGAGGCAGCGGGGCTCCTCCTTTTGAAATCCCTCCTCCCCCCCCCCCCACCTCCTCAGTCTTACTAATGCTCCATCAGGAGGTGTTGGTGTTGTGAACTGTAGAATCTGATACATGGATTCTCTATAAAGTTGGTTTGCATCTCCACTTCTTCCCATTGTACAAAGAAATTATGCTAAAATATTCCAGCTGTGGGCGACGCCATGTTGCACTTTTGATGTCTTGACTTTTATAACATCAAATACCGGAAACTTCACTTACTGGAAAAGTTGGGATATGAACAAACTAAACGAACAGAAACCACCTTTTGGTCTATGTGTCATCCACTAACATTGAGGTAGCAGGGGATGTGACTTATACTGCGGCCACCAGGGGACGATCCAGATGATTCGGCTTTACTTTTGAGGAGCTGACCAACGTTACTTCCTTCACTTTACTTGCAGTCTGTTCCCCTACTCCTCTTTCTCTCACCAGATTTTCGCCGACAGCTCCCACCTCATTTGAAAGAGGCGCTGTTCTGATTCAAATGTCACATTATGCACACAGGTGATGAAATATTGACATTAACTTGTGAGGCAGTGACCTGCCTAATGAGTCACCGGGGGGGGGCAAGAGAAAAAGCTGAGGTATTGAACCGTACGCTGCAAAGTTCCTCTGCTGCACAACTTTGATCTTTCCTGTTTCACTCTTGGTAATGTAATCTTTCTGAACACTGTCTTCCCCTCACATGCCCCCCCACCACCACCACCACCGTGCACAGTAATCAAAGGTACTAGACTTGGGGAATAAAGTCTTCAAAGCAGCTGGAGTCCCGCAGTTTGAATCCAAGTCCACCTCCACTGTGTTTGCACTGCAGGAGCTGACTTTGTACCGCTCCTGCTAAATACTGCAAACACACCCAAAGTCAAATTCACCAAGGCAACAAACGGAGTCATACTCTCACTATAGAGCATTGAGTTCAGAGTTAGAGGAGAGAGGTCCAAAACAAGTTGGACACACAATCTGTAAGATGCAAACCATCCTCGTTGTTTTGGTTTGAACCATGATTTTTGACGGTTTGTTGAGGCAGTGAAGGCACCTTTCGCCTTTCACATCTGTTATTCTGGGTTGGACTTAACAGAAAAGTCTGAAGGTCTACACCAAACATGGAAGTCTCTGCCCGTGGATTCAAGGGGCAATGAAATACAGACTTAATGCCGAGGTCAGGTCAACCGCACCTTCTCTGTCTGAGTCTCTCTGTCTCTGTGTGACCCACCTTCTCCTTTTGTTTTTTTGTGCCCCAAATTCTATTTTAAACAAAAGTATGGAGCATCTTGACTTTGACAGTAAGACACAGTCAGACTTCTCTCTCTCTCTCCCCATTTCATCTTCCCTTTTTTTCCCCCGCTGGTGGAAATATGGCCTTGAGGGCCACGATTATTTATAAGGAATACTGTAGGCAAGACTTATCTAGTTGTGGGAAAGAGGAGCAGATAAGCCTCTGCATTTTGCATCTTTCTACTGGAATAGATTGCAAAGGAGCTCGGAGTTCGGAAGCACCATTCCTCTGAGAGATACTCACTGATGTTGTTTATATTTGAGATGGTACACAAAGTAATTTTCCAAATAAATGTTCCAACATAAAAACATTGCTTTTCCTGCTCTGACAAGGGCTACCTTTTTTGCAATGACTGAGTGTTTCCATTGCACAAATGAAATTTAAGAAGAAGCAAATGTTGGGAGAGAGAAGGTGACGGACTCGTGGCCCTTTTAGCTGTATTAGTATTGTGAGTTAAGATTGGTGTACTCCACAGATTAAAGATCATTAAAGTGGCAGCTATTAATGCTAAACATATATAGAGCGCTGATAAGTGTCCTTCAGGGAATAAATCATATTGGATGGGGGTCAAGGATCTATTAGTCACCTCTAATCATCTCACCTATTTAGCTTTTAGAACCTCTCTGCCTTGATAAGACCTTTAAATTCATGAAGCCAGTGTGCTACCTCTCAAACTCACTCTGGGCCATTAGTTTTTAATGGTATTAATAGCAGGACTGTTGCTTTAGGCCACATTATGGATTCATTAGAGGGTGAATGAAGACCATTATCTCAGGCAAAGTTAGGTTTAACCGAGCATATCTCCTCCGCCTTGCCGGGCCTGTCTATGTGCGTATGTTCCGTCACACACTCCGAGGCAAACCGGGTTAATGGGGGAGACAAAAGGTGGCCTGAAGTTTGAATGGGGGCTGTTATGTTACTGTAATGGCGACAACACGATCGGGGGGGTCTGTTCCATTAGCAGCTAATCGCACACTTTCTTCTTTTTGTGTTTAGTTGAACTTTCCTGGTTGTTTTCATCTTCACATTCACTATATGCAGCACTTTGAAAGCTTCAGGACGATTATTGACTGTATGCTGTCTTGGTTTTTGCTCTTAACACCTACATTCAGCACCTGACCCCAGACTGCAGTGACGTCAAACACGTTCTGAGAATTCAATAAAAGTAAGAAAGTGGTGTGCTCAACAATAACTCAAACTTTAAACTGGGGTTGTTCTAAAACACTCAGTTCAAGGATTGTGGCTCTTGGCGCGCACACACACACACACACCCTCTTTTGTCAGGCTGTGAATGGAACTTGGCTCCGAGTACCTGGGAATAATAGAATTATACGCCTTAAGTTTCTCCCTTTATCCAAGCAAAACTTCACATATAAATTATATTATTGCGCATATCGAGTGCAGTGTGTATTGCGCCAGTGGGCAGATTAAAGCGAAACCAACGGGAGCAAACAGATTTCCCATGAGGCATCATGCTCTTTAACTCACAAGATATGAGCTACCTAAGAGAGCGAGCCGGAACGAAACAAAGGAATAATACATTCAAACGATATTGGAAACAAGAATAAGAAGTGCAGGCGAAATCAGGCGTGAAATTTGCAAGGGCTGGAACAACAGAGCTGAATATAGCCAAATGATTTGTAATCAGTTTTCATTCGTCTAATCTCTCAATCATCCGAAACGCTGTCTCTTTGTCTCCACGTGGTTGGAGTAATCAGTCATTTCCTTCTGGGAATTTGGAGAATAATTTCCATTCACAACCAGTGCAAACAATTCACTGTCAATCACAGCAATGTTCCTTGAAGTCTCAAATGCAGCCTTTAAAACTGGCAGTGCGGCTGACGCACAGGCAGCACGCCAAGGCAGGTGTTGATGTAGAGCAGCTCTAGTGGTGGCAAAGGGCAATTACATTACAGAGGTGCTGCTGCTTCGGGGGTCACGGGAGACGCCCGTTATAGACCCTGTGTCCTCGTACTGAGCGGTGTTACCCTGCTGCATGTCCTCCCTCGTCACTTTCCCTCTGACCTGCGCTCGCTTCACACGCAAATACGAAACACTCGTCAGACGTTATTGGGACACTTACAGCGCTTGAGCTTTATTTGCGTGCTTCGCTGGAGAGTTTACGAGAAGTCTTTCAGCAAATATGTTCTAACATTTTGTGTGCCGTCCACCTGGCGCCTCCAGCAAGAGACAAGACGTCACGTGCACAGCGAGGACATTGGGGTTAAAGAGTCTGGAATGATCCAGATTCATTGGCTAGGCGCCCCCGCTGCTAAAAACAAATCCAGGGGAAACAGTGCATTGCATTAAACATGAGTTATTTTTAGGCCAGGCCGGCTTTTCATGGGGTTGCCATTATAATGATTGATCGTACTGCTTTTTCCGTTTAGTGAGAGCTCAGGTCTCTTAAGACGGCGTGAGCATTATTACATTGGAAGGATTGATTTTGGCTTTTGGGTTCAACTTGCTTGACTCTTGAGTGTGTGTTAGAGAACACAGGAAACTGCAATTACAAGAGCAGGACCAAAAATCAATCACCTTGATCGCAGCAATTAACAGTGAAATGATCGAGCAGAGGGAACAAATTTCACATTTAAATTAATGAAATTGGAAAGCAAGTAGTACTTGGTGCTGTTTTAGAGATTTATTTACAATATATCATCTGAAAATGAAACGACTCCAGGATAAAAATGATGTGACAGAAGATGAAAATTACAGTCTTCACCCAACAAATGGCTGCCTGTTTCAGTCAGTTCTTCTTCGCCTCCTTTCATTCACAGAATATAATGTACTTTCTCAGTGTGAGCGTGCGTTTGATGTGGGAATAGAAGCTCAGGAGGCAGCAGTTGTTTATCTGCTCCCTGAGAAATATCCTCTCTACACGTACCGCACATCTATGATGGCATCATTTTTAATGAGTGATATAGTCACTGCACACACACACACACACACTCAATCACTACCCCCTCTATATAAAGATAGCATGCGAGCGTGTGAACACCCTACTGTGCAGTGTAAATTATGACCAGACACATGCACACAAAGGAAAATGCTATTGATATGTATGAGCTGAGACTGCACGCTTGTATAGTGCATCACACGGACAGTCACATGCACACACACAGAGACATGGGCTAAATAGGGCATGACCTTGCAGCACCTATAACTACACTGTATATGCTGAAGTGTGTGCGTGCTCCTAGACCTTGCATCTGCTCCTCTACTGCTCTGAACACGTTCATGAAGAATTCTGGAAGAAAATAACTTTTTGTTTACTCAAACCGTCTTTCTCTGTCACAACAGTGAAGCTTATGAAGCCAGCGACCCGAATTGCCCATCCGATAACAATGAATTCAACATCTGATAAGCATATTTTTCTCTCCTCATACTCTAATGCACCCACAGCACCCACCCATATACTCCCGCTCGCCTTCCCTCGCTGCCTCCCCAACTGGCAGCGAGCCCGTTTCCGAACGCGGTGATGGAGCAAAAGGAAATTGATTTCTAAAGAGCTCTGTCTGCTGTGCCCGGATATGAAATATGCAACCAGTTATTAGGCTAACACTGATATTAACATAACACGACAACCGTGTCAAGATATATATTAGAGATGTCTCTCTCTTGTTCCCTTTTGAGAGATACATGAAATGGGCTGAAAGAAGCTAAACTGCCACTTGTTCGCAGCGTGCCGAATCATTATTAGCGGCGCGCAATTGTCACATCTGCCTCGTTCGAGAGAAAAGGAAGCGCACAGAGCTCTTTGGAGGAGGGTTGGCACTGTGCTGATGCTGCCATGAGACACAGTCAATATCTTGATCGCGTAGACAGGCACAGCGGGCGGCTCCATGTTAGTTATCATGCAGCTATTAGTGAATGTACACTAAGAAAGGTCAAATGGCCGTAACGTGGACGCACACACACACACACACACACACACTCTCTCTGTGCTGCTGATGCTAATAAGGACTCCCATGCATGTAGTCAGCAGAAAGGTCACAGCGTGTGAGAAAAAAGATATTTGAAGAAGACATGCTGCCTGTTGCTATGGAGCACTCGTAGAGAAAGAAAAATGCACACGGACACACACACACACCTACACATGATGCACTGTCAGTCCTAAAGAAGCCAGAGCCATCGCACATCTGTGAACACAAAGACGCACACTTGACAAAAACGCACTTGCATCAGTCAATCCCTGTCGCCTTAATGAAAGCCAAGGCGCCGCTTTTAAGAGCATCACTGCCACGATCATTGCTCTGGCTCCCCGTGCATATTCTGCATTTGCATGTATAGGAGGGGAGCGAGCACTTTTCAAGAACAATATTGCCACTCTGTTTATTCCTTGGGGACAGGATAAATTATGCCAGTCGGTTAATCAGATTCTCCCTCGGATGCAGTTCAGCACCTCGTGAGAGGCAGAATGAATTAAATAAGCTTCCCGTCCTCTTGACGCTGTAAAGCTGGCGAGAGCTGCGTTGCATATGCTCCATATTACGAACATGCTAATTGACTTGCCGTGTTTTTTTTTTTAAAGCATCACATATTATATTCACTCTGACGTTACATGTAGAGAAGCACATGGCAAATATAAAAAAAAACAAACTAAAACATGTCAGATTTATGATGATGTTTTCAATAATAACAAGTTTGTTTTAGAAATTTCTCTTGTAAGTTTTGCCTTTAAAGTAGAGCTGTGGTCAATTGTTTTCATTATTGATCTATCTGCTGGTGGTCTCGTCTGCATAATGGCAGAACATTGCGAGAAATTGCTCACTCTGTCTTCTGTCATCTTGCTGTGAATGAACAAACACCATAACCCACAGATACCCGGTGCACGACGAGATGGGACAAACGTCTCCGCAGTTTAAAAGAAGCTGGAAACATGATTTGTTTGATATGATGAATGGTGATGAATCAGTCATCGTAATAGTTGCTGTTGTCTGTGGAATAATCAACACATTGTTCCGGCTCTGGTTTAGAACTACACACTGGGACTCGGACCAATCGGCATCATATCTTTATTTATTCGCTGTGACAGATGGGTCTGCCCCCCCCCCCTCAGACAGATTAATATCCTTCTTGAAACAGGTCGGTCCAATCACGATCTCCTCTCAAGAGGGGGCGGGTTTGACAGAGGGGTGCTGCTGAAGCATTCTCATTAACAACCAGGATCGCTGCCATGGACACGGAGCGATCTGTTGGCATGGGCCGGTATGAAACCAATTGTAGGTCATATTTCCTCTAAAAGAAGAATCAACACCTAGTTTTGTTTTGCAGCATTTCACGATAATGTCATGTAGATGCCAGCGTAGCATGCTGGTGCATTTCTTTTCCTATTCCAGCGAGTCCTTGCGCTGAGACTCCCTGCCGCTCTGTCTGCTGCAGTGACCTGAAGTACAGTAGGAGTCAGAATCGACCCTGGACTGAAAATCTCTCGCTCTTACCTCTGATCAATAGCTGTATGTAAACAGAGCATGAAGCCCAGGCACACCCTGCATGGTTCGGGCTGCGGGTGGAAAAATAGTGCTGGTAGTAAAAAGGCAAAGTATCGACCGAAGGCTTAAGTTGATAAAAATGTCCTTTTCTGAGGATTACAATGATGACGTGTGACAGCATCAATAGGGACATGTGTGATGAGGGATACATGTGGATAGCATGCACTGTGTGGGCTTACATCCTCTCTGAGGTTCTGGAGTTTAGGCTCGGGTTAGGCTGTCGTCAATAGATGCACCTGTCACGGCTGACTGCACTAACCTGTGTGTTTGTGTGTGACAGGCAGGCCAGGGCTGTGAAAAGACCATAAGCTGGTATCATCCTGCCACAGGCGCCCAGTATGACACTGACTGGACATTCTTCCCAGAGTGACAAATACTTGCAATGAGAGGGCTCTGCTTGAGATGGATGTGAGCCAGTGAAACGCGATGCGGCGAGTATAACAGCTAATCCATAGTATATTTGACGTGCGTATCATTTTCCTATTTCACAGAAAGCCATTATTGAAGGAGAGGTTTTTGTTGCAGGGCTTAAAAGTTTGGATGTCGAAGGAAAAGCCCTGCATCTGAAGCAGTCTTTTTCTAAAACCCTGAAGCGCCCCGCTGCAGGAATGCCCAATGAATGATTTGAGCAATTGGTTTCGAGAAAGGGATCAAGCAACAACTTTCAGGTGTCACCTTTTCCACTATAAAACAAGCTGCTTTTGCATCTGGAAACTGATCATGCTGTAGTCTCACGCATTGTGGAGAACAAGTGAAAGGCAAGGCAGAATATCAGAGGTGATCCACAGGGTGGACGCGTCTCGCTTTCATCTTTGAAGCTGGGTAGAAGTCCCTGCATTGAATTGCTTCTTTTTCAAAAGGTTGAATAATTAATCTATTTTCCAGATGACCAACAAAGAAATGAATGGATGAATCACTCAAACACTTTGACTGTGTCACCTTTTCAGTAAGCTGCTTTCATTTTGGTTTAAAAGAGCTCTCACCAGAGGCGTCTGCTTTCAGAAAAATAACTGCTTCTGTTTTCAACTTGAAACCTTTGCATTGCTGAACTAAGCCTTGCATCATGCTCGTCATGCAACAGTAAACTTATCAGCTCCTGGTGATGGAGGAAATCATAAAACCCTAAAGGTGGATAGGTCATTATCGCCCTAGCAGCTGTAGATGATGTCAATTGGAAACAGATAGATCAACTCCTTTGTCCGGAATTATCTGCAGATCCTCAAACTTTTCCGAGGTCGCAGTGAACTCCACTGGCTCTCGCCGCGTCTGTCCATAGGAATAACATGAGATTTAAGATGCCCAAACTTTCAGCTCCGCGCTTTAAAAGCAGGAGGCGTCAAACGGGGCGATGCTTCATCTGTTGAACAAAGTGTCCTGTCTGTGTTCCGCTCCCCCATCACCGAATCCATCACTCACCTTGCGCAGAGGCAGTGACACCTCTCCACGGACACGACAATCATCCGCCAACTGGCTGCCTCGGATCCTCCAGCGCACCTGAGCCCTTCTAATCCGTCAAAACTTGCACGTGGGTCTCCTCCGCGTCGCCAGTCCGGTGCGGGTATTCTCTTCGTGTCTTGTTTGACTTGTTTTATATTTCCCTTCATAAAAACAAACCCCGAAAACCGACACGCTCTCCGTCGTGATGCGCGTCCTCTGCGCTCCGGAGCGCCGCGGAGGTGCGGGAGACGCGGGGCTCTGTTGATATCATCCACCGGCAGCACGCGCTCCGAAACACGGGCACAAGAAAAAGTAAGCGATCCCTGGGAAGGTTACGGAGGGAGGAGGGAGGAAGAGGAGGAGGAGGAGGGGGGGTGGGGGAGAGAAAGAAAGTGGTGAGCTGCAGCCTTCAGCGGGACGGATGGATGGATGAATGAAGGACTGACTGCGCTCAGGCGGCGCACGGACTGCTCGCTTTGCAGTGAGTGGGAGCACTGGTGGAGTGAGTAGGTTTCCACACACGCACACGCTCACACAGCTCCCACTCGAAGATCGGCTTACATAAAAATGAACAGACACGCGCGCAGTTCCACTCTCAAGTCATCCCGGTGATATTAATGGTAGTGTCCCCTCTAGGGAGGAGAAGCTGGACTGAGTGTTTGTCCACAATATCCTGGACAGGGTTTTATTATGATAGCTGTATATGAGTATAATGGGGACTTCATACTCAGTACTACACGCAGGATCAACTTCTGCTTTTTTTATTTGTAGTTTAGAAAACAAAGATGTCATCTAAGCTCAACTCAATTTGAAAATGGTGGCGAGTCTGATAGAAATGCAATGCTTCCAAGCAGCCCAATCCCGGCTCTTGGTGGCTGCATCATCTCATTGTGTAGTGACGCTTTTGGGGCGGTGCACGTCAGGCTACAGAAGAGCTCTGCGTTGGGTTCAATCAATCCACTTGATCCAGAGTTTTTATTTGGAGCTTCACCACATTGCTCGGACTCGTAATAAATATCCATCACGTTTTATTTAAACCTAGATCATGAATTATTCACTGAGAAATTGAGGAAGATGTTGAAAAATCCCTGCCCTGATTCTGAGTGATGATGTCATGCATAGTGTGACTTTCTGCACTGTTTTCCCAGCATGCCTTTGACTGGGGACAGGGACGTTTCCTTGGAGAGGTTGCCAGGGACTCACAGTGATTTAGATGTGTTCATTCTCCTGTAATATTTTCATTCAGGGACAGTACAATTATGCTTTGGAGCTGTTTATTATTTTATTTTAATATTTGTTTTTTGTACTGTATATCAAACAGATATATGCTACATTTGCTGGATGCATATTGACAAATATTGGAACTAGTTTGGTTTTTTTTTTTCAGTTTTTTGTCCTGTTGGCCTTCGACTGTCAGTTTGTCACATCACACTGCGCTCAGGGAATATTTTTCACTGTTGTCCAGCTCGTTATAAAGCCAAGAAAATAATGAAAATACCCACTCTCGTACCCAACCTCAGTAAATATCTCCACAGTGGCTGCGTGTTTCCTGTGGCTCACTTTGATGTCCTGCATACTGATGTTACACCGAGGACCTGAAAGCAAGATACAGTCTCGTTATCAGTCAAGCCACAGCATGATGGTGATTGCAGAAAATCACTGTGGGTCCGCATCTCAACCCAGACCTTCAGGACACACCCGGCGGGTTCATTAGCTCAGTGAAACCAAACCGCTGCAAATGAACCCGTATTTCAAGAAGAGCCTGAATGAAATAAACAGTTTCTTTTGACTCCCAATCAAACCAAGACAACGTTGCACAGCCTTGAATCACCAAACCCTGCACAGCCGTGCCAGAATGCTTTGCAGAGCCAACAATGACCACCCTTGATCTATCAGAAATGGCATTCATTCACTGTGTACTGCAAACACTTCCCAAAGCCATCATATGCACCAAATTTAGAGCTTAGCTGAAAGGAATGACATTGCTCTGCCCCTTTTCATAATTTTTCTGTTCAATTATCCCAAGTCTTTTTCAAATGCTTTATTTTCTCGCTCGTCTATAGATGTGTATTCATTCCGGGAGAATGGGCGCCTATTACATGCTTTCAGAGGCTGTGACAGCAGCCCTCATTGAGGAAGCCAAACACTTCACAGCTCAGACAATGTACCCAGGCAGACACACACACACACACATAAGCATGCACTCGCAGACCCTAATACACGCGCTCCAACTGACACAATGCGCATCGACGAGATGAAAGGGCCAATTTATCAAACCACCAGCCAAGGCAGGCCTGAGGACGTGTAGTGCCAGCACTGGTCTGGAGAACGAGGGCAGGATGTGCCTGTATGAGTGTGTGTGTGTGTGTGTGTGCAACTTTTCTCTCTCTCCCTTTGCCTAAAGAGTGGAGTCGACCCTCAGAACTACAACGTGCACTTTTGCCTCTGGCTAATTTTTTTCCAAAGTAAAACACATCTTGCTTGATGTTGACAACGGCTGTCAGGTTCTTTGGTGTAAAGAAAAGAATGTGGAGAGATGAGTCGCTGAGATCTGTCCCAGGTTATCTTTCATTTAACTGTGAGATTCATGTTCATTCTCAGAGCTTTACAACATTTACAAGCCCAGGCTAATCCTGTATTAGAGGGCTGCAGGGAGACTCAACTGCACCAATGTGTCTAACGTCTGTTTCACCCAGCGAAGGGTTTACTGTCCCTGTTAGAGATTCAGAGCGGAAAATATAAATGTGATTTGGAGCTTTGACAGTGACTTATTTGCTGTACTGACGCAGCGAGGACATTTCATTTAGTCAGATGTGAATCAGCTGTTGATTTGTTCTAGGTGGATCTGGATCTAAACTAAATGCGGTTCCCAATTAGTCCTGTAAATGTTTCAGACTCAGACATGCAGCCAAGCAGAAAATGTCAAGAGCAACATAGATATATTAACAAAACATGAAGCATACTGTAATATTTATAATTCACAGCTGAAAAAGCGTTTGGCAACATTGGTGATTTTAATGCATTTCAAATAAAACAAAACCTTGCAGAAACTGATAGAAGAGCAAAGAGAAAGCAAATTGACACCAGATCTGAACATGTGTTCATGGGTGAAGCAGAACATTTCAGATGTCTGCCCTGAATAGTTTTTTTGTGATGTCGGCTTCAGTGCATCTGTTGGTTTTTTGAAGCAAGGGACACTGGCCCTAGTTTGCTTGAAGCTGCTCCAAGGTCGATGGAGCAGCCTGCTGGCGCTGTTTGTGGGTCGCGAGCCTGAGCAGGCCCAGCGTGAGGTGTCCATTATGGATTTAAAAAAAAAGGAATACGCGTTGCTAGCTTTAAGATTTGTGGTCACAAAAGAATTTACAACGCGTCTTGTTTCTCCCCCACAGGTCGCAGATGCAGAAATAGCCTGACGACGACTCCTCGGACACAGAGGCATGTTCCTGAGTGTGAGGTATGCCTCTGTATTCCCTCTGCCAGGATGCAAACAAATCCACGTCTGTGTTCTCTCCTATAAAGCGTTTATTGGTAGCAGGTGAAGGGTAATCCTGACACAGATTTGATTTCAGGAGCATCAGCAACTCTTCCTCGTAGAGCTCAGCTCACTTACAGGCAGCCACATATAGAGGACAGCTGACACTGACAGCGTACAGAAGTGAGGTAAATCAAAATTAATGTGATCGTGCCACCACCCCGAACACCAGGCCAGGAAGAGACGGTGAGGACAGGAGAGAAGCTGATATCATACACGTCAACTCCAAAACACGTCCAACCGAGTGATTAACGGCTATTTTTTTAAGCACCACCCCAACCTCTTATTTTAATTGCAACCATAGAAATAAATGTGCGCCATGCCTTAAGCAACAACTTTGAACCATGTTTATAAATGAACAGCTCAGCTTGAGCTTCATTTAATTACAAAAGCCTTTTCGGTTCATTTATGCAAAGCCTGCCAATATTCCATTTATAAAACTCTCGAATTATTTTCCTTTTCCATTTTCTCCAACCAAGACCTCGGTAACATAACAACGGTGACATTGCGCAGCCTCGAACTGAGGGGGGGGGGGCTGTGAAAATGATTTCCAGCGAGGTGGCAGACAGATCTGTGTCACCCCCACTGTACAAACATGATACTTGTCATCAGATGTCTGGAGCTGTATTTTTACACAAACAACACCTGCAGGCCTGGAATATGCATGAGATTCTGTCATGTGTTTGCAGGGTGAGAAACAAATCAATCAGAGAGCTGTGATTTTTTTTTTTTTTAATTTAACACCAAAACGTCCTAAAATGCAAACTGCTAATTCCATTGAAAAGAATAGACAATGTCCCAGAAATTATAGCACATATGTTTTCTGTCTAATTGTCTTTAACTTGAGAAAATAGAATACATGAGTCATTCACGGAAATGATTTATCTCCCTCTTTTAATTCGATATCTTCCTCTGTTGATCTTGAACCGTTTGTTATTTCTCCTGCTGCGGTGCTGGCGCTGTCCTCCTGTTTCACCCTCTGCTCTTCGGTTTGATGCTGTGTCCCTCTAGAGGACAAAACAGCGCAGTGCAGTCTGTGCTAAATGTCATTGGTTGGCATTCCCTCAAAAACTTCTGTTCCGTTAATGTCTCTGTGGAAATGTTCCTCTGCGTTTATGAGCTCAGTCTGTGTCATTTCAAGTTGTCTTCTAAACAGCGTGATGTTTATTTAGTTAATGATGTAGAATAAAAAAAAAAAGAACCAAAATGTTTGGTGAAACCAGGGTTCGCTTCTCTCCGTGTAGTATGCATGAATGACCACATGATGGCGCCAGAGCACCGTTACACGTGACGAGAGGAGCGTCGAGCGAGAGTGGAATCCTCGGGAAAATGTTTTATGACAGACAATTAGCTGAGTGCTTCCATTTAAACCTACATTAATTAAATTTATGGCAAATTGAGTTTGCACTCTGGAATGGCGTTTTCTTTACTGAAATCACTTTGAGTTGATTTACTCCATCTCTTCCACTTGGTTGCCCATAATTAGATCCAAATGACTCCGTCCTCATTACAGATGCCTCTGTGGAATTTAAATACTTGTGTTGACTTGCTATTCATTTGCCGTGCACATGCATGAATGCATGCGCGCACACACACACACACAGGCCTGGATGCTTCTTTAATGATGTTGCATTACATACATGCGTTTACATTCTGTGTGCAGAGCGCCGTGTGTTTCTCTCCATGGTGGGTGATGAGCATGCTTGGCAGTGGGTCACTGATGTTCCCAGTCTGGTGCTTTAGTGCCCGGCCAACAGTCTGTGTGACTCAGGTTCGAGCTGCTCCAGCTCTGACTGGGATGTCAAGTTCTCCTCGTCCCTTAAATCCCAGCTTCTGTCTCATCCCATCCCAGGCTTCCACTCCCCAAATCATCCCAAATCTTTCCTTTACTCCAGTGCTTCCAGTCGAGATGTCTTTTGGTACATGCAAGCCCCGTGCTGAGGCCGTGCCAAGGCCGTGCACGTCCCCCCTTCCCCACCGGAATCAGATTATAGAGACGCACATGAAGTTATGTACAGTGTGAACGTGGTGCACTATGGTCCTTGGTCACATACCAACAGTTGACTTTAACTTTACATGTTAATCTCGCCGTCATCTTTTCCAAACAAGCTGAAGTGCAAGCTCTACCTAAGCTCTGTGAATTTCCATCCCCTGTGTATCCATGCCGCTCAGAACAATGACATGATCCTCAAATGGCTTTAGCCTAAATCCACAGAAATCCGTAACAACCACCGGCATGAAAGTAAAGCAGGGTAACCCTTTCCAACGAGCTATTTTTCTCCTTCTTCTAAACAAAAGGCACTTGGCTTCCAGTTAACTGGACTCAGCTCATGGTCTTGTGGTTGGAACCGAACAAAAAAACATTACCAGGGGTTACATGCTAAAGGGTCTCTGTGCAGTCACAATGTGTGTGTGTGTGTGTGTGTGTTTTTTCCTCTCCGGCATTCAGGAGAGGAGATTAGAGTAGTGGTCAAGGGTCTACCTGCAGCTCCGAGGGGGTGTGTGTGTGAATAGAAATCATTTTTCCCCCACGTCTTCTGTATAATGGTTAATTTTTGTTTTCTCTGCTGGTTGCCAAATTTGACTGAGCATCACAGCCAGACTGCGTAAGTATGAAAAGTGCATCACAGCTGCATCGCCACGATGTTTCCGTTCACATCTGCAGTGGATTGAATTAATTGTTTTGGGGGGGGGGGGGGGGGGGGGGAGGGGGAGTTAAAAATATGTTGGACATGTTTTGACCAAAGGAATGGAAGGGAAATATGTGCTCTTTTTCTGCAAACCGTGCGTTGACCTTTAAATTGACATTGCAGCAGTTCAGTGTGCACATGCTTCGCGTCTGTTGGATCGGAAACATTGGTATTGGTGAGAAAGTGAACCTCTGTGCTTCTTTGGATCAGGTATAACAAACTTCAGGAAACTGATTTCAGTTTTATTTATTTACATTCATTTTGTCCTTTTTTCACTAGTTCAAATTCAATCTTCTCATAACAGTCACTTTTGAAATCAGTGGTCTATCAGTATTGATCACTGACAAAGCAAAGTATCCCAAATTTCCTTTTTTATTCTGGTTTGGCAACTTCGGTGCTGATTGTTTCCCTGGACACAGTCAGATGATTTAGTTTTACAGTTTTAAACAAGAGTTAAGAATCTTGCTCTCATGCCATAAGAAACAGAAGTCGATATCTGTCTTTCCCCTTGGGTTTATGGCTGGGTCATGTTTGTAGGACGAGAGGCAGAAGCTGATAACAGTCGGTCGGATGACTTTTGAACTTGCCTTGACCTCAGGGGCTCAGGGAGAAGCAGGAAATTGGATCCGTAGAAATGTGTTAGACACACAAGCACCTGCGAACCAAATGGATTGCAGGTGCTATAAAAGAGCAAATCAAAACGTGGCTCCTGCCTGAAAATGTAGAATTTATTTTAATTATAAACACCCGATATTTCTTTTTCCATCACTCCTCGTAAAAATTCATAAATGTGACAGTATCACTTCCACCCTGCTGGGCGCGCTGGGAGCCGCGCCGCATACTTCCTCCCTTGTTCCTATAAGTTTGCCAAATGGCTAATTTGGCCTGACCAGACAGAAAATTTAATATTACACCGTGAGTGTTTGAACAGTCCCAGAGAAAGGGAAGCAGCGGTTTGTTAAAGCCATCAAACAGAATTACCTGTGAGGGCCGCGCTAACCTCACTGCTTGTGTACTTTGTGCGCTGTGTGTTTATGTGTCCATTTGTGTGTGAGTGGGAAGACTGTTATTCTTCTAATTCAATATCCACCGTTTCCTCCGCTGTTCTCCTCCAGCTCTGCTGCGCGCTGCCAGGGCGTGATTGACAGTTGTGCCAGGACATTTCTGCCTGACCCCTGTTGGAGTGTTTGTCCGTCCCTCAACAAGCCCGGGGTCGGTGATTAATGTCCCCCGGGTGGACACAGCAGCTGGTCATCCTGGAAAAAATGTCCGATGATGCCGAGATCAGCTGCGTAACTTTTATGAGTGTTTTGCTTAAATAAGATTAAGTCTCTCAGGTGAGTGCTGATTTATGGTGTCCCAAGGACAATCCCTCCCCCTCCCCCCTCTTGCTACCGTGCTGTGCGTCCATCTCAGCAGCTGATAATGAGCCCTTTGCTGAATCGTACCTGGAGATTCAACTTGCACCAGAGTGCTGACCGCGCCATCGCCTCGGCGCCCTCCCATGGCTGTCGTTTTGTGTCCTGCCGCTTCACATCTGCACCTTCCGAGGCTGCTCTCATTGTTTGATGTAACGTCACAGAACGCCCTGAGGTTCCCACTTGCTGCGTCGCTACTGTGCAACGGCCTCAGTAAAAAGGTGATTACATAAAGAAGGGATTTTCGGATTGTGCTGTGTGCGCCTCCGTGGGGAGGTTTACTGAAAGGCTAAGTCAAGAGCTATGTGTGTTTTTTTCCCCCAATCCTCAAATTAAAATGTCATTCTTTATGACCTGGTATTTAGAAATGAGGAAGTCTTTGGGCCAACATGTGTTGAAGGGCAGGGATGGGGTCCTTCAGCAGGGTCTGGGTGTGGAGGACTTTTATGAGGTTCTGAGAATAAGTCTCTAACACACGCTCGGATTGAAATCTTTTTTGGTTAATTTGATTTCTTGCAGCTGCAGATGGACAGTTCATTGTCTGCAGTCCGACCAGAACAGTGAGGTTGCAGGCAGATTTCAGGCTCTGGTAGCAGGAGCCCAGGTGCTTCAGCTGTTCTGCCGCAGCACGTGTTCACCATGATGGGCTGCGCTGTGGCTCGCCTCAGGCCTGGAGGTCTTAGTCAGCTCCAGATGTGGTCTTAAGACCCCGGATGATTAAGTACATAACGGAGGGCCGGCTGCCCAAGGGAACACACCAGGATCAATATATATATATATATATGATTTAAACAGACGGCCATTGCTGTGTGATGATGCAATGGGTGGTTCAGCCATGCATGTGAGCTGGTCCGTATCGCACTCTCCAACCGAGCGCCATGTGTCTGTGAAGTGCACTGAGGTGTGTTTTATGGATTGTTTTGAAGCTACTTAGTGGTAACCAGGGAACTAGTTAACTTCATTTCTGTTGTTGTGTGTTTGTGTGACCTACATGGAAAGAAAACCACAGGCAGCTCCGAAAAGTGGTAAATCTCTTTAATGTGCTTTTTATCGTCATTCCTGAGGAAGCCGACGTTCTTAAATCATATGATATCTACGTACGTTCAAAGATGGCTGGCAGAGGAACAGGGACTTAAGGAAATGGAGGAGATTAGGAGACTTAAATTGAAAAGCAGCCTTAATTGAATCAAAGATTTTTTGGGGCTGAAACCTGAGGATTTGGCAGATGGCTTTTATGCTGCAGCATCACAAATCAACAAAATCCCTAAAAGACCAGAGACATTTTTATTTTCATCTACAGCCCCAAGTTCCATTAATCACTGGTTTATATATGCAATAGCAAAGCCAGCGAGTGCACGTATATAGCATGTTCTGGAAATGTGTGCGCGCACAAACACACCCTGTATCCACGTATGCACACACACACACACGCACACACACACACACACACACACACACACACACACATCATGAACCCTCCCTCTGCTGGGTACAGTACGATCCCTGAGACTGAGAGATGGAAATCACAGAGGACTAAACTGTTGCTTAGTCTAACATTCCTCTATTCATGTCTCTCATCAGCGTCTAATTGAAATTTAGCTGCTTCAGTGGCGCTCTTTGTGATTGTGTGTGATTTTTATTGCCTATCTTTGTGAGGACCAGTTGGGAGACAGTAGTGGAAATTGTGAATACTTCTTTTTATATTTAACGAGGGACCCCACAAGTAGACCATTTAAAATGAAGTCTGTCTTTGCTTTGAGGCCGTAGAGGAACCTCTTGCAAAAGGAAAAAATGCATCATGACTTCTCCACTTCTTTTCCTTAGACATACAATGAAATTTATGTTTTAAAAATAAAATGAAAAAAGAAATGAACTTCTAACTTCTTCTCTGGATTTGAGTTGCAGAATTTCATGGTAAAACGCATCGGCTTGATCGTTGTTGTATGATGTTCTTGTGTCTTCATGCCCCAGACATGCACTCTGTTAATTTCCTCAGTATGCGTGTCTTCATGTGTGCCACGGGCTGGCTGTAATTGGTCATTACTTACACAGTTACTCATAACCTGTTTTGGGCCGACTGTACGCTTCCTTTTATTCTCAGTGATGCAGCATTCAAACAACGCAGACTAAACATGTTGTACCTGTGTGTTTGCATGCGTGACAGACTAAACAAGGATAGGACTCAGACACAGTACATGTGGTGTACTTCAGATCTACGCTACAAGTAGTCATTCTGTAAGCAAACACTGGGAAATGTGCAATTAGAGCAGCGAGTGCATGTGGCTCGGCTACAGTGAACATCTGCGGAGCACCGACACCGCCGGGCCGAGCATTCAGCGTCGGACAAGAGCTCAAAATGTGTTTCTTCACATCAGCAGATGTGTGTGGGTGCCTGTTCGTGTGTGGCAGGGCTGAGTGGAGTTGAGATGTCAGCGTGTGTTTGCACAGACTGTAATGATTCTGCCAGGCAGCTCTCCCATGGGGGCAGTGCAGTGGCAAAGAGACCCCCCCATGTGGTGTACTTCAGATCTACGCTACAAGTAGTCATTCTGTAAGCAAACACTGGGAAATGTGCAATTAGAGCAGCGAGTGCATGTGGCTCGGCTACAGTGAACATCTGCGGAGCACCGACACCGCCGGGCCGAGCATTCAGCGTCGGACAAGAGCTCAAAATGTGTTTCTTCACATCAGCAGATGTGTGTGGGTGCCTGTTCGTGTGTGGCAGGGCTGAGTGGAGTTGAGATGTCAGCGTGTGTTTGCACAGACCGTAATGATTCTGCCAGGCAGCTCTCCCATGGGGGCAGTGCAGTGGCAAAGAGACCCCCCACCCCCCCCACGCCCTACATATAGACACACACGCTACTGCCCAAACTATGTCCAACACTCCCCTCCTCTGAGGATATTATTCCCTCTGTCCTATTTACTCAGGCCAGTAGCAATGCCATGGCAACCAGCAGTGTTTTGGAGAGTGCTTGTTTAGGGAATGTGTGTCGAGGGACAGATGAGCGAACACGCGGGACCCTCTCTGAATCTGCCAGAGGGGAAGAAGTCAAACGAGGAGGGGCGAGGTAGAACCGAAGCGGAGTTGGTTCACGAGCAGAAGACCAGCTCCGTCTCACAGACTCTGAGATGTGTGTGCTGTATCTAACATGAAGTTGTAAACCCGCCTGCTAATCCTCTGCATCTTCATTTCATGGATCTGTGCTCTGTGTGAGTCCTCATATTCCAAATCGCTGAAGCCGACAGCTGATATTCAACAAATTGGCTCTCAGATCCCTCAGGCAGAGAGGAGACGCAGCATTTTGAAACTCCAAACATTTCCTGTTGGGAGTGGAGCACGTGCACAGAGCAGCAGAGAACACAGTGCACCGATGCTGGATCCCAAAGACCTGAGGGCCTTTTGGAACCACCGGTTTGCTTTGTTTCACCTCGTATGAATCATAACCCTCACGAGAGGACTAGGAAATGACTGAAAACATTTATGGATCTCTACTCTCTAAACTGACTTATAACATAAAATAAAGTTACACCTTCGAGTTCACCAGAAGAGGGCAGTCATGTGCAGTATAAATAAACTACCTAGCACCTGTGGTATCTCTTCATATAAAACATGGTGCTTTATTTCATCTTAGGTACCTTTGAGTGTGAGCTGTGTAATGTGTGTGTGTGTGTGTGTGTGTGTGTGTGTGTGTGTGTGTGTGTGTGTGTGTGTGTTGGGGGGGGCGTCATGCTGTGGGCTTTCCCCCCTTTCATTAAGGAATCTGAGGAACGTGTGCGGTGAGTGAACTGCTCCATGAGCCAGGGTGTAAATCCGTCTATCAGACCCTTCAGGAACACACGGTGGCTTTCTCGCCGTCAAACAACCATTAGGAGCAGGGAGACGTCCTGCGTGTTGACTCGCTGATGCCTGACTCTGCCTCGGCTTCAAAGGGAGCATCTGCTTCATGTTGGAGCGATAAAACTGCCCTTCACTGTAAGAATGTTAATGATCGGGGCTGCGCTGCTTTTGATGGGCGAATATTTATATATAGAGTCAGAGCGTGTGAATGAGCCCACTGGGTGTTCAGGCAGCAATGGTGTTTCATAATAAAGACGCCATTAAAAAAAAAAAAAAACAACATCCTGGAACCTGGTAATCACAGAGTTAAAAGGCTTAATGAAGTAAACCAGTGGACTGCCCAGTGCTGCTGTTCCAGTGTGTGCGCACGACAAGCTCAGACGCTCCTGCAGGTGTCAAGTTGTCTGACCGTGGACGCCGATGAACAGGCCGTGTGAAATTGAGGCCCGCTAAGCTCAGCGATGGTCTGATTCACAGAACCACGCCGGGGAAATTATGAATCAGATTGTTTTCAACGCAACTTGTAGAATTTGGGCTCGGAAAGGCAGAAAGGGGGCGAGAGATTAACAGGGGGAGTGAGGGAGAGGGAGAGAAGGGCATGGAAAGAATCACAGAGGATTTATGATGTCTGAGCCCTCCTGTGAGAGGGCTTTTCCTCTGACAGGCAAGGAAATGCTTCCCTCCAATGTGTCTTCCTGCTGACAGCAGTGCGTAACAGACACATCCATGACCCCCCCCTCACTCTCCCTGTGTCGTGCTCCGTCTGACCCGTCCTTAAATCTCGCCGCTAATGACGCAGCTCATTGAAAGTGGCGAGAGCGGGGGGTTGGGGGACAGACTCGAGGGAAACGAAACGAGGAGGAGAAGAAGCCGGATCAACCGGTGCCTCGGCCGTTCCCATGCTGTGGAAAATGTGCGCCCATCGTCTTCCTCCTCCTCCTCCTCCAGGGAGCAGGAGTTTCCAGGAAGTGCAGGGGTTATGCACACATAGTTTGCCGCTGACCTTTCACCTCTGATTACCGTAGCGCAGCCGCTAAGTGGTTCTCTGTGACTCCTCCGCTCGGCCTGCCAGCTTCTCGGGCCATTTTCACACAGTAGCAGCGGGCATGATGTCACGTGTCTCCGGTCATTGTGGTGAATGGATAACCATTGCACGTTGTAGGGTTCAGACGTGCACGTACACTCGTCTAACGCTCACTAACGGCAGACTCAGACTCCGGTTTGTGTGACTTTGAAGCTGTGCTGCTTTGAGCGCAGCCACTGGCTTTGCTCGTGGTTTTTCCTGTTCTCTCTCAGCTGACCCATTTCTGACCTGTTTTTTCTCGTCATGCCTGATATTAGAAAAGTTTAATCATTGCTGGGAGACATACAAAGAGGATTAACATTCCTGGGTCTCCTACACTCAGATGTTACCCTTCTCCCTCCCATTTCTTCGCTGTTTGGTCTCTCCCCCCCCCCCCCACCCCCCCCCCCCCCCCCCCCCCCCACCCTCCTCCTCACTTCCCTTCACATTTTGCCCACTTTCATTCCTTTGCTTGTTACTTCAGTCTCCCTCTCCTCTGTGAATAATCTCGTCAGAAGTCAAATGTCTAAGTTTCCTCTCATATTTTGCGTTCTGCTGTAATGTCCGCATGGACTTGTGCAACACTGCGATCAGTAAATCCAGAGCTGCAGTGACAGCATCAGATATTTAACGATGTCTCGTGTTTCTCTTCCCCTTCCTTTGTTTGTTTGCATCCGTGCAGGATATGACCAAATTGTTTGTGCCGGACAGTTAAGCTGCAATTACAGCACTTCACCGCGGAGGCTGCCTCTGCTCGGGGCCTGAGGGCTGAAGACTCTGTGTGGTGTGTGTGTGTGTGGGCTCCCGTGGTGCCATGTCCTCTGTAATGCCTACAGAATGTGTCTGCTGTCTGTATATCCTGTATCAACAGAGCATCTATACGCTGTCACCCTTTGTACACACAGCGCTCTCTGTAGGGACGGTAATAGCTGCGCACTATTTCACTTAGCAATGTGTTTGAAGAGAAATTAGTGAGGGTACAGCGTCCGGCTATGTGTTAGCAATCAGCCCCGAGCTTCTATCTTTAAGTGATCACACACACACACACACACACACACACGTACTTCAGAGGTCATTAAATTGATTTACATACTTTTCCTGCATGGGGAATTACTCCAACCGTAGCCATAGTTGCAACTTGTCAAACACGAACCTAACCCTAAACATTACAGCATAGATTCACCTTAGAATTTAATGATTTACATTAGGGACACTTGTCTTCCTTATGTGGACTAAAAGAGAGACTGTGTGGACACATGTAGGTCCCTAAAACTGGTATACAAAAACCACACACACTCACACTGTCTCTCAAACCTACAGCAGGGCCTTATTAAACCAGGCTTTGGTTCTATCAGGTCTGCTGACGCTGACGTGGTGTTTATACTGTTAAATGTTCTAAAGAGGAAAGCACACACTCACACACACACATTGCAGACGTTTATGTTTTTTTAATAACATCTGATAACAGCTGATCAGTCAGCTCCCCCCAGCTCTTATCAGGTGTACTTGAGGATGCCCACCAAGCACTTAGTGGGTGTAGCACTGACTCCCTCCTGACACACTCTCCAGTTATTCGGCATTTGGAAAGGAATTTACGAACCATCTCAGGATGGAGGAATATTAAATGTTTCACGTGTTATTTGCAGTCCGGCTGCACCAGGTGCACGTCGGCGCCCCGAATGAAAAGAAAACCTCCGCCGAGGTCCACACCCTGCACAGGTAGAGTGTTTGCATTGTGAGTTGAGATCGTGACACCGATCTCTGGTAGCGAAAGTCTGCAGTTAAAAAACAAACAGGAGATTGTTAGTGTGTTCAAGCATTCCACATGCACAGTGTTTTTCATGTGGGGCCATGTGTGGGCTAAAATCAGATCGACTGCAGCCAAAGAGCAGGCTAGTGTTTCCAGGGTTTGTTTGATGTGTGATGCTATCTAGAGGATGTATAGCAGCACCTCGGCGCTGTCACCTGATTGATGAGTAGCCTGCCTGAGGCCATACAGTAGAGACGCAGCTCGTCTTTGAAGTTCTGTGCCGGTGAAGTCAGTCTTTGGTCACAGCCTTGTTTCAGCTTCCCTACATCATGTTTCAAGAGTTTAAGTGTTTTCTGCCTTTTGCTTCTACAGCCAACAAATTTGATGGCTTGAATAAGTATTTTAATTTATAACAACCAAACCCAGCTCGCCAAAATACAACGCCAAGCAAATTCTAAGCTTCACGACTGTGTCAGATCTCTCCGGAGCCATCGGAAACAACTCTGGCAACTTCTCCCGTAAGTGTCTGCAACTTTGCCGGAGCAATATGAAAACACTCTGCTGTGACAAATTTCATTATTGTTTTTGTGTCAGTAGTCTCCAGAAAGCACCACCTCAGGCACAAACCCAAAATGCTAGATTTAATAAGTGTTAAATTGTGACAGACACAGCTGTGGCATATGGTTCGCATCATTTCCGTGATCTTCAGTGACCCAACGGGGCCTGATGGATATGGCCAGTGTCATCCTGCAGACACATTACATGGCGGGTCGCTGAAGGAGAATCTGTTGTCAGGGTAACAGGCACAAAGACGGCGAGGAAATGAGGACAAATTTGGCGAAAAAAATATTGGCAGCAAAAACTGGAATGGCACTCAGTTTTGCAAAAGGCTGAAACTGAGCAGACAAACTGAAAATGAAGACTGGAGGCAAAAGAAGCAACAGACACGCAAAGCGACACAACTAAGTAAAACAGGAAGTAGCAAGAAACGGTCCAACCCAAAACCCGATTACATATATTAATGTTTAACGTTAAAAGTCGCCCACACTGGCCAAGCAAGTGTTAAAGGGTGAAATAGCCGTTCCATGAGTGTTATCTCTTGTGCACTGTGGCCCGCCCTGCCACAGCCTGACCCCTCTCTCCGCCTCAGCGTTGCAGCAGCTTTCATCAGTCATGGAGCTGTTCTTCTCAGCCTATCATCAGCTGTCATTAGTGCTCTCAGAGGCCCCTGCTCTTACTCACATACACACAGGTGACACAGCACAGGCTACTCTTCAAGGTTAGGCCCCAATGCTTCACCACAGGACGCCCTCTGATAATACTTCAACCCCCCCCCCTTCTATATTATGGAAACTTCATTATTAGCTGAAAATTTTGTTTGTGCTGCGTTTGTACGTACACTTGTTTAAGAGAAGGAACCTTTACCCAGTTACCCCACCCTAATTGATTGTCATTGACCATGACCATTTGGAACACACACAAACACACACGCACGCATACACACGACCCCCTCCCCCCCACCCCCTTTCTGATACCGTATCTTCTCCAAAGGCATTATTATGGAAACTTCATTATTAGCTGAAAATTTTGTTTGTGCTGCGTTTGTACGTACACTTGTTTAAGAGAAGGAACCTTTACCCAGTTACCCCACCCTAATTGATTGTCATTGACCATGACCATTTGGAACACACACAAACACACACGCACGCATACACACGACCCCCTCCCCCCTACCCCCTTTCTGATACCGTATCTTCTCCAAAGGCATTTCAAGTTGACAGGCAGCCAATAAAACCATCATCTTCTGCAGGGACAGGGTGAATTATTGCAACCAGTCTGTCTCACTGAACACACACATCCATCTCCCCTGTACTTACTTTGACAAAGACGTGACCCACTTTTATACCCTGAGGGCGCGCAACAGGCCTTTATCATTACCAGCTTTTTGTTTCGCAGCACAAGCATATCCCTGTTAGCAGACGCTGCTAGCGCACTGCTCCTTTTTCAAATATAAAAATGTTAGAATTGAATCCTAGGGGAAAAAAATTGACTCTGGAGTGCTTTATAAACATTTGGCTTGTGTAATAAAACACGAGCGGTCATATGCTGCCCGCAGATTAAATATATTAAACATTTACATGCCACATTATGGAGGGGTTGCTTTTGTGGGAGCAGGCTGCATTTGACATTTCAGACAGCAGAGACAGATAAAAAGAGAAATATGTTTACGTTTGCATCGACATTAGAATCCCTCTGCCTGCTGCTACAAACTGATTCAGTTAACTCGGCCTCTTTGGGGGCCCGGTGTTTGGCTGCTGTCGCTGACTCTCTAAGCCCCAGTTGTTGTTGTGAAGATGTGTTGCTGTTTGCTTTGGTGTGTGTGTGTGTGTGTGTGGGGGGGGACCTGTAAAAGTCTATTCTTAGCCTTTTGAAAAATTAAATCCGGCAGCCGTCGAGCTGCTGCCAGTGATCTGAGTGGCTATGTCATGTTAGTGCTCAGTAGATAAACACTCATTAGCGTGTTTTACTTGTAACCATGAGTTATTCTAGGCCTGGGCAAGAACATGTATGTGTCTGTGCTGCAGGTATGTGCACATACCTGTGCAAACCCTTGCCACGATCTGTGAACGTGTGGATGAGTGAACGCAGCACAGTTTGAGCGTTGTGTGATGAGTTTGGCATCGGAAGCTGCTGATTTGTTGACTTGTCCCTCTGTATCAACGGAGCCGCCAGCAGTGGGTCCACAGAGTGAGGGGAAAGAGAGGAGAGGCAGAGGGTAATTACAGGAGAAAGGCTGGACCGGCCCACGGAGATGTCCTGGCTCCAAACCGACCCTGTTCTCCTGCAAAAGAAAGCCTGAGCATAGACACTATGGCCTAACTGGGATTACAGGAAATCAGCAATTCAATATCAATTATTTTTGATCAACAAGTAAGATACAAATAATGTCCTATTTAAATGTATTCAATCCCAATTAGTATTAAGTAGCTAATGACTGCTCTGATTTTTCTATCAGTCGAGAATTCAAGTACTCGATATCACTCCATTTTTCACTAAACTGCATCTCTTTAGTCCAAGTGCCAGAGCCTTTCCTTCTTTTCAACATTTCCTCATTGGAACAAGATCAAGACCATATCCTAACATTATCCAAATTTGGATTGAGAACAGATCATATTTTCAAATCAACACATCATCATGTATATTTTATTAAGATATAAAACATTAAACTGAATACTATTTACTGGCATAGAGTTTCATCTCATTTAACAGGAAAAGGTTTTTTTTTTTTTTTTCTGAAGACACTTGGCTCAAACAAAAGACAGAGACCACATGAAAGCAGCTCTCATGGCGGTGACATTGGCAGAGAAAATCAGGTCGTTGTATCGGAATATTTTGGCGGTGAGTGTCCGAGTGGATCAGAGACTGGCGGCCTGCCTTCCAGGCAAGGGGTTGATCCCCTGGGTAAAGTGCCCCTGACACATCCAGCCTGGAGATACAGAAACAAACTTACTGGTCAGTGATGAATTAAACACGGGTGGATGGAGCTTTAGTTGATGGGGAGGGGCGGTGAGCTTCCAGGAAGAGGATCTAAAGGCAGAGAAGTGATGGTTGTATGAGTTTTACACTCAGAATCGCACGGCCTCACTTTCACTGGCGGCGCACACTCATAGTCTAGGAATCTCCCTTTTGTTACCGCCCTCCATTGTGTCTCAAAACAAGTGCACCATTCAGCTGCACCTCCAACCCGCCGCCCGGTAAATGCTGAGCTTACTGCTGTCGTCTCGCGCTGGATGGTGTTGCTGCGTGCGCGCCGGCGGCCGGCGGTGACCCCTTTATAAGCTGGTGTTGACAGGCAGAGGTAGTGTGGAGTGTGATGAAGGAGCCCGGGGGAGCTCCTTCAGATAGCTGAAGGTCGCAACCGCCAGTGGGTGTCATCATCGCTCACTGGAGAGGAAGACTGCGCCGTCCCTGGCAGTGGAGCTGTGCGACCGTACGCAGCAGCGCACGCGTGTGGTGAACAAGCGATTCCAGGTTATCACGCAACACTGTGATCCGTGTTAGATAGCGTATCGATACAAACGCTCGCTTCCTGTGGCGAGGAGAATCTCAGCGTGGCGTCGCGTGGCGTCCTACTTTGTCGAACTTTGACCTGCAAAATTCACTCAGGACCTTTCGGTGTGAGGCAACTTCTATCGTGACGGCGGTGCACAAGAAAGTGTCGCAGCTGCTGCACATTGGAATGCAAACTAATTGTCGTTAATCGGGATTTGTGCAATTTACATGTTTAGTGTTTTGTCAAAGGATCAGTTTGAAACACTGCGGAGGAGCTCTGTTTTTGGAACAAAGAATTGTAAAGAGGCAGCAGAAGCTACTTACATTATGCAAGTGGAAGGATTATATCGTCTGTTGTTCGGCTGCAAAGAAAGATCCCAAGATCACGTGGATCCCGTGGACCTAAGCTCTTTAGAAAAGCAGAGATGCTTGGTGGTCCATCTGAAAAAAAATCTGTTTCTCTCACTTGGTGAGAAATCAACAGGTGCCAGTGTTAAAGCGATAACATGGCGCCGCTCGCTTCCTGCAGAGTTTCCCATCCTTGGTGGAGGAAGTCGTTTGTTGCCCTTTGGGACTGTTTCAGCTCTCTGTGATATTTACTGTCTCTCCACATGATGGATAAACCTACTCTTCCTCAGACCCCCCCCCCCGGCTGTCGGAGCACATGCGATGCAGATAATGGGGCGTGTTTGGATACGGTGTGATGTCCGTTGTCTGGTGCAGCGTGTGTAAATAACAAGAGTAATGCCTCACTGCGTGGTTTGGATAGCTGCAGCCGCTCCCTCTCGGTAACTGTGATCTCACCGAGTCTGACCAAACAAATACTTCATCCCTCTGAGGAGGAGGAGGGGTCCGCCGCAGACACTGCGTGTGAGACGGGGAGAAATCTCTACCATGCAGCGTCATGAAAGATGTATTATATGGTCACTGAGATAAAATACATCCACACATGTCTCTTGGGCTTCGCCCTTTAACGGTACATAAATGCGTCCACAATCCTTTCAGCGCTTTGATTGAAAATGCATAAAGTGGGATAAATGTTGTTCTATTGATTTTGCATCAATCCAGCTCATCTGAAGACATAAAAACATGGTAGGACACTGGAGAAGCCAGGGGGATGACGCTAGTTAGGATTAAAGAAGCTTTTCTTAATTCTGATGAGCAGAAGCAGCCACTGTGACACCCGGGGAGGCCTGAGGCTGGCCTGCATTTTCCTGGCACTGATTGACAAATACTCATGAGCCAAATCTCAGGTTTTTTTTTTTTTTTATCAAATCAATCATCAATAAAAGCAGCTTAATCTTCCAAGCACATGTACGTGAGAGAACGACAGGTCTAGGGTTCTGTCTTATATTCTTTTTGCTGATTTCTCTATGTCCACAAATAGCGCTGGGCGTGAAATGAGGATAGAGGGAAGGCAAAGGGCTGGGTCCACATTCATTCTCGGCCCTGCGATCCAACAGCGTGGCTGCATCACAGACAGAGTTGAGGGACTTGGAGCCAGAAACACAAGCTCCAGCTCGCACATAGTTGCAGTGCGGACTCACGGAGGCTGAAGGACATGTGGTGAAAACGTTTTCCTGTTTCCTCTCCGTCCTGAAGCTCTGCTCCGCTTCTTTCATCCCTCACTCTCTGATCTCTGTGACACAGAGATAAACAGATTAGGAAACATTAATAGAAATCTGGCCAGAGAGAAACGTGACCGCCCTGCTGCGGGTCCTGGCCAGAGGTCAGTTCCACAGCATGTGAGTGCCATCCGGGGCAGATAGTGTGTATGTTTCAGTCTCTTCTTTCACTCCAAGTTTCCAAAATCACGTCAGGGGCGCAGCGAACGAAAAAAAAAAACTGTGTTGATCATTTACACGTGGCTCATTTATGTGAGAGCCCTGTGGGAGCTGTCTGTCCCTGTGACCCCCATCATTTGTTTACCTGCTGCTCAATCTCTGCCACAGAGAGTTGGCTTTTATTATTGATTCAATCATGGTCATGTTTGGAATGATTGTATAATTAAACTGACAGAAAATAATCACAAAAAAGCTGGAGTCATTTCCCCAATGTAACAGGATTTCTTTTTTGTTTTTTGGGAAATTTGGTTTTTCATGCATTTAATAGACCAATTTGATTAATTGGCAAAATAATGATTAGATTAATGAGTAATGAAACTACATTCGGGGATAGTTTGCTGTGAGAAAGTTTTCATTGCATAAATGTTCCTGAGGCTGTGCAGTTGATGTTTTGACCTCCCATGGGCCTCCTCATTGACTCAGACCAAACAAACCTCCACTTCACACGGTGTAAAACAACACAACTCTTCTGATGAGACATTTTCCATCGAGACGCGCTTTCCCCCTGCTTGCCCAAGTGCTCTGCTATGCCAAACATGTGCTGCTCTTTTGAAATGTTGGATCATTAATGTCCATAAACACTTCAAACACAGAGGAGCGATAGCTGCGAGGCTGGCCTGCTGGCGCGGCGTTCGCTGGGGTTATTGTTTTAGGCAGAGGGGGGACAGCACAGACCGGTTTTGGGCGAGCAATCTGCTCGTGGAAAGAAATCAGATGATTCGCCATCTGTATTCACACCAAGGACAAATACCAGCAAGGAACATGTAAGGACTTCGTTTAAAGCAGATTTGTGTTAATATTTATTGAGGTTGGGTTTATTGCAGAAAAGCTCCATAAAATTTTTAGACCTTTCTGATATATTGTGAAATTCTGTGCGTCATTTGCGAAACACATTTTGGGGATCACCCCGCGTATCACTGGAGATGCTGAGCGCTGCTTCTGCCAAATCATTAAAATCTAATTCCCCGTGTTTTGTAAGCCTGAATTTAATCACATTATCTCTGCTTCAGAGGCAAACTAACATATTCATTCTCACATGTTATTCTAAGGTTACTAATTGAATGTTGTTTCCAGCTCTGAGGAGGCTGCTGGGAAGAGCTTTGTCATTTTAATTATATGATACGACGAGATTTGTCTTAAGCAGGTCCTGTGAGGTGCAGATGGGGGCATTGATTAGGAAACAATAGGGAGAAGTCATTCTCATTCTGAGAGCGAGTGAAGCGTGAGCCACAACATCAGGGCCTTGATAGGAAAAGAAAGGCGCCCTCTGCCCCGAGGTTAGATAATGCCCAACGAGGCAGATTAAGTTGAAAACATTTGTGCAAGTAAATCCAGCTTTTGTTGTTGCTGTTGTAAAGCGCTGAAACGATTAGTGGATCAATCGTGGGGCAAGTTGTTGTAAGTTGCGATTGCCAAACATTTGCTGTTCCAGCCCCTCAAACGTAAGGATATATGTAATTAAAGATCATATGATATGGTTGTAAATGGAACGACTTTGAGTTTTGGAAAGTTGCTCGTCAAACATGCAACAGAAGACGTCACCTCGACCTCTGGGGAAACAGGATGAGCATTTTTCTAAAATGTTTACAGGAAGAGTTTAATAAAGGAGGATAATGTGATAATGGAAAGTCTCATTAGTTACAGTTAGATCATGTCCGCTCACAATACAGCTGGAAGTTTGCACAGAAACTGTCACACACAAGCGACTATTCAGCTAGTAATCGAACCAGAAAGCGAGATTTCATTTTTTGCCATAAAAATGTGTTGAGTTGAGAGTGGAAGTATTTGGATGCTTTTATTACTACACCTCATCAAACTGCATCTATATTACTTAAACCTGTAATGTAATGGATATAACCCATAGAGACCTGCACTAAAAGCCAGTGAAGCAAGTCTCTACACTTTTCCATGTTAATTTGCTTGTTTTTTTAGGAAGAAAATAAACGTTTATTTTCCTATCTCTTTTTTTTTTTTCTATTCGCTGAATAACTTCTCTTTTAGACCATCATAAATCGTTCTCCTTTAACCAAACCCTCAAAAGGTTTTTTTTGCCAACACACATTTCAGTTTTGGTGAGTCTTGGAGACTAAATCACGACATAACGCACAACAGAAGCCTCCCCGAAGCTGAACCGACTACATTCGACTCCAGAGCCAGAGCCGTTAGCAAAGTCTTTTGCTTTCACCCATTTCTCACAACAGGATTTAAATAGTGCCTCTGTGTCTTTTAATTAGCCATTGTGTCCACTTGAGGCAGAGGCAGGAGAAGAAGGAGACACTTGATGGGAGAACCATTAATGGCACAGGGGCTTTTCCCACCTGACAATAGCAGAATGCCACCCAAACACACTCTTCCTGAACCACACTGATTGTCCAGTGTGAAAAGACACTGACAAGTAGAAGATGGGAGATTATGTCAATTAGAGGCTGCGCTCCCACCTGACCAGACCGCCTCCTCTCTCAGGGTCCGGAGGGGGGGGGTCATAGGTCACGACCCGGCCGCCAAAACTGCTAACTGCTAACTCCCATCCACAGAGTGGGGGCTTTGACCCAGGGCATAGTTTTATCCGCCAGCGCGACCACACACACAAACGTGCACACCAACACACTTTCACCTCCCTTGGACCTTGCGCTCATCCCTGCCTGACCTTGACCCCCGCTGTTGTGCGCGAAACAAAAAGAGGGAGGAGGGCGAGGTCAACAGGTCTCCGGCGAAACGGACTTATTTATTAGTTGATGTTTGTCTTTCAAAATGGGGGTGAATCCGTGCACCAGCCCGAGTGTTCGTGTGTGCACGTGGGTGTGTGAAAATTGCAGTTTTTGCTTTGTGTATTTAAAAATATCTGATCGGCCTCTGCATCCTGGTGTCAATACAAGAGGATGCGTCTTTGGCTGTGTCCACTGTGGTGTGTGTGTGTGTGTGAGGGAGAGCGTGTGTGTTCTCCGTGCGGCTGTAAATCTCCACTCTGACATGTTGCTTCAGTAGTGAAACGGCAGGTTTGGGACGCGCTGATGGCGTTCACAGATGGCTTCAGGACCCTGCCCATGGGAGACCTTCTACTCCACCTGTTAATTTATTCATTTTCCACTGCTGAGGAGACGCTGAGGCCAATGTGATTGTTTCCGAGAGCCGAAGTCCCCTGAGAGCAGCGTGGGTGTTTTCTGAACCAGCCCCCAACCCCCTTTCTCTGAGCTTGTTCTGTCCCCCTGCCCTCTTTTTGCCAGGTCAGTATTGCTGCGCCTGTGTGTGTGTGTGTGCGCGCGTGCACGCTGCGTGGATCTAATCTCATCACCCTGGTGCAACAGGCCGGCTGACAGGCTTTGAATGTCATTGTCACAGGGTCATTGTGCCGCTGAGTCAGTGTGTGACAGAGCAGTACCGAGCAGAAGAAAGCCTACAGTCTGACTGTCATCTATTACTCTTTCACTCCGAGCCACATTATGTTTCTCTGGGGGATGGGAGACGGATCTAATTTCGCCCAAAAAGTGTAAATGGTTCTGAGTGAGGGACTGCAGTTCAGCTGCTGAATGTTGCTCGGAGCGCCGAGACTGAAATGCATATCATCTCTGCAGGTGATCTCAGATGTGAAGAGGTGTAAACGTGTCGGGTTTCCCAGCACAGGTCACGTGTCTCAAGCCGAAGGGTTTTCATCCTGTGATGCAGATATGAGCCATGTTCCCTGTGAGATTAAAGCGACTCCAACAGCATGTGCAGCATTAGCATTACCGCAGCGTGTAGTGTCGGGCGGCTCAGTTGTGGGGAAAAAATGTGAAAGACAATATATTGGTTTGGAGGTGTGATCAGAAGTTGTTTCAAACCTGTGCAACTCTCCCTTTACAGACCTTTTCTAGGTCTGTCAGAAAGTGAAGGACAACAACTGCGTCCTCACAGAGACAGAAGAACAAGCACATGACTTAAAAAGAGATTTGCCTTACCTAACCCTCACTTTATGACAGGGATGATTTTTGTCCCCCGTAAGGAAGAGAAGTCCCAGAATGCAGTGTGGAAACAGGTTAGGTCCCCACAACGCAGAGGATTCTTAGACCACACACACACACACATTAAAAGAAACACAACATCTTTAATGCATTTCACTGAGCGACGCAGGCCAGGGCTCGGAGCCAGCACACTCATTTCATGTGCTGCTGTTTCTCTCTCTCTCTCTGAAACGAATGTATGACTCTCGCTGTTCTTCCTGCAGACAGGTGGTCTAAAGGTTGGGACCAGGAGGATGTTGGCTTACTTTCTAATGCTGCTTTAAAGGTACCTTGTGTGGTGGGTTGAGAGAGGCCCGCTGCAACTAATAGAAATTCTTCGGACTCTCCAGGATGTTATATAATGGACTCTTTCTCTTTCTCGGCACTAGTCAAATCTGATTAACGTGCGTCTGAGCATGTGCGTGTTTTCGTGTGCCCACTGGTGGTGTTCATGTCGGCAGTGAGTGATGTTCAAAATCACACGTCGAGACGGGTCCAATTTGTTTTGATGAATTAACAAAGAGTGAAATGATCTTTTAACTCAAGCGAACCGGTTGGGAGAAAACGTTACTTGCTCCATGCTTCGCCTGAAGCCGGCGAAGTTTAAAACATCAGCGGTAAATGTCAAGCTCTTTCTTGCCAGAGTGCTTCCTTCCAGGCTCGCATACTTTCCTGAAATGTTCTCTCCATCCATCCTGAAAACTGGAGTTAGCTTACAACATCTGATACTGAGCAGAGGATCTGTGTATATTTGTTCTTTCACTGGCCATAATGTTCAAATAAAACCACATTGATTAGATTGATTTGGGACTAATGGAGGAGATCAGCAGTTCACAGCCACTGGTTTCAGGGTTGCTATGTGTAAATCTGATTTACAGTTCACACATTCAGGCTTCTTTAGCTCATTTCCCAAATGAACCTCATCACGCATCAGATGGAATATGGAAAACAGAGGTTGTAATTTGATCACACGTCTCTGGGTTTTGTTAAAGGAGCTAATGGAAAATGTCGAAAATACAGAGGAACAACAAAAGGGTGGGTTATGGAAAATATGATAAATGACAAATTACATTACGGCCAAGAATTCACGGTGAATTGAGAAATATTTCCTTGATGTTGCAGTTACCATTGAGACCGTGTGCAGTGCCAAATCCGACACTGTGGCTGCTCTTTCAGTTTGTGGGTCTGCAGGACGGTGCTGCACTCTGTGTGAGTGTGTGTCCTTCATCAGGCCCTTATTAACTACATGAAGTGACCTCTGAAGAGGTGTTGATGGGTGTCTGTGGGCCGCAGCCAAGTTTCTCCCTGGCTCATTTTTCACCCTTTGCTGATTTACCTCGTCTCGCTTTTATGAAATCTGCTCATCATCTCACTTAAAGTTTTCTGCTCCGCCACACAAGAGCCGGTGCTGAATGAGGGATCAGCACTTTCCTCCACCACCATATTTTTTTTTTTTTTTTTAACACCGTCTCCACTAAAGACTGAGGTAGTCCAACATGTTTCTGCCCTGTCCCCTCCTGATTCAGCCGTTTCACAGCCTGGAGACAGAGTGTGCACTATCTCCACAATCAGCTGGAAATCGGACATCTCTCTGCTCTTCTGGCGTCAATGCCTGGAACGGTTTCCAAAAGTCTCCACGTTCCGGGAAATGTGGGCGGAAGACAATATACATTGTACAGTGTCACAAATTATCCATCTCATTTTGTTTGAGGGGCCAAATCTTTTCCTTTCGGTGAGTGCGCTCTGTGTGCCTCTTGATTTAGCTCTGGGTGGTTTCGGTGTTGCTGCTCGGTTACATTGCAGCCTCCTGTCTGTCCACATCACCCCTTTACGCTTTAACATTAAATACCTGTGGTTTTGTAGCCCAGGCTTTGTGTAAAAATTGAGGGCCCCAGTGTGGATATGCCAGATTTTGGCAACGCGCAGAGTGCAGCTGAGGTTTCACGTCTTGTTTTTCCCTACGGAGCGAGCAGTGATGTGCAGGGCAGCTCACATGCACTCTTACGATCCCCACATACCCTCAGGTCTGTGGAGAAACAGCTCCATGCATTCAGAAGGCAGCGTGGTTCCATTCCTCGATGCAAAGAAGATATTGAAAATTAATTTAATAGTGCAACTCTGATGAATGCATAGTGTGATTTTTATGATTTTCTGTCTGATTTGTGTCTGTGGTGCAGTGGTGAGCACTGTGGGCTGGAAGGATTCTATGTCCGGAATGAGTGCACTGTGGAATTGTGTCATGATGGTAGAAGATAGAAGAAACGACCCATTTGACAGAGGAATTCTTTATAAAAATTTCAAATATACTTTATTCATTTACCTTTATTCGTAAAACAAAGATGTATTTCAGTAATAGAACTACTTACAGGTTAACTGATTAGAAAATACCAAAATTTCATTTCTACGGCAACAGTGAATTCAGGTGTTACGTCTGTATGATTTCTGCTTTCATACCATAGAAAATAATAAAATGTAAGTTAAAAAAAACTTTTGAAGAGTGATAGTGAAAACTAGTGAGTGCCAGAGACTTATCAACCCAACATTGTTGGTTCTGTCCAGAGTCTCTCTCTCATTCTTTCTCCTTTTTTCTTCACTTTGTTTCCAGGAAGATGTCTCCTCTGCCTTAACTCTCTCTCTCTCTCTCTCTCTCTCTCTTTCTCTCTCTCTCCTGATTCAAAATGCAAAAAAATGATTCAAGTTTCCCTCTTTCAGGCCATGAAAAAAAACGGTTCTGTACAAAGTCAGTGAAAGCATCATCCCGTCCATCCGTCTGTCTCGTTTCCGTCTTCTTTCCCAGCTGGAATAAAGGAAAAAAAAAGCTTCTAATGATCTAACGTTCATCTGAATTACCTACTTTTTACATCATTATTAAAACATACAGTTTAGTGGGTCGTCTACATTGCACTGGGAGCTCCTGTCCCAGCATGCTCTCTGTTCTGTTGCTGTCAGCTTTTCTTTTACACCCAACGGTAATTGGACTGCCTTCAAATCTTTCGCTTCCTGTTCCTTAAAGCTGCTGTGTTACCAAAGATTTTGCTGTGAGATATATAAAGTGGTTGGCTCTGCTATATCAGGAAAGGAAAGGAGAATCGTTAAGGAGGTTTATTAAATAGAAGACGGTTTATTAAATAGCAGGGGGACATGTGTAAATGTCTGGTGTGATCATAAGTGTCATAAATCTGATTTTCCTGGATCTTTTATTTTTTTGGGATGGAGCTGCAGAGCGTGCTGCTTTGAGCCTCTGACGCTAATATGCCTGATTCATCTCAGTGGATCAGAACGACCCCCCTTGGACTGCCTGATTCATGATAGAGCTGAGAAAATACGAGCGTGGCCACCCTGGCAGCGGGGATGTGGATGTTCAGGGATGCACGAGTGGAATTAGTACTTTTGTAACAGGTTGGAGTGTGAGGGGATCCCGGGCTGTACAGGGAGAACACAGGCACGTCACTGGAAGACAGTGTGGTAGGTGGGACACTGATGGGACTTCATGTACTTGATGGCGAACTTGAGCTCCTTGCTCTTCTTGTCCCACTTGTGGATGGACATGAGCAGCAGCTGCTGGTCCACCTTGCGGCCCATGATGAGGAAGTTGGAGCCCAGGCTGTCCAGCTGCGAGCACGGGCAGTTGGCGCCGTTCTTGATGTACAGGGTCAGCTTCTTCAGGTCCTTCTTCCTCAGCACGCCCTGCTTCAACACTCGCTTCTTCTTCTGCGCCGCAATCAGCTTCTTGTCGCCCTTCTCCTTCTTCACCTCCTTAATTTTCATCTTGAGGGCTGAGGAGACAGGGGGAGATGTGTTAACTAGGCACTTCGTAAAAAATCACAGACATTGCATCAGCCGCTGTTAATGTGTCATCCTCGTTCCTCTGTTCACCCCCCGTGCCAGTGCAGTAGCTGTTTTACTTCTCTCCCAGGTATCGTCGTTTAACGTCTCCCACAGCATTCAAATGCAACAACTACATCCTGTGTGTGTGTTTGTGTATCTGACTTTGGGGAAAACCACAAATGGTGAGGACATATTTATGGAACAGAGGGAAGTTGTAGGGCTTCAAGTTCAAGCCTTGCGCAGAATGTTCGCACAGCAAGATATGGACTTTGTCCAGATGTTTTTACTTTCCCATTGCAGCTGGAGATTCTCCGATCAGACAGCGTATAAATGAATCTGAGGAGATTTTCAACTCTGACGCTACACCTTTAAATTTGTCTGCGGCAGTCGACTTGAGATCAGGTTTTCTGTGCATGCGGGTGCAAAACAGAAATCCTCTGTGCAGTTTATGTTTCCTACATTTGTGGGGTTTGGCTGCAACAAAAAAATCAGGTTTATCCACGAGTGAAAAGCGGAGGAGAGTCGCGTTAATAAGTTATGGTAGAGATTAAAATCGACCTGCCAGGCAGCTGAGTGTGGAATTCTCTGTGTGAACATTCTGACAGGTGAAATCAATCAAGGGCCGGGCGAAGGCGCAGGCAAAAGGCGGCATGAAGCATCGCTATGTACCCAAGTCCCGCTGGAAACCTGCCATTTCACTTCTCGCCTGCTCGTCTGCAGTTGCGTAAACAGCCCTCGCGACGCTCTGATACGAGCTCAGCGCATGTGGAGTGATAGCATGTTGAAGAAGGTATGTGTGCGCTGAGCTTCCTTTCATCCACGTCCTGATTCACGTCCAGCTCCTTCGACTGGGGACGTGTGTTTATGTGCCGCGCTTGCGTGCCGACACAGACGGGTGTGTGTGTGAATGGATGCATTCATGCGTCCGGCAAAAAGATAGCAAGGATCAAATCATTTCCCACCATGAATCACTTGAAATGTTCTGGCCTACGCAAATGTTCAACTGAAGTCAAAGTACAGCATGAACTTTGCTACTTGAATAAAAGTAAGTACTTGCTTTTAGATATGTTTATCGAGTTTATATTAAAAGTAAAAGTACAAGTGTCCTTATCCTAAAGTTCTTTAGTTGTCTAGGTTTCTTTAAGAGTGATGCTGCTGCAGGAGGTGCAGGGTCCAATGAAATCATTGTTACTTTCTTTTCACAGTCGGCAGAGGAGGAGCTAGAAGTTAGCGAGAGGAGAGGGAGACAGAGGTGCGCTGTCATTTTGAGGCAATGCATACTTTCTTTAAGCTACATCACCCCCCCCCCCCCCCCTCCCGTACTGCGCTGCCAGGTGTAGGTTGCATGCTCCTGCCAGACTCTCACTCCAGCCTCATTTCTTTTCTTTACTCTTGTCCTGTTTCACCATGCTTGCTGGATGGTGAAATCAGGAATGCGGAGAGCTCAGACATCAAAAGTCGAGTGTAACAGAACACAGTGTTGGAAAAGCTCTCAGGGTGAACAGGATGACTCGGTTACAACATTCATGAGACGTTAGATCAAGCTGTAATCAGCTACCTCCCTATGAAATAACACCGTGCAGTCATTTCTGCCTTGATCTCCGCGTCCATACGTCATAGTTATCTTGACGTCTCGACTCATCCCCATGTCTCCTCCAGTCATATAGCCAGTAAAATGTCTGGCCCCCTGCCTTTATGTGTAATCATGTTTCATTGTAATGAAAAGTCAGAAACTGTGTGTTGCTCTCACGTTAAAAGATGGAGCTGCAATTAATCCCACAAATAAATATCTGTGATTTGGGGGCGTCATGAGTGATTGCAGGGGATGAACACATGTTCTGGCCGCAGCCCTGCAGTGTGTGAGCATTGTGCACAAAGACACACTTTGTTGTTGTGGCTATTGAGTTATGATTTATAATGGCTCATCATGCGGAGGTGTGGGTAACTCCCCGAAGATTAGGAAACTCGGTGACCTTTAAATTGCAGGTTACTCTCCAGACAGGGGCAATACTGTGTGCGAGCAGAATTTCATCAGCTGCCGAGTACGACGGGCCAAACGCCTCCACGGGCAAATTTAATAATGAAATAATTCTATTCTGACTCTGTGTACATTTCATTACTGCGGTGAAAGTGGAAAGTCTGGAAAATATTGTTGAATGGTCATTGGGGAATGGAAGCTGTTAAATTATTGAATTATAAGAAGAGGGATTTTACTAAAAGAGGGAATAGTTTTCTCTCCTTGTTGTGAGTTTAATTGAGACGGACCAAAAGCAAAACAATGAATTTACATAAGAAAAAAAACTGCCTTTGGTTCTCTTGGATACATTTCTGATGCTAAATGCATGAGTTATTGCAATGACAGAAGGACTGTGCATAATATTTGAATGTGGATGGATTTCTATTAGTTGCAGTCCTGCTGTTTCTTTTTACTGTCCAACACAATGAGCTGCACCTAGTATTCTGTCTTTCAACTCGTAACTCAATCCACTCCTTTTTAGTGCATTTTTCTGAACATTTAAAGCCAAAACAAATTCTCTGATATGTTAATCATGGCACACGCTGAGGCCTTTAAAATACCTCTCCTCAAATAACACATGAAACAGCCTTGTAACTATCAGTGAACCCTGTGGTGACTTTTATATTCCTAAACCTTCTCTTGTGATTGAATCAGAATAATCCTATGAATGTAGTGCACAAAGTGATTTTACTGTTTTACTGGCTCGCACACTCGTTCACGTTCTTCAGGCTACAGATCGTGCTGGAACGTGATTTTGAGACCACCTTTGCGTCTGCTAACCTGAGCCAGATATCAGGGACGACATTTTGGTTTCGCAGTTAGTGGCGCCACCTACAGGCACAAGTGGCACTATGTGCTCCATTTGTAAGTCTAATGCCACCTATAGGCAATGAGTGATACCTTACTACTACTACTACTACTCAACTTAGGGTAATTGGACTAGCCTTGCGTTGGATTACAGTGTGTGTGTGTGTGTGTGTGTGTACTATTGCCGGCTGGCAATCATTTTGTTTGTTTTTTGGTTTACGCTCATGTTCCACTTTTTTCGGTAGCTAATACTTACCGAAGTCACTAGCGCAGTAATGCTCCATGATGTTGTCGGCTTTCATCTCGTTGTCACACGGCGGGCACACCTTCGACACTGAGGGGGGAGAAAAATAATTACTGCAACGAATCACATTTCCTTTCTGTGCTATTATGGTGCCAGAATATGCAGCCGCTGAGTTGTGGTCATTGTTAGTCAAGTGCAGTCAGCAAAACCAAAGCAGTGTCGGTATGAAATCGTTAAGCCCTGACCACTTTCGAGGCACTTACTCGCAGCCCCCCTCGACTTGTCAGAGTGCATTTGCTGCGGAGCGAATATACAGTACAGCCGGCCGACTGGTGTTTGCCCTGCAATTACACTGGAGAAAGTGTTTTTATTCTGGCCGTTGTATATTTTGGTGGTGCGGGCGTGGTCTTGGCCACGCAGAAAGGTAAACGCTGGAGCAGCAGCGGCGGCCGAACATGGTGAAAAGTGATTCAGTAAACAGACACAGCCGCCATTGAGGCCACACGGCAACCACACATTGTGAAAGAGCGGATAAACCAAAGCAACAAGTTCAATTTATTTTTAACTCAGAATGTACGGGAAAGCATTTGTAATCTCGCATGTTCAGCCCCAACACAAGAGAGTTAAATATACATATTTCAATGTACACAGAGTAAAACTTTCCAAATATTCTCTGAAATGTAATCATTTTGATCTTTCTCACCTCTCTCACTCATGCTGCTTACAAAACGTCTTTCAGAGTTCTCTATCTCGTCCTCTCCTAGACATGCTTCATGCTAAATTGCAATTTTCTCCAAAGACTCTTCAATATCAAACTTTATTATGACAATTCCCACTAAAACTCCATGTAATCCCAGGGAGACTGGTTGTACACATCTAATATCAGTCCACTCATCCAACAAACAGAGCCTTGGGCCTATTGAGAGAATTAGGTATAATATTAGACAAGGTCAGGGAGAGAGGGATGAAGTATACAAGTCTTTTCAAACCTATAGGATGAGAGAAAAATGATTATGATTCTTTCATTTTCTCTACGTCTCAAACTTACTCGCACTCACTCACGGAACTATCCTAGCCCCTGGGTTAGAAGTCAGGGTTCAGAGGTTATCACCCCAGCCCAAACCGCAGAGTCTGACTAGATAATAAGAGGGGTCAAAGTTCAGCATGCTCCACTGCTCAGGTCATGAGGAGGTTGAACCCCCTTACCACAGCTGAGTGTATGTATCGTGTATGTGCATCGGAGGGAGTTGAACCATGTTCTTGTGGAGTTACTGCCAGTTTTCTCCACCGAGGGTTCCCAGGCTTTCACTGTCGGGAGACCTGCGGGACCTATATAGGGTCAGGCCTCGAATTGTCTGGTGCTGACAAGAACGCTGGGACAAGACACACACACACAGATGAAGAGATGCCAGAACTCCTCTGGATTTGTCCTGTTTTGAGTGATTGCCTCGGAGCTGTTGCATCTTATTCAGACTCCACAGGAATTCACTCTGGTTTCACAGGGGTGGTACGTTGGCAGGAGGCCCAGTTGCGCGGATGCCAGAGCATGTGTCAGGAGAGCGCAGCCCCCTCCGTGAAAACCTAGCTGAGCTTGGACCGAAATCCACCGTTTGGACACCGCTGAGAAATCAATTAAGCCACAACTGCCCTCGTCGTGGTCGGGTCTCTGTCGGGGGAAGAGCCGTCATGTTCTGATGGAAATCACTGCTGCACGGCTTTGGTGTGGTGGTTGTTTTTTTTTTTTTTCCTGGACACACTTCCACTCAGCAAATATTTGGAAATTTAGCTCATTAATGCATTTGTGCCATCAACTCCGAGCAACTGAGGTTGTTTTTTAACATGCCATGTGATTAAAATTTAGAAAATTAGGTCGACTTGGACTTTTCGTCACTTGCATGCCGGATTATGGACTTAACTGCAGAAACGTTAATGTTCCAATCACAGGGAAGAATGTTCTAATATTTTCTGAGGCTGTAAGTCAATAATTAAGGATAAGAGGCGAAGAATGATGGAAGCGGGGTGGGTAGGGAGGTGGTCTGTTGGAAAGTCCTGCTGTTAATCCTCAAACTGAGAGGCAGAGTGGAAATGACATATGACAAGATTCCGACGCAGCCTCGCTTAGTTAGAGCTCTGAGGTTCAGACCACTTTCTCTCCAAGTTCGCCTCTTTAAAGTAATTTGGTTTATGTATAAATCCTTATTGAAACAACAAACACCACTAGCATAATAAAACTGAGTAGTGTTGCTTAAGAGAATAACGGAGAGTAGAAGGTTCCAGTATGATGTCATGGTCATCATTTTTGATGTAATTACTTGTTGCTGTATGTGTTACGACAGCTAAAATGATGGTCGTCATTAAGTGACTTGAACAAGCCAAAATCAATTTGTCATCGCATTCTCTTTGAAACTTTAGCTTGAATCACAACAGATTTTTTTCTCTCTGCATCTTGGCCTGACGCACAGTTTCTTTTAACAAATGCCTTCCAAAGCCCAGATTGTCCAAAACTCAATGACATCACATCTGATTTTGGACACACCCACTTTTGCAACAGTCCGAGCTTCATACCAATGTTTGGCACTGCAAGGTTTAATTTGAGATTTTCTGCTAAATTTACCAGTTCCACTCGGTTCAGTGTGTAAAGTTTAGTGACGTCATCGCCCCCTACTGGCGCCGAGTGGTAGTTCTGAGATATTTCGTAAAATGAGTGTTGCGTGGAAATATGGGGTGGGAAGTGAAGACAAAGCCTTGGAATCAATTTTACAGTTGGAGTAAATCTTGGTTACAGTGTGAGCACGCACACACAAACACACACATCGTGTTGTCATGTGATCCATGTCTTGTCCCATGCAGCCTGACCATTACATTGTTTTTTTAACCGGCAGAGTGTTCCATGTAAAATATGCGCGGGTCACTATCTCATGCCTCATTTGGGCTCTTAAAGTTATGAGCAGCAACACTTATGACATAAAACGGTACTGTGCCGGGGATGAAATGTGGCGTGTGATTTATGTCAGACAGCCTAACATCTGTTTAAATGCGGCATGCAGACAGAGGAGGAGTCAAACACGGCCCGCAGGCCGCCCCTGGGGCCCCTAAAACACAGCCCGCACCTCACATCTGTAGGAACCCAACGCAGCAGAGTAAACACGTTATCAAAAAAAGGCCCAGGCAGTCTTCCGTGCGCAGACCGCTGGATCACATTTTCCCTTTCATATGGCAGCCAGGGCCACATGAGTAGTGTCCATTGTGCTGCTGGGGACCTGACAGCACTGCCCGTCTCCTTTAGCGCGGCTTTAACTTACACTAGCCACATCAATGAGGACAGCGAGGACAGACAATATCTTTCACACCATGCAATTTCGACCACTTTCACCAGACAGCGTGTGCATTGTCTCGCAGAGCATTTTTTTCTGTGGAAACACACAACTTGAGTTGTGGAGTTGCACTAAAGCAGACTCCCTCTTTCACTAATCAAACCTTATTATTTTGGGATGCTGACAGTTGATAAAGGCAGCGTCATTAAACTGATTCGGTGGAGTTGCTGGCCGCTCAGCACAGACTAGGCTCAGCTGGTTTTTTATTCTCCCTGGGTCCTCCTCTAGTCAGCAAGCTACTTGTCTTTCCTGGTATGATATCTAAAGACTTGTGTTTCACACATTCACACCCCCTGGGCCCCAGTTACTCACACCCCTGCACCTGTACACTCACACAACCCGAACTCAGATGCTGGCGGTGGGCCTCGCAGCTCTGGCTGAGACAGAGGTGGAAAGTGAATCTGACTCTGTTCTGTTTTCTCCCTTGAACCATGCATTATCTCATAATTACAGAATAGCTCAGATATCAAGGGGACAAGAGGAACAACGGGTCCAACAGCACTTTATTCATGTGATCGATCCTGCCCCCCGACATCCACCTAGATCTCCACTGCAGACTGTTCGTATGTGAACCTGTGCACGGAGAATCATCCATGTTCTTTTGACACTAAGGCTTCCTGGTAAACTCACTTCTACGAACTCTTTGCTGAAATTCCTTTTTGTTATTACTGGCCATGTTTGTGTATGTGCATGTGCACCTGAGTGTGTGTGTGTGCGTGTGTCTTTTAGAGCCAAAAGCTTGTCCTCAGGTTGGCCTCATCGGCACATCTGAGAATCTCTGCCTCTTAACAATATGTCAAAGACTGAGCCTCTGGGCTAGAAATGATATGGGTTGACTCTCAGTTTCACACACACACACACACTTAGACAAACACAAGCACACAGTAAACTTTTAAACTCAACCAACAAACTCTGTGTTTTCTGCATAATACAGCTGAATAACAATAAATATCTCACAGTAATTCATTCCCACTTTTTTGATCAGGAAAAGTAAACTATAGTTAACAGCAGTTAATAATACTCATGGTTTAAGTCGAGGACATGCATTTACTCCATATATCTGATCATATCTTAAGACAGGACCATTTCAATGACAGTAAATGAACAATGACCGTAAATGGTTAAAGGTAAGAAGTGGAATAAGAAACTGTTTTCTTTGAGTCCTGGCTGAGAGCACAGAGGAGGACACTTCATGCTGCAGGAAGCAGCTTTTCTCTGCGTCTGCGTCTCTTTACTTTCCGGCTCCCCTCTCCTTTTCTCTCCTCTCGGGGGACAAACAGACCTCAGCCATTCCCGTTCTCCTGCCTGCCTCTCTTGTCCTGTCATGTCGACTAATTAGCGGGAGCTCGGTAATTGGCCTTCTTGCTAATTGGCCTGCCGGCTGCCAGACCCAACAAAAGCTGAGCAGGCAGGGACACAGTGGGGACTGTCCCCCTCCACTGCCTCAAGTCCCTCATCAACTCCCTCTCTTCCCCCTCTCAGCTTTTGTGAAGATGCTGCTTAAGTAGTCGCAGTGCACACAAGCACACACACACACACACACACACATGCACTCACACGCCTATTTCTCTATTTAGTTCCCACTCACAGCTCAGGATGGGCCCATCTGGTGCCTTGACTTGTCTGTGTAAAATTATATAACATTTGTTTGACAATCCGCAGACCAGCTTGTGAGTTGCAAACATGAGTTCAAATGAGACATTCTCCATTCACTCAGCTGTTAGATTGATTGATTAGCTGTTGATGGACGACTGCTGATAAAGTTGTGTGTGTGGGGTAGGGGGGGTGCAGTGCGCGTCACCTTTTGGGTCTGGATTTGTTAAACATCTTGGTGCATTTATCTCAACTGAGCGAGCAGACTGGTCGCTGGAGTCTCTGTGTCTCCTGTGTGTGTCTCTCTCTGTCTGTCTCTGCCTCAGGCGTATATGTAAATGGCAGGGAGCCATCCTAAACTGTCCAGTTACCCGAGAACTTTCCCCTGTAACCTCCCCTTGCCCCCGTCTCCCTCGCTGACCTCCTCTGGATCGTCTCTCACTTAAAACTTTTATCTGGCCTCATCGCATTGCTGGGAAAGCCACATGAGCCTCCCAGCCATTTTCAAGCTCTCACTGTTGCTGGCTCCGAACACTCATCTGTCTTAGGAGTGTTGTTGGTGACAGGAATCAAAGTCCTGAGATGTGAGGCAGGAACCAACCTACATGTTTCATATTTGTATGAAATGTGTTAATAATTCGTCATTAGAAAACAATTTCAGCGTTGTATCTGATGAGGATACATGTCTTGTTTTACACTTCATCATAAAAATCTCCATTTTAAACCCTGATCTAAAGATAATGAGAAAGTCAGCGTGTTGCATTGCTTCTTAAGTTTTATTCCTGTGTTTATTTAACAGTTGTGCTGTAGTTAATAGGCTTTTCACTTGACATTATGAGAAGACATTAAAATTACAGCTTGTAAAAAATGTCAAGGTAGCGTTTTGCCAAACACAGTCTGTGCTGTAAAAGCCATAAGTGTGGCAGGTGACTCTTTTATTAGCTGAAATGAATTTTTTATAGGATGCTTGAATGAAGGCGTGTGTGTGTGTGTGTCAGAGTTCCTACCTGGTGGCTGTGTCGCATGATTCCCAGTGAACTGCATGGGGATGCAGAGGTCGTTATCAATGGGGAACTTGTCGCAGGTCAGCATCTCCGGCCAGGGGAAGCCATAGGTCTCCATCACCGGAGCGCAACTGTCCCTTACGGCTTCACACAGCGAGCGGCACGGGTAGATGGGTCTGTCCAGGCACACTGGCGCAAACAGCGAGCACAGGAAGACCTGGGTGTCAGCGTGGCACCGCTTGGCCAGGAGGGGCACCCAGCTGCCCGCCTGCTGCTTGACTTCTGGCATGGTCTCGTGGTCCAGGAGGTTGGGCAGCCGCATCTTCTTGTAGCCCACGTTGTGGCACAGGCGCAGGTCAGCTGGTATGTCCACGCACTGGGGCTGTTTGGTGTAGAATCGGCCATTGTGGAAGTTGTCCGACTGCCAGCTGTAGTAGTCGTACTCATCTGCGGCCGAGGCGGTGAGGAGCAGGAGGGAGAGGAGCGACAGGCCCAGTGCCAAGCTGAAGGAGCCCTGGGCTAATGCCCACCTGTGGCTCTTTTGTCCGTGTGCCATGCCTCTCTTTGCTCGGACCAAACAATTTAGGAAGGTTGTATCCAAAAATCTCCAAAGCAACTCAGTGACAATCAAATGCAGACAGACGACAGGAATAAGATGGGCAGGAGTACAAGCTGTAATCCCTTTTCTCTCTCCTGAGTGTGGACGCGGCGGACTGAAAACAAAAATACTGTTTAATTCCCTCTTTCCCTGGATTGTTTGCCCTGTTCACCTCCCTACAGCACCTCTCTGTGAGTGTAAGTGTGTGTGTGGGTGTGTGTGTGTGGGTGTGTGTGTGTCAGTATGTGTGCCTCAGGTAGTGCAGTGGGGAGGCTGCAGCCAAGGAAGGGTAAGCACACAAGTAGGACTGCTTATTTCCTAACTTTCCCTGTGCACAGTTTCTCCCTCTCCTTCCTCGTCCCTCTCTCAGAAGTGTCTCCGGCCCTCCCCTGCTCTGTGTCTGACAGTCTGTAGCCGTAATGAGGAGCACCTTGGTTTTAAGAGGCGGTAGCGGCTGCTTTCCCCTGCTGCCTGCCCCCCTAGCAGACTCCCAGACCACTCACCTTCCTACTGGCCTCCCCTGGACTCCCTCTCTACAGCCCCGGCCAATCGTAGCCTCGGGGGGGTGGGTCCCAGTGGCTTGCAGGACACTCCTCCTGTCGCTTATCCTCTCCAAACCCCTCCTCTAGTCCTCTGTTAAGTTAACATGAGGGACAAGAAAGAGAGAACAAACGTTGGCAAGTCTCTCCAGCTGTATGTCCATGTAACATGTGTAAGACAATGGACGTGCGTCCTCCTATGTAACACTGTTACTATGCACTCGTGGTCTCTCTCTAATCTCCCTGCAGCTCCTCGTAGTTTGCTCCACACAGAGACCAAACGGTGTCTGCCTGCTCTTTAAAACTGTTTAATGCATTAGCTGAAAACAGTCTGGAACAACGCAGGCTTATGCTGGCACTAACTCCGAGTTAAGTTGTCCACGCACCTCTGCACAAGCACCGATCGAAGTTCAAGAATCCAGCGACTAAAGAATGAATGAAGTAGGTGGGAGCGAGCCGCAGCGTGGGAGAGCCAAGGCTATAGATTGTGCTGCTCCAGGTAATTTACCCGCGCTGGGCGAGTTGTGTGTGTTGGCTGCGAGCGGAGGCACGCTGCCCCTCCGTCTCTTTCTGTCAGGGCGGCTGACAACAGTGAGAGCCCCTCGCCTCGGCAGCCAATTCACCGGACTGGCTCACATTCACATTCAAAGGGCTGTAGCATTGTGAGCAGGATGTGGGATCGGTGGCTCACACAGAGGGTGTTCTTGCATCTTGCATTTGATCTGCGTCACGCATTCATGCTTTCCCTCATGTGAATGGGCTGGAAATGCAGGCTCATACAAACCACACTGTAAAGGAGCAGGGTTGTCCGGACACAGTTTGGGTCACACGGCAGCTGGGTGAATGTGTCACCAGCAAAACAAAACCATGTCGATTGCTCTGTCAGTTTCAATATTAGACCTGATAAACCCTGTGTTTTTGAACATCTCTGCTTTAGTGGACTACAAAAAAAGCGGAGACGAGGGAATGGGGAAAAGTTTAACGAATAGTGGCTCGAGCGTGAATATTAGGGTCCTTGAGAAGATATTTGCAATAGAAATAAGGAATGTTGTTATATTGAGAAAATAACATGGTCATTTTCTGAGAATAAAACTGTAATATTACAAGGCTAAAGTCGTGATTCTGTGACAATAATAAAAGGAACTCACCCACACTTCTTCTGGATCCAGAATCTTGAACCACTCTCGTTATGAGACCATGAAACCTCTTTGAACATCACGCAGATGTAGCCAACGTTATAAAGTCGCCTTGAGAGTGACGAGTTCACATGGTGGGTGAAGCCAGCACATGAAAGTCCTAATGAAGCAAAATGTTCTGTGTTTCAAATGTCTTTGGTTTGTGCAAGTTTAGTCTTAATAACAGTGTTATATATTCTTAAAGTTTATTTGTTTGTAGCTCTGGATACTCTGAAATAGACTGGAGTTCCAATTGCTATTATGCGGTGACAGTAGAAACAGAATAGGACAGTGTGTGTGAGTGTGTGTGTGTGTGTTTCCGACAGTCGGAGGTGCACTTGGAAGAGAATCACGGACTGTATTGTTTCTGCCTGCAGGACAGAAGATAAAATTCCAGAAGCAGCAGGCAGTCCATAATCTAATCAGATGAAATCAAACAGATAAAAACATGGTTTAATATCAGGCGACTGGGCGCAACAATAAAACCCTCAAGTCAACATCATCCAAGCTCCCATATATTTTTATAGTGTCTTGGCCTCCATTACACTTATTTCCAAAGCCAAGGGATTGTGAGTCAGATTGCTGTACCATCCAATCATTTCTTTAAAATTTGGGAATGGAGTTGAACATGATGCAACCTTATCTTTCCAGGCTTCAGCTGAAATCCCCGTTGACTTATTGGTGTGTGCAGATACTGTGGAGTGATTTTTATGAGAACTAAAAAATGCTGCCAGCAGTGCAAACACACTCATTCTTCTCCTGGAGCAGTTTTCCTAACCTGCAAGACGGAAAGATGAGACGCCGCCAAGTTGAATTTGCCACAGTGTCGTCATGATGCAGAAAGAAGCCCCGTTGAGCGCTGTTTTGGTTTTGATAAGTTTATAGCCACGGCTAATTGAGCATATTTCCTCACCTCCTCTCCTCTCCTTTCCTCACCTCCTCTCCCTGAGTGTTGTGGTACAGATAGAAACTACTCTGCTAACCTTTGCACTTCAGCTAATCAATATTACTCACAGCTAATAATCTCTGGACCTTACTCTCTCATGAAGGGGTGGTGAGATTGTCTTACGCACACCTCGCTATCTCTGCTGTGTGGCGCTGACCTATTTTAAGATCGCTATAGCGTTTCCTCTTGATACAGGCGCAGTGTACCGCCGGTAACAAAAGTGTCTTTCATGGTAATCAATCCACAATGGTTGTCTCCTCTTGTTCTCTTTTCTCTAACTGGCCCCTGTGGCCACCGGCCAATCAATCCCACTCTTTAGTTTCCAGCCCTCTGATTGGACGAGGGCCATAAGATTAGGTCCTGCTTGTATTGTTGGGCCTAAAGGTTTAGCACAGTTGAAAAGAGAGTCTCAGCAGTTGTATGAGTGAGTGTTTGGAGATGGTGGTGTGTGTGTGTGTGTGTGTGTGTGTGTGTGTCAGGGAGATTCTAAAGAGGAAAGGCTGGAGGGTGTGGGCGAGGTGGTGGCTGGCCGCCCAGATATGTCCTCCAAGCAAGAGTTTGAATTCCAAACCACACAAGAAGATGGGGGGGGTTAGGGGCTGGGGGGTCATGTGAAAGACAACAGACATATCAGCACTCTACATGTGTTCTCTGCTGAACTCACACACAACCTTACCTACAGGGAACTCAGGTCTTTACCTTATTAATGTCTGATTTATAAGCACATTATGGGGACCTGTCGTCCAATTCAAGTCCCCATACGTGACTGTAAACCATGTAGGTCCCCACAACACAAGCAATACCCGGAGGATAAAGTCTGAGTGAGAAATGCCTGAATTAGCTCCCACTGTTCGCTCTGCGTCCCACGTATATAGTCATGACCCTCTGTTCAAAGTTCTAGATTTCAAAATGCCGTATAATCTGTAAAATATTTAATCTGAAATTAAGCTTGGAATCCATGAGTAATTCAGGCTTGTTGGGTAATCTAGCCCTTTATCCGGCCTGTTTGCAAACATTACCAGCAGGGTCAGTCAGTCCACGGACCTGTGCACGCAGACACAAACTAAAAGTGATAAATCAGAACTGGCAGCTCGAGAGCCACCAGGAAAATCAGGCGCGTAGGGTTTGACCGATTTCTGCTTGAGTTCAGCTCGCTCACAGAGCCTCAGGCTACGAACGACTTCGTCAGAGGGGACGGTTGCACGTAGTTGCTGAAATGCGATGAAATTACGTTAGAAGACTTTAGCACCACACAGTCACATAGTGCTAAACCCGTAGTTGCCTGTAGCACATGGGCAGCAGGGAGGAGATATGCTGACAAGTGTTTGCTCTCCGCTCTCTTTGGCCTTATTGTACACAAAGTCACCATCGCCCTAAGTGTTGGGCATTTCTTTTCACACCTCTTGTTAGCTCTTTTTGTCCATGTGGACTCTGGCCTGTCTCTGTTACTCCTCTTCCAGCTTCAGAGGCTTCTCCATTAGACGTCAGGGCTGACACAGAAGGGTCAGAAGGTACATTCAGTCACACTCAGACACTTTCACCTCCCTCCTTCTGCTTGCCCACCACACACACACACACACACCTCCCTCTGCTGTCAACTTAAACCCTTACAACTGGCTTCAGTTTCCCTTAATCAGTCTTTGTAAAGACGCTTTGACCAGATCACCGTCATGGAACCCCAATGTAAAGAGACAGAGAGGAGAAAGAGATCCCCAAACTGGGGCGAGGGGTGTGTGTGTGTGTGTGCGTGTGCGTGCATGAGTGTGTGTGTGTGTGTGTGTGTGTGTGTGTGTGTGTGGCCAACGACAACTTCCAGTAAAGACCTGTGAGTGATGGGAGACTTCCTCTGAATCTTCTTACGCATACATACATACATACGCACGCACGCACACGCACGCACACCACACACACACACATACATATGCTGACAAACACAAGCAGCTGCATACTTCTAACCCTCTGTAACGGGGCCAGAGACGAGAGCTGTCGTCAGTATTTTGGGTTAAACTTGCTACCATGGTGCCAGAATTCACACAATTGGTACATATGAGCACGCTTGTATATCCAGCTCAATATCTCTTCGTAGAAAAAAAAAAAAATTGGCGCCAGCTGGGTTATAGTGAGTGTCAGCTTTTCAAAAAGCATATGTTTAATGTTTGATCCCAGTTTAACGCAGAGTCAGCTGTTATGAGGATAAATTATATGTGAGTGAGGAACAGGAGAGAAGTGACCAATTATTTTTCTCAGACTTCAAAGTGGCGTATCTAAAAACAAAGCCTGTTCATAATGGGATCTGGATATGTTAAGAAAATGAGACCAGATTAGTTCAGAGTAAAACATTTAATTTCATTAGATTTTTAAAGCTCCGTCAGACGCCCCCACAGATGCTGCAGTGAAACCTCACTTAAGGATGGTGGATTTAATTTTGTGGTGGGACGGGAAACCTTGAGGGTGATGGCAGCCACTTTCAGAATACTTGACTGTGGGGCTGTTTGAAACGCATTGAAAAAAGGACGTCAAAAGTTCACCAGATTTCTTATTCTTCGTGGTTCACGGCCTGTGTGTGCAGCTCTAGCACAACTCCTCAGGGTCGTCGCAAATGGTGCCGTTGGTCTTATGAAGCCCGGGGTGAGAGAGTTGTTTTACTATGAGATGTGCTGTGATTTATGAGCTGTGGACTTTATTCTTAAACACTTTCCTGTCACTTCATCTGTGTGTGTGTGTGTGTGTGTGTGTCAGTGTCAGTGTCTGTTATCAATCCATCTGCTTGTCTTTCAACATAATATCCCAAATATGTCAGTGAGGACAGTGAGAACGCTCTCTTCCTCTTCACACTATCTCTCCATCTGTGTGTGTGTGTGTGTGTTCACCCCTCCCGCTCATCTCTGTAATGACCAGGGTCATCAGTTAAGGATCAGACCTCACCTCTGTTGAGAAATAGAGAGATAGACGCTTCAACAAACAGCGGAGGATTTTCCCGTATCTCGGAGAAAGATCGCGTGATAACATTTTTTTGGGCCGCTGGAAGGAAAGGGCTGGGCTTTTATGTTACGTTCAGCACTCATTACTCCGGGTCTTTTTGAAAGGTCCCTCACTCACTGGACCCATGGAAAGCCAAACACTCGATCAGGTCTGTGAGATGGATCTGCTGATTATCCGGAGATTTATAGTCTCTCCTGAGCACCTACTTCATAAGAGTCCCTCTCTTTAATGAGCTGGAACGCTCGAGCGACATCATCTAAATGCGTCTGATCTAGCAAGGCTGATGGCCGAACACTTATTGTAATGGCTCATCTTGGGAATTGTCCAATACATTATCCACGCCAGTAACTTGATGTGCATATTTCTATGTCCCCCCCCCCCCCTTTTTTTTTTTACACTCTTTTATGAGTGCTGTATTATTTAAGTTTTCCTGTGCAGTGCAAGCCCCACAAGGTTATTTTCACAACCTTTCACATTTATCAACATGAGCAATTCTGACACAAACTTAAAATCAAGAGAGTCAGGGCTTTTTTTTATGGTGCCACTGCAATAAAAACAGTGGATGTACTCCAGTAATCAATTTTATGGACACAGTGACAGCAGTCTGGGTTATTTAAGTGCAAGATTCAAATGAAATAAAGCTCTGGTAGGTGGAAACTGTGAAGACTCCAGCTCAGTGCAGCCACACAGGTACAGTATACCTGAGGCACTTCAATGATGTAAACATAAAACTGATAGTTCGATAACAGCTGAATCCTTTCTTAACTCTGAGTTATAATAAACTACATGACCTTACCTGAGAGTGACTCACAGTTATAATTATGTTCAGAGTCAAAAGCCAAAGCAAAAATGTGCTTTGCTTTTGCTCCATAACCGGTGTATTTACAGTTAATACTTGACTACACATCATATATTTGTATTGTTAATGTAGTAATAATAATAACAACCTCAACTGTTAGACAACGCCACTCGCCACTCTGGTGCACGTGTGTAAATAATAGAATTTTATGAGTGAATGTGTGAAGCAAAGATAATGTGCACATTATTCACATACAGTGGACAAGCTGGATAGAGTTTCGTCCATTACTAAATGTTGTTCCATAGGAACCATACTGTGCTCATACTATCCATGAGGAGAGAGCATGATTGGAGCTGTTAGGGGCTCGTAGCAGCAGCGGGCGCCTGGGAAGTCCAAGTGAAATGTGCATGACTGAAAGAATGTGACATATTACATAAGACCACGTGTCCTGCTCGAACCCTGCCCAAATAAACGAAGGTATGAACAAACTAGTTAATTGTTAAGCACAATGGTGCTTTTCACTAATCCAGTGGGCAGACATGCTACTGCACTGTGTTAGTGGAAGAACAGCAGTCTCATATTGGCAGTGGAGCAGCTGTTCCAAAACCACTTCATCTGTCCTCTTCCAGTCTGGTTACCATATACCTCTGCTAGTTTTGGACAACACAAACTTTGGAATAAGAAAAGCATAATTCTCTCTGCTCTCTCTCTCTCTCTCTCCTGCTCACTCACTATGTCGCTGCCTCTCTTTCTCTCTCGCTCGTGCACGCTACCCCACACATACCAGTTTGCGCAGATGAAAAATGTCAAGGGCAGACCACCTGGCTATTCCATGCCTGGTCAGAGGAAAATCTTCCTGTCTTCATCAATGAGGCGCAGTGTGCGGAGCGTGCTCTGTCCCACTCACATATCACAACCATTAGACAGGCATGTGCTGGGCAGGCTCCAGGGCAGTGCCTGCTGCTCGGCTCACTGAAGTCCCATTCAAAGTAATCCACACCGACCCCGCCAATTTCACAAGTGCAAAAATGTGTAACGAGGAGCGCTCGCACCGTTCAGATGATCCTTGGGTGGATGCAGTGGTGTGGAAAGGGCTTTTTTTAATAGGCTCAAGTGCTGCTGTGTCAGGTTGGAAGATTCACTGAGGGCGTCCCATGGTTTTCCACTTAATGACCTGGCACCCGACCTCCAGCTCCTCAGTCATATAGGCACCCGTAGGAAACAGGTCCTTAAAAGAGAGACAAAATATAAACAGACAAAAAACAGGTATTTATTTGATTTCCATGCAAATAACTGGTGCAAGCAGTGACTCGAAATGAAACAGAGTCTTTGGCTCTCTGGTGCTGTAGAGTTTTATTTCGGCACATGGAGCGAGGGAAAGTTTACAGTAAAGTAAACTTGTAACAGCTCTGTCAGTAAAATTATGGAGAAATTATTTCTAAGAGGAGTAGATGCACCTGTTTAACTGTTTTCACAATTTGTCATGTTGGATACGGAATTGCAAAAGTTTCAGCTCAAGTCTGCAGTTCATGCTTCCAAATGATTGCTGGTACCAGCATCGAAGGTGTCTGTATTCAGGATATATTGACCATGTATCAGGTCGCACAGTGAAAATAATGAACGGGATCAGTCGTGTTGTGAACCTGAGGTGAAGTATCGGCTGAATCTGCAGCTTCTCTCGGCTTTAGAGAATTTTCCGGACTCTCAGCTCATTGATCGGCTGTTAAGCCTTCGACTTGACTCTGGTCCTCTCTCACCGATTTTGGGGATTTTATAAAGCCAAACATGGGTCTGACTTGGTGAGCTCTCTGGCTCAGGTCCTTTGTTTTCCAAAGATGGCAATGACTCTGTATCATACTGAGTCCTGTGCCCTCAGTCGGCTTGAAATCGCTGTTACAGGCACACTGACAGCTTGCTTCACATTTCATAAATCTGGAAGATGAAGATAATGTTAGATAACATTTTCTTTGCTAGAAGGTGCTGAGGGCTCTGGTGTCCTGGTTATAAAAGATCTATCTGAGAAAGGTGGGAAACAACATGAGCAGCCGTGGTTCCCTCTCTGCTAGAACCGACTGCACAAGGAGCCAAAGATCACACAGCATGAGTCGGTTTTGGACTGAGTTGTGGTGTAGCGTCTTTCGTGGCACTGTTGCCATTTCCAAGACAAAGGTTGGAGGATTTCTCTGTGTGTGATTCTGTGCTGTATCATTCTAGATTAGCAGGCTGAACTGGGGTACTTACTGTAATGAATCTAAATCCATCCAGATGGGGAAGGGGTTCAGTTTCCTCTACTAAAAGGAAGAGTCATTAGACTCTGCTTCCTTAGGAACATTTTTTTGTCTCATTGTCTCTTCTCTGTTAGTGACAGAACCTCTGAGAGCATATATGTGGACCGGCTCTGAGTCAAAGGACTCAGATTCAGCTCCTGACAGCTCGTCTTTCTGTGTCTCTGTGCGTCCTGGCAGGTGCTAAAGACGTCACCTGATCTCTCGCTTCACCTTCACGACCCCCCACCCCCACACCCCCTTGTACTGGGATCATCTCTGTCTCCACATTCATTTCTCGGGTCACTGCCCCGAATATTGCTGCAGTCTGGTTACACTTTGTGCCACTTGACAGCTATAATTTCCACCACAAAAAAAACCCTTTCCCCTTCCTGTATGCTGACTGCTGTCATCCTGGATGTATGGCTTTTTTATAGCACTAATTGTTTCCATTGGATACGGTACATTATACATTAGCCATGGTACTGGAGAATACAGTAACCACTTTGTCCTGGTTTTACCAAATTGGATGTGATCGTAATAAATTGAGGCTAAACTCCATCTTTTAGGACATAAAAGAAAACATTCAAATATAAGTTTGGTTGTTTGCACAAACTCAAACAGAAGGCTTGATTCCGACAAATGTCTGGAAAACGCCATCGACTAAATCGATCATCACAGCTGCAGGGCGAACGCTCACCTCGGCGAGAAGTCATTCTTTCACGGCAGACCTTTAAAGTGGAATCTTGGCAGAGTGCGAACCCCTGCGCAGCTACAGGACCACATTCAATAACCTCTTTTCATATTCTGCAAAATCCCAGACAAATTTATGAAGGTTTTTTTTTTTTTTTCTGCTTTGAGATGAAATGGTCTCATTGTTGGCTTCAGCGGTGAAACCGTCCCTGCAGCTTCAATGCATTATTCTGCTACCGCTCTCCCCAAAATGCAAACCAGCTTTTTGAGCATGTGGACACTGACACTGCGCTGCCAATACATTGTAGCACAAATCCGTCTCCCCCCTTTTCCTTTCTTCTCTCACCCTCTTCTTTCCTCCACGGCCTCACCTCTCTCTCTCTTTCTCTCTCTCGCTCCCTTCCTTTAGACGCCGAAAATGGAAATAGATTTCTGCGGATGGCTGACAAGTGTGCTAGTTTGTCTCCAGCACTGTTGACTGGGAGATGATGGGACATTTGGAGGACGGTTAGAGCTCATGTTCCTTTGAGCCAGAGAACAGGAGAAGGTGTAATTTCCTGAGTCTAAGGCCCAGGTGGTCTCTAAAAATAATCCGGGCCCTCACAGTTTGGAAAATGGCTGGTTGATTAAAGGTGGCCGAGCCAAGAAATTCTCTGATCTGGTCTGAGGCCACCCTGCGTGTCTCAATCTGGAGACTAAGACTCCCGGAATTATGTCTCCCTCATAAGAGAGTCCAATCAAGCAGGATCAGTCCTATAAACACGTATGATTTTACATTAAGATCCATCAATTATCCTGGCGAGTAAATGAACATGGTTAAAAAATCTGAGCAAAAGTACATTTTTAATCCAGATCCAGATCCTGACCAAAATGGATTGGGTTCATCCCTGACCATTACCACATGCTTCCATCAGGTTCTGTGGTAATCCACCCAGTAGCTTTTGATCTTGCCCTCAATCCACCCAACAAAGGATGGCACTGGGCACATGTCATCGAGATTCAGTGCATCAGTTAATCTACGGTCCTCAGTCCTGCAGTGTTTACTTGATCTTGTTCAAAGACAAATTTCTTAACGTCCTTGGCGGAAGTAAAAGTGACCTGTGTGCTTAGTCGTGTAATTAGATGTAGAGGGTCTGGGGAGTTGGCGGTCGTACACGTGTGCGGCTCTTCGCCGTAATTAACCGGCGTTTCTGCGTTTGGCTCCGGGCTCGGCGGCGGGCCCTCGTCTCACGGTGTGGGGAACCCAAAGCACTTCAAAGCAGCAGCAGACTGGCAAAGACTGCGAGATGTCTGGGGAGATAGAGAGGGATCAGCACATGAAGGGAAACGGAGGAGGAAGAATATCTCTGTGAATTACACTCCAGAGAGCGAAAGAAGAGAACAGCGAACGCGCTGCATGCTGAAGTTATTACCCTCTTTCTCTCTCTTGTCCACTTTTTTTCCTCCATATCCAAACGTCACGTGTGTTTACGTTCGAGCCGTGACAGCTGAGTGATTAGGGGAAGCTCTCTGGTACTGCGTTCTTTGTGGATATTTTTATAATTTAGAAAAAAAAGGAATTTACCGTAAAATGTTAATGTACATGTCTTTGCTTCTGTCTCACTCATCCACACAGTTCAGCTCCTCTGATTGAGTTTGAATCAAGTAGCCAGCAGTTCTGGGAAGAAGTGGGCAGGGTCCAGCTCCGTGCGACCGCTTCCAAGTATTTGTGATAGTACAAAGCCTGTGTGGGTCCCTGTGGGTGCTCACGTCCACATTACTGTGTCGTTTCTTCATTTGTGTGCTCTCGCAAGCTTGTGTGCATGTGTGTTTATAATGAGGCCTGACGTTCACCCTCCACAGAGACTAGAGCTTCTCTTTTTTTCATTTTTCAAAACCTGGAAGTTGTCAAGAGTCACTGTTGCCGAGCTTGTTATCGTGGATTCATTCTGGAGTTTTTCATCTTTCCTTGTGCAAGACGTCCGTGCCGGTGCCACGGATAAACCGTCAAAATACTTGGACTACCGTGTGTTTCTCTTGTGTAGCTTTGTCATTTTTTTACAAAGCCAGAGTTCTCCTTTGCCATGACTGCAAAGCAGTCTCTCTCAGCTTTGAATATCTACCTATATCTGTTTGCAGACACTGTGGCAAACGTTGTTTTTTGTTGACATTTTTAAAACTTGTGTAATCTCGTAATTAGACATTCGTTCTATGTTATTCTTCCAGATTATTAAGTACGAGTGTCATGACAAATGACTCCAAAGGACATAAAACAGACATTGAAAACATCCTTTGAGTATATGAGTTTCATCACATATTCGTTTGCTGTTGTTATGATTATTTTTATTCAGTATCCTCGGCTTGCAGTCTTTGCTCAGAAATGGGGCCTGATTTTCCCTCTCGTTGTTCATTTTGATGCGCCCATTAAAAAGGTGATCTGTGCTGCAGCTGAAAAGACATTTTATTAGGAACAGATCAAATTGTCGTGTTGGTTATATTAGGTTACTTCTGACGATAAAATAGATTCTGTTCTTCCGTTACTGGTCTGGAGCTCTGCTCGTTTTATGTTCATGCTCTTTTTCCAAACTCTGATTCATGGAAAAAGAATGGCAGCTTTTGTGTATCAGATAATTAATCTCCGATTAAACTTCTCCTTATCCGGAGCCTTTTTCTGACAAACAGACGTATCACGCCTGTCGCTCTGTGGAAAAGGGATAAACTTTTATCGTATCCTTGTGTCTTTCCTCTTCCAACTTTTCCCACTGTTCGCTGATACTTTACTTTTTCCCTGTGCTCCACTAGAGGGGGCAGTGGGCCCGGTTGATCTTTGGCCTCTGGCTGAACCATCCTGCTTGGTTGTCTCTGGATTTAAAGAGCTGCTCCCTCTTGCTATGCAAAAGGTCCTTGATTCTTCTGCAATAGTTCAGGGATCTAACTAAACCTAGCAGACTTTAACTGTGATGCCTGGCGCTTTATGGTTCGAGCAGACCGTGGCTGGTCCTTTATTTGTTTGCAAGTCTGCATAAGTCGAGTGTATGTGTAGTTTTAATTAGAAAACACGTATGTAAGGTCCTGCCTGCTGCAGATCAATATTTGGAGGAAGCGAGTGCTGTTGACGGAGGGTTGGATGACACGCTGACACATCGGCCCCTCGGGGGCTCTGCCATCTGCTCTGCCATCTGAATCCAGGAAACTGGCTGGCTTCACCTTTCTTTCTACTCTAAACTCCACCGGCCCGCGCTCTCCTTCAGCCCTGGCGTGGATCAAACCTCCCAACAGCCTGAAACTCTGCTCTCACTGCGGGCAACAACCAGGCACGCTTGGCTCTCAGCCTCAGCCCTCACTTTCATTTATGATTACAGTCATTTTCATACGGTGAGAGTGAGAGCTGTTACTGTCTGATTTAACGGAGGAGTCTATTCCTCTGGAAACAGATTACTTGCAATCACGAGGAGGCTCATTTTGTGACGGCAATAAAAAAAAAAAAATCTTGTGCTTCACACCTGGTTTTTCTTCATGCATGCGAGCAGCATCCAGGACGTCGGCACGGACCTCCACTCAGTCCTCACTGGAAATGAGCTGGACCCCTCTGTCCTGTAAACAAATAGTTGCCAGATAACTGGCAGGCGGGTTTCCTGGTTGTTTGACGGAATAAGTGCATTTTAATCTGCACTGAAACTTGGCCGTGAAAAGTCAATCCGCAGCCAAACAGCACATCAGAACTCCAAGGGGGATTTTTTTTTCTTCTCTCTTTTCCCTTTTCTTTCCCCTGACAGGCTCATTTTTCTTCTCTCCGTTGAGCAGCTGCTGGTGGTGGTGGTATCATTACATCCCCACCACATTACCCAGCGCTCTATCATGGGGCTCAATCCAACGGCTTTCATGCTTGTTGCTCTCTGTATCACTGACAGGGACGGACGCTTCTCGTGAATTCTGTGCGTTCAGCAAGTCTTGCTTCTCATGCTGGCGTCCACAGTGCAGGAGCTGAAATCCTAAGACTGTCATCCACTGAGAGAGAAGTTATGTTTTTATTTCAGATCTTCAGGTTTCTTCTGTTCCCTTGGAGTGGAAATGGGAACAACTCTCCCTGGTCTCTCCATCCTGGCCTCTCTCTCTTTACATAAATACAATAAGGACATTTTTATGGTCAGGTTTTCATATCTCGTCTGTGTGTGTGTGTGTGTGTGTGTGTGTGTGTGTGTGTGTGTGTGTGTGTGTGTGTGTGTGTGTGTGTGTGTGTGTGTGTGTGTGTGTGTGTGTGTGTCACTTCCAGTCATAGTGATCAATACCGCTGACTATAATCTGGTTTAATACCAGTAGGCCTTCATGGAAACTCCAGTTTGAGCTTCATGGAAATCATTTCTATCTGGTCTGACTCCGTTAAGTCTTTGTTATAATAAAAGGAAAATGATTTGTATCGATCCACCACAACAGGCTGTGTTCTGTTGGGTTATGTTTCACAAATTGTTCCCCTCATACTCTGTTTTATTTGTTTTGTTTCGTGAAATAAACTATTGTTAATCTCAGAGTTCTGATCCAGAAGAAACAAACAGAGACATTCAAAACAATCAATTGCACAACCTCGTAAATAAGAAACAGATTTAGTTGATGCCGTAGTAGAAATTAAAATGTGAGTTTAGCAGAAGCTTCAATTAGTTCTTACGAGCCCAATAATCATCCTACAAAAGCTTGAATTACATTGGAAATACAATAAAAAAATCATTTAAAATGTGCATTTGAAGGTTAAGCTTCAAAACCAAAGTTGCAAAGTGCTTATCACAATGAAGTGTGGAGTGTAAAGATAGAAAATCAAAGGACAGCGAAATCATTCTTGCACAACACAATAAAACAAAACAGATGAAATAACAACATTGAAACAATCAAATACCAAGTCTCTAAGAAATGCAAAAGTCCAGAGTGTTCAACCACGTCTTAAACTGTGGCACCGATTTTAATGATCTGACATTTCTAAGACAAGCTGAAACCATAAAAGCATAATTCCTTCTTTTATAGCCTGGATCAAGGAACTTAAAAACAATATCTGATTCTCTGATCTGCGGCAGAGCGAGGTCAGGGGTTAAGGATTGTGATTTCTTTTTTTTTTTTAATAAAGTAGAAATAGAGCAGCTGTTTACAAGTTCTGTGGTTCTTAGCATTTGAAGAGGACACAGACTGGCTCCAAATAAAAATAGTGCTGAAAAGAGTGTGACATCATGACAGAGAATGTGTCACTGAGTGGCAGAGAAACAGGACATCTGATGATTATTATAAGGTGAGTGAAACCATGGCAACAGTGTGAAGCTGGATGTTGTCTCCACTACGGAGCCTTGCCACATGTGCCCGTCTTCAGCCTGCCGGAGCTGACATGAGCCTTCAGGCATTTCAAAGAGCTGCAGAGTCACGGGGGGGGGGGCTCTGCAGCGCTCTAAATTCAACCTATAGGCACCGAGCAACTCGACTGTGTTTCCGCAGGCGAGGGGCAACCGTTCTATACCTCTCTGCGTGCGTGTGCCTCTTTAAACAAAGCCGAACATGTCTTTATATGGCGGTGCAGCAGCGCGCATATGAGCGGCCGAGGCAATAATCTGTTGGCTCATCTCGCTCGTCTCATCCTTCCCTCTGGCAGTGGGCACGCTGACGGACCGTGGCTGTCACCGCAGCACACAGCAAGAATATTATTATCCGGCACGACAGTGAGAAGCCTGCTAAACATGGCTTTAATGGGATCTCCGGAAAACAATGGATGGCGTTTTGAAGTGGAGGACAAGATGAAGTGTTTGTGTCAGTGTCCATCAAAGTCACGTGGAGGCACGTTGTGCTGTAAAGGCCGATGCCGTGATGAAGCAGTGTGCAACAAGCCGCACTGCAATATTTCTGTGTATTACTGAGGTCAACTCATGGCAATAAAAATAATCCACATCTGAAGTATTTTTTTTTAATATATATATATATTCCCACCTCGTTTGCATAATGTCAGTCCCTCCTGGAGCAACTGGGGAGTTTCTCTCCGTGTTGTTGTTCCTTCCTCGCCGCTGCACTAACAATATTGTCGCTCACGAGGGATTATGTTGATACAAATCACCCCCTCTGTCTTTCTATGTTTCTCTTTTTATCTCTGTCTCTCCCTTCCCCCCATTTCCTTCCTCTGCCTGTGAACTCTGAGGAGCGGCATCCCGCTGATGCTCCTCTGCTGATCCGAAATCTATTAGAAGAAGATCTGTTTTGGCTCCGGAGCGTCGCTCCATTCCAGCTGTCGCACTCAATCGCGTTGGAATATTTTTTATCCTGGCTTGGAATGAAAACATATTTACATGCAGCTGTATTAATAATAAGATCAGTTAGTTAGTAATGTCTCTGTCAAGCTGGAAGACGGCCCTCACATCACATGGGGGTTGTTACAAAGAGGAAGATTCTGATTGTGTTTTGGCTCACGCAGCGTATAATGGGGAACACAATGTTCTCAGTCGCCTGCCCCAGCTCCAGCAAACTCTTGCTATTTCCTCACAGGTTTTCCTGTCTGCAGGTGTCCAACATCCCTCTCTAGTTATCGTTTGACTCTTTATTTCCTGTCATGAATTTATTAAGAATCTGAAAAAAAAAAGCACCTCGGAGCCCCGTGGCTATCGTCTGAGGAGAATCCGCCTCTGAGGGCAACAGACTGTAGTTTGGGGCTTTGGCCAAGAGTCGCTATCAGAGCACAGGCTATGCCTTCACTTTGTATTACACTGATAAAACATATGCATTCAATTTGAAATCTAAAGGGGGAAGTTGTATAGAAACCCAGCAGCACCCACAATGCGTAGACGAGAGTGACTGTGGAGAAACTCATTTTTAACAGACACCTGGAAGCTCAACGTGAGGGGAGCGCTTCACTGATGATGAGCAGATTACTTCCAACCAAATGTCCTTTTATTTCTCCTCACAGTTGCTTAATGATCTGTCAGACCAGACAATGCTTCAAAACGAGTTTAAGTAGCAGTGTTTATCAGTTCAGCTGACTAACCAGATCCCAATTCTTGCAGCATCAGGCCACACGGACTCTAAATAACCCGGCCTGTATGCCTACTTCTGAAACAGGGAGGATGTGTGGCCGACAGTTCCAAAAGCAGCTTCGCTGAAAAAGATGACTCATTTTTTTTTTTTTTATAGTTTGCCTTTTGGTTTCCCGAATGCTGGATGGTATTTGAGATGTTTATTTACTTTGAGTTATTCCAATTTAATGTATTTTTGGTTTGAGAGTTCTCATTTCCTCTCATGTTGGAAGAGAACAAGATCTCTTTCAATATGCTCCTCTGACAGTATTTGTGTATTTATGTGTGAGATTCTCAACTTGTGGTTAAGTCAATAGGAGAAGGGGTGTTTGCTGTGGCACAATGCCCAGACGAGCCGGGGATCGCTGACGCTGGCGCGCATGAACGTCGGTGTGAATCCTGTGCATCACCCGCTTCTACAGGTAGCATGTGCATGCAAAGAGTAGAGGCTGATGTCACTGTTAGACACATGCAAGCTGCACTACATAAATAAATCTGCGCTGGAGCTCAGATCTCGGCAGCAGCGGGTAATATAGACTGTCTGCTCTCGCATCCAAACCTCCCAGGAAACACTATCTGCTCGAGCAGTGTTCAGCTCTGATTTGACTGCCAAGAGGAGTGGGGGGGTTGCAGGTCAGCATTCCGGGACGGCCCAGACACACACACACACAATCAAAGACACACAAACCCACAAATGAGGACAGGACTTGTCACGTCAACAACCAAAGGAAAAAACAAACAGATTTGTGTTATTGTGGCAAATGTCAGCGTTCACATCAGAGCATTCACATCACAATGTCTATTGTGAAACGGATCCCTTTCGCAGATTTCCGGTAAACACACGCACACACACACACGCACACACACACACACACACACACTGACATTTAAGGACACACGGACACATTCACACAGGTATCCCTTACCATAGGTGCAGGTTTATTTGAACTGTGGGAGACCAACTGTCCCAATGAATTCCCTCCAGTCATGGCCAAGATATCATGAGATCCAAACTGACACTTAATAAAGTCACACACAAAGGTTTGATGTAGTGTTGGAGCCGCTCAGATGAACCCTGTCCCCCAGTGAGGGTGATGATTTTATTAACCTTTTAAGTCAAAACCACATTAACCAAGAAACCCCCGGCAAAGTGCTTCATAACGCTACCTCAACACTCCAGTCCGAGGACATGAGAGCAAAAGAAACCACAGGAATAGTTTGGTGTTTTCTTTAGTTCTCTTTTTCCTCTTTTCATTGCAGGGTCAGTATTACCATCTTCAGCATTTCACAGCACAGGCCTCAAATAGAAACTGGCAGTTTTGGAGAGAAGCGGAAACCAAGGATATTTTGCTGAAATAAATATTTCATGAAGACAGAGATGTAAAAAGGGCTCTGTGTGTGTGTGTGTGTGTGTGTGTGTGTGTGTATTTATAGTGCTGCAGGTCATTATGATAATTGAAGGCTGTTTCAAAGTTATTATTTTCTGCTGGAGTGCAGATTCACACCAGGACAAGATGTAATGTGAAGTCATCTCCTTTCATTATATCCTCAATATGAACAGGAATGCATGTGTTGGGCCATGAAGGAAGTTTGAAAGTAACAAACCAGTCATTTTGTTCCGCAGCTTTAAATCTGCAGAAATCCCCCCAACTATCAGTCCTAAAAACCAGCCCCCAACATCGTCCCCATCTCGGTTAACTCACAACCAGAGAACCATTTCTGTGTCGATCTGGAACCAAAACAAAAACCATCTGGGACAAACCGTCGTACACGTACACGTACACGTACACGTACACGTGCTATAGCTTTACCGCAGACCCCAGCTGCTCTTACCACTGACCTGCGTACCACAGACTCCCTTCCTTCAGTCTACTGGTTCGACACTTCACTGTAGAATATCAGCTTTCATTTGCTGATGACAGGACACCTTGGAAATGAAAGATTACGAGAGACCACTGCCAGGAAAGCAAACATGCTAAGTAACCATGATAACGTAATGAATGTTAGGCAGACAAACCGCTCACACATTAACACCCAGCTCAACAAGCATGCCAACATTCTAATACATGTCATTTGTGTGTGTGTAGACATAAACGTGTGTGTCTGTCAGTGTTCATGTATGCACTTACACTTAGAAACTGTAGATATACATGATCTAGAAGCTGTCTCTGGATCATGTATGACACGTGTTTACATGACAGCGGTAGTTCTGTGAGTTTCCTGCCATGTGTTTTCTGTTGTGAATAAGTGAGACAGCCTCACATTCCAGCGTGGACACGCAGTCTCCTTGTCTTCAGTCCCATGTCCATCACATTGTGCATGTTCAGGAGACACTGATAATGAGTTATAGTCCAGCCACTGAGTAGTTCCTGTTGAGGCTCGGGTTCCTGTGCTTCATGTGTAAGCATGGCTGCAAGCCTAGAGGACAAACTACACTGAGGAATCCACAAACACACACTCACATGCACAAACACACGCCGATTCACATGCACGCAAAAAACTTGTGAATGTGAATACAAATGCTTACACACCCCAAAGGAATCTGTGCCAGTGCATGATTAGATATGCATCTTTTGAAGCAATCTGGAGCAAGCAGCGGGATCCTGGCAAATAATATTAGTTCTGCATAATTCTCATTTTGTTACAGCGCTTCCATCTTATTTCTGGATTCCGTTTCCATTCACGAGAGCTGGCTGCCGCTGTGTCTTTGTGAATACATTTGTGTGTATTTGCATGCCTGTGTGTGAATCTGAGCGTCTTTGCCAGAATCCAAGCATACCTCGGGGAGTGTGTATTGTAGTGACAGAGAAAGTGACTAATTTCCGCACATGCCATGAGTCAATGTGTTTGAAAGAGAAAATGAGGGATTTTTGTTCTTTTATCCTGCTCTTTTTTATCAAATCAAAAACATTTACCCGTCCTTGGGTTTGCGAAGAGCACAGGAAGCTTTTACCTGCCATACGTTTGGATTCTAAGTCAACCTTTGTAAAAAATTCAAAACTCTCTGCTCATGAAACAGGAGAATCTGCCATTCTGGAGAGAAAAAAGGGGACATTTAGCATCTGAAGTGGCATCATATAAATAATGAATGTGGTGCATTAAACATATGGACTCCAGTATGAGTCACCACAGTGTGACCTCTTGTTTTTCTAGCCCATCTGCTTTTAAAGAAGTGTTGGCTACAGTAAACACACACCGTACTCACAGTATGACGGTTCAATATTCACTTAATATGAAATCAGGCTTACATGTTAATACAATACAGCTTCTCTGCATGCTGGCTGGGACAAATGGTTCATGCTTAAAAATAAATTCAGTATAATATTTCCCTGAGGACTCTCTGTCTGTCAACCGAATTACATTCGCATATATTTTATATCTCCTGGATATAAGTGCAGCTCCTCTGCATTGAGAGGAACTGATATTATGGCATTAATAAAGCACTTGTATTCACTATTATTTGTTGTATTTTTAGTTTGCATATGGAAACCGTGCACACCAACATGTTGGCTTGTGCTTCACGCAACACGTCATCCCTGCAAGGGAAGGAATAATAGTTCGTTGTCTGGACTGTGGATGGAAGTGGAAGCGGAAAGAGGCCTTATGTGTGAATTATTGATCGTCATGAAACTTTTAAAAGCTGCAGAGTTTAACAGTAAAAAAAAAAAAAAAGAAAGAAAAAATCATTGTTTGACGTGAATGATTTGATCTTTCACTTGTTTAAGTTACAATATGATGATTAACACACTGCATTCAGTTTTGTAAATCATTTTAATTAGAGTTATTAAAATTATGGGGGGGGGGGGGGGGGGGGGGGGGGGGTTGGGGGGGGGCTGACCTTGAAGTCGTCACTATGCACTTATTCAAGAGCACGTGCATTAAGCAACCCCCCACCCCTCCATTCTCATCGCCATCTCAGTGCTCATCCCCGCGCTCACGCCACTTAAGTGCGCGCACCCGCACGCGCGAACTCGACGTGTCCGGTCCTACTCTCCGGCGCGCGTGTAGTCGGGTTGTCCCGCACGGCACGAGCACACGCCAGCGGGTCTTCGGCGCGGGACGGATCCTCACCTCGGCACCTCCTCGGCTCCTTGCACCGCAACATGGCGACAGAGGTAAGAGATGCTGCTCGCTTCATTTTAACGAGGAGCGTGGACTGGGGAGAAGTGCGGGCTGGGAGACGCAGTCATGTGGAGTGGACGTCTTGGTCGCCGTGCCTCAGGTTTCTGCGGGGGAATGTGGAGCCATATGAAGCAGCTGCACTTGTTAAAATGTGCAGCAGCAGAGTCGTGAGGTTTTATATATTTTTTAAATTAATAAACCTCAATGTTCTTTAGTTCCCTCACTGTGTAGATGTTCCCACATGCAGCTCTTGAAAACACTGCAGTATCATGACACAGTATTAGAGTAGTTCCTCTGGTTTTACCATGTGCATTTACATGTAAGTGTGGGAATATAACAGACATATATATGACAGATGAAAAATTAAATTCTTTGTCCCAAATTCAACAACCAGTGGACAGAAACATCTTCCACACGTGTGGAGATGTCCAGATTCAAGAAAAATCTGAATTCATCTGTTAATGTTTCTTTCAGAATCATAGCTGATGTTGTTGGTCATGGATTCACTGGTGAGGAGGAGAACGTCCAGTTGACTGATGGTGGTGGAGCAGTCAGCACCATGGACAGGGACACTGTCCTTCCTCCTCCCTCCATACTTTCACATCAGCTTCACCAGCCTTCAAATCTTCCATTCGTTATTTAACTGCTGGTTCAATATAAATATATATATTTTTTATCATTCATCAACTTTTTATTATTTTACTTTTAATTCATATTAAAATTGTTGCTGTTAGAACTTCAATGTAATGCCTTCCCTGTGTCTTTGTATCGCTGTACCTCAGGGTTCCACCTCACTGTGTCTTCCAAGGTTTTAAATAAATGATGCTACTAAAGCCTCTTTTTCAAACTCATACTTCTTTCATTCCTGTCAGAAATGCTCTGTAGTTATATGGAGCTCTGCTGATGACCGCTCACATAGAACAGAGTATCTGAGCACAAGCAGGAATTCCTATCCAGCTTCAGCTCCTCTGGTCTCGCTCACACTGCTCCACATTCACAACACGGTGCGGCTGTGTATTCTCCATACTGATGTTTGGCAACATGAACAGAAGATGCAAGCTTGTTAGATGGGGGCTAATGCAGCAGGCAGAGGCAGGATGCATTCACAGAAGGTCCACTGGCTCCCACTCTGACTTTTGTGTTCTCACATGCGGCCGCTCCAGAGAATGTCTCATCTGTGGATTTCAGTGCACGCTTGAAAGCAGCTGAGTCCGTGACAGAGGTGGTTTTTCTTTCAGCAGAGCCACAAGTAGTGACCCTGCACAGCATCAGTAGCTTCCCCTGATGTATTTTTAGCCTCGGTCATGTCGGCTGTCTCTCGGGCTAACATCTTCCTCTCTCCGCTCGGTGTCCTTGCTGATGTCACCATCACAGAAGACTTGCTGCCTTAGTTATCATAATAATAACCTTGGAGGAGGATTCATTTTATGAGTGGGTGGAGTTCATGCATAGTGGTGCTGCAGGTAAAGGTTCAGTGGACATCGCTGAGCAGGAGTCATCATCTTTTTTTTTTTTTTTTTTTTTTCTGAGCCAGCAATACATTGGCAGAGTGGCCATGATTTCCTCTGGTGGTCTGCCAGCGTCCGTGTCCAAGCTCTATTAGTTACGCGCGATCACATAACCACGCACGCATGCGCACAAACATAGCTCGCACATGCACACGCAAATACGTACAGTGTGCACTCAAGGTAGATTGCATGTCCAGGGCTCATCATTTATCCATGGCATATTTCATGTGAACAGGCTGCTGCAGTTTGTACTCACCGCTGATTGGAGTCTGCCATCAGAAGCAAACTATATTCCTCCCCCTTTGCCTCTCTCTCTCTCTTTTTGATTTTATATCAGAACTCACTCCCTGACTCCCTGATTTATCATGTGCAAAGTCAGCAAACGCACCACGTTAAGTGACTGAGTAACAAACAGTTCATGGTGCAGTGCTGCATGGACGCTTCCTGGATCCATTAGGGCCATCTCTGGCAGCTCCTCCTCCTCAGTCCGTCGACCAGTCCTCGCTGGAGTCGAGTCTGTTGAGGAATTGAAGCTGCAGTAATCACCTCAGAGGCTGGCTCGCTCCCAGCTCACTGCTGGTACAACGTGCCACCCCAAAGGTTCCTGGCCCCTCAGTCACTGATCGTATACCTAGATGTCATGGAACTGTGTGTGCCCTTTAAATGGAAAAAAAACTATTTGAAGAATGTTTTTATTTCAAAGAAAGTTTGAATCATTAAGGAGGAATCTGCTTCGTCTATCTGCCCAGCCTGTGGCTAATTGGTTATTCTGTGCAGTGGATTTCTACTGCAGGCTCTATCCTTATGCACCAGGGAAATCTTCCCAGAAAGCTTCATCACGATAAACTACAATAACAAAGTGTGTAGATTAGATTCTGTTATGCCATGCTAATATTTTCCCAAATTACACAGTGGATTTACTTGCATTTAGGCACATCACAACAGTTAGAATTAGATTTGTGTGCTTAGTACCATGACTGGTTCCATATTGTTGTTGTATTTCTAAAAGAGGCTCAAACTTTGTTTTTGCCTAAATTTTCCACTGGATCAATTATTTCTGTCCTGGCAGATGAGTGGGTGGAGGTAGAAATCAGACATGATGCAGAGAATCTTAATGGAGTTCTCAGGGATCGGCGTGACACTTAGATATTGCTGTCTGCTTTATTTAGACCCAGTAATAGAAGCCATTCTCTCACACAGGAAAATATACATCAGCAAACATTTGCCTTCCTGTCTTACATGGAGACAGACGAGAGCAATGCCAGCACCATGTGACTAAAGAAATGTTTTAAGAAGTCCTCTCCTATCAAAGCAGGACACAGGCACTTGTAAGTGGCAGGTAAGAGGGATACAGGGTTCCTCATCAGTCAGTGTAGTGTGCAGTGTTTGCTGTTATAGGTTTGAAGGCTCTTTATCACACGGGGTTAACAGTAAAACCCGTGCCCGCTCTCATTTGGCCAATCAGTTACATTTGGGAATTACTGGGACACAGTGTCACAATACGTCACGTTTGACCTTTTAACCATGACATTCCCAATGGACCAAATGCTTTTAAAGTTGATTAAAATCAGGGGAGCGGTGGGAGGGATATTAAATAAATGGGCTCCATGATTCATGGGTGAACTCACGGACTCTGGTCTGCGTTGCTCAGATGTGAGCTCCACGTAGCACAGACATATAAGGCAGAGAGAAGAGGGTCAACAAGAGGCCGAAACACACCATGAAGTCCCACTGCCCTGAATTAAACCTAAATTCATTCACCACTCTGGCCACGTCAGATTATGTCACGTCGGATAATGAGTCCTGTGTTTAGCAGCAGAGTCACCAGCAGGTGGCCGGAGTGTTTGATGGAAACATATTTGGATATTTTCTAATTTCTCTTGGTTTCATTTGTCTTTCATTTTCACTGTCTCTCTTAATGTTGTCCTGTTTGTTCATAATTGTTTCTTCCTCTTCTCCCTCTTGTTTTTTTTTCTGATCATATCCTAACCTTTTTCCATTTTCCTTTCCCTTAAACCAATCTGTTTATTTATTTGCATTAATATGCTCTTTTCCATTAACTTTTTTCCCTTAAGCTATTAATCTCTTATCCTACCTTTCTTTATTCCTTCTTTTTCTCTTGTCAGCAAAACTAAAGTCTAACTTAGAATACAAATCTGTATAAATCATGAGCACTGACATTCTCCCAACCACAAACAAAGGACCAGGTTGTAACTCGAATGCATGATGCACAACCGTGTGCTGATAATCACTTGTTTTAATTGAGTAACTTGTTTTGTTCTGATGGCCTGGAGGTGTCACAGGGAGGGGGGTGGGGGGTGGCAGAGACAGAGGAGGATATTAAAAGCTCTGGCAGACAGAAAGATCTAGTACCTCTGAGATGATTGTGGCTGTTGGTGGATGAAAATAGCAGCTTAGATGCTATTTTTAGTTGTGGGTGATGTACCCTATATAGACATGAAAGGTTGGCACTGGGCTGCGTCTGCGTGGGCAGGACTTAGGCTCATGCAGGTAAACATTCATTTTCACATTAAAATTTAAGCTTTAATTCAAGTTCAATCAATGTATTATTATTATTTGTAGTTATTAATAATGTGAACACAGTTCTTGTTAAATATAGAATCTCCTCTAATTCTGAGCCATCATATTTTGATCATGAATTTAATGTGTTTTTTTTTCCCTTCAGTTCCATAATCTGCAGGAGCTGAGGCACAGTGCATCACTGGTCACAAAGGTGTTTATACAGAGGGATTACAGTCAAGGAACCGTCTGCCGCTTCCTGACCAAGTTCCCCTCAGAGCTCGACAACAGGGTGAGTATGAACACACACACAGGGGGGGTCAGTGAATTGGAATCATTAGAAAACCTCTGTCACTTGAAATGTTCACTGTCAGATGCTCAAACCCCAAGCCTGCTTTCACACGTCGGGCTCATGTGTCACCTCAGCCTCAAGCATCTCTAAATTCTGAGAGCGAGGTGTGGTTCTAAGTTGTTTTCAAACTCAGGGTACTTTATTTTGAGCAGAATTCGGCTGGGTTGTTTGGCAGGCTGTTTTATAGCTGAACAGCTTGCTCCGACACATTTCACTTTCACGGTCCTTATGGTGTGAGCGCGCCTTCATATCACCACTTTGATGTCTGTTTGTGTTTGGAGGTAGATTGAACGAACCTTGCTGGAGGAGACAGTGAAGACTCTGAACTCTTATTATGTCGAGGCCGAAAAAATCGGAGGTCAGTCATACCTGGAAGGATGCCTGGCCTGCGCCACAGCTTACATCGTCTTCCTCTGCATGGAGACGCGCTACGAGAAGGTAATGAACCTGCACACGCCTTAATGCTGGCACCAGAGTGGTCAGAAAGCTTTTATGACTTTGACTTTCTGATATATGTCCAATCCATTAACATGGAGGCGGCAGGATTTATGACCTGTACCGCATCCTGCCACCAGACACTCTCATGTCATCTATCTTCATTTACAGTCTATGGTTTGCATCCAGACCTGGAGCCTCTGGGGGCAGTGGAATTCTTTCTGCTGGAATAAGTGTCTCGCTAAGACTGCGTGAACAGCTGGTTATAATAAACGTATTCGCCTATTTGTATGAAAGCTTCCTCTCACACACAAACACAAGTTTTTAATTGTGTCTTCTAATGCACTCTGGGTCTCTCGGGTCGGAACATATTATACTCTGCCGCTCTAACAGGAGGATCATAAACGCAGGACATATGATCTGATTGTCCCCTCACCTCCACTGCACCTTAGAGCTCTCTCTGAAGCCCACACCTGTGTAGCCTGCGGGTTCGGCACACCAACTGTAACATGGCATTGACCTTTTGGCACAATGTCCGTCTTGAGCAAACTTGACGCGGCTGTGTTGCAGCTCACTGAGACAAACACGCTTGGATACATAACTCAGCCACACAGACAGTGAGTTTGATTAACCCCCTTGTGTGTACCTGTCCGTGTTTTAGATGAAACTAGAGTAGCATGACGTCCCAGCATGCCTCTCTGCTCTGATCTTTGTCAACCTTCATCTCCCTGGTCCTGTTGCATTTGTAAGCCTTTCTTTTGATCAGCGCAGCACAGAGGTACTGGGAGCTTGACCAAGAAGTACAAAAGGACTTGTTGCTGTGCTGAAGTCATGCTGCAGTGACAAGGTCCGAGGCGGCTTTCATCTCTCTGTCAGCTGTGTGTCGCTCCATTGACACACTGAGATGCTTATCAGCTCTTACGGGAGAGTTGTTTATTTACTTGTTTGACTTTATCATCTTGGCTGAATGACGCTATGACTGACGATGATCAAATACACCCACCCAGGTTGATGCTGTGTGTGCCCATGCTCCTATATTCCACGTGTGTGTGTGCTGATAAAGCGACCACACACCAGAGAGTGTGGATCATTGTGCGGATTCACTGGAGCACCACGAGCCCTTGATGCTCACATCTCACCCTATCAAAGGACACTGATTGCTGCCAGCATGTCAGAACAGATACACGTGCGCACAAGCGTTCATAAAGCTTCCCTCGCTCCATTTTTCTTCCCCTGTTATTCCCAAGAATTCGGCTACTTGGACACACATGTACCTTTATGTTGCAGATGGTGCCATGAGCAAACTTGAGAGGTGTACACGCTCATGTCATGCATGTGTAACAGACTGTGACACCTTTTGCTTCTCAGGCGATACATGGGGACGCTCACAAAGCTTCTCCCAGAGGAGCAACACGCACACACACACACGTGGGTACAACAGAGGCCCTGAGCTGGTTAGGTTCTTGACTTGTCATATTGTTACACTGAAGAGGATTGAGTTGCCCTGAGAGCTCGCCAGCAGTGAAAAGACTGTCCCTTTCCCTGCGCCACAATAATCCCATTAGTCAGGGCTCCGCTTTATGTGTCTCCACAATGTGAGTCTTCAGCACAATACACATTTTATATTGTGCTAACAATCTCTGGATACATTGTGGTCGTTCCAAGCCAAATATTGATTGCTTCCTGCTTAGGTGGTCTTGACACAGACTCCACGATTGCACAAACACAATAGAGCAAACTCCTTGTTTGTGTAAACCTGGCAGTTCGGATTCGGATCTGATCACCAAGTAGACAACTCTAAGTAGGTCAGTTCACACCTGGGTCTCTGAATTTTGAGGGAACCACGGGTTTTGTCTGATCCTCAGATATATACTGTGTGTGTGTGTGTGTGTGTGTGTGTTTGGTGTGTAGCCTTCAGTGTTGACATTGTGGCAGACTCCATAAATCAGTGTACGAGAATATGAAGCTGCAACGGGTCAGATATTGTCAGTTGAGCAGGTTCGCTCCTTTAATGTGTCTTATTCACGTCCGTACTCTGAGCTGAGACGAATGTTACTGCCAGGTCTTAGATGTGACTGATTTAAAGTGACTGAAAGCAGCCCAGTGAAGCAAACCGCTGCCTTCTCATGGCGTCGTCCAGCGTTCTCACACTGAAGAATTTCAGTCTGGTTTTCTCCCCAAATCTCTTCTCCTACTTCCATGGGGAGATGTCGAAAGAACCGTTCTTCTGTGTGTTGGCCTCCGCTGGCACTAACGCTCACTAATATGAGCAGCTGTGCCTGCAGCTGTAACAGGCCTTTGACATCCCAGCGGAGCTGTGCTCAGTGCGTTGCCCAGTCTCCATTGTTTGAATCTCTCAAGACTGAGAGTGCTGCTGTGACCTCAAGTGAACCTAGAAAGAGGATGTGAATCTGTCATGTTCACTAAATCAGAGGAGGAATAAAAGAGTTCAATACATGACTGCAGCTCCTCATTACTCTGGTCCTATTTTTATGGAGTTCCTTGTTCCCAAGATAACTTGAATCTCTCAGGTGCAGTGTGATTTGTCTGTAGCCTGTAAGACCTTTGTTATTAATATGACTGTATTTCCATGGTGACCTTTCCAGTAGTTTTTGTGTATCCTGTGATTGACTTTGCCCCATCGACAGTAGGCTCCCACCTCCACCACACGGCGTTTTGTTTGCAGTACATAGATATTCATTGGTTGTCTCTGAGTCACAGGATTATTCAGCTGCACACTAAATCAACACATATTAGGGCACACTGGCGTGATTAGAACAAACCCCTATGGGCAGCAGTCAGGAGATTAATGACTTACATTTGGTGTGTAGGGTTTGCATGGCCTGCTCTTTATCACACAAAAATGGATGACCTCAGATGACTGTGGCAGCACTAAACGATCTGGGATGTGTCATCTCCTGACCACCCCCTGTTATGAGTGATGACAGCTTTCCCAGTGTCCATGAGGCCCAGTGAGCCATGGTGGAGCTGACTGACATGGTTAGGCAGAGCTTACATAGGAGAGGCATGGCACATCAGCATTGTTGGTGCCCACAGAGGCGTAGCTCGGGCTGAATAAGCTGCTCTAATGATGCCACTTTTGCTAATAGCTGCCCATTGAGCATGACCATTCATCAGTCAGCAGCTAGTTGCTATCAGCAGCAGCCTGGGACTCACGGCGCTTGGGTTTTCTTAAACGCTTCGAGTCTCCAGGGTAAACTCTGCTGTTCTTTGTAGGAGAACGTATACAAGCTGCTATTTGTGTTCGCCAAGGCTCAGCTGGTCTGAACTTGGTGATCAGCTTCACTCCACTGCAGCTATGTGCTTTTTGCATAGTTGATACAATTCTGCAAAGCTGAATAATCGGTCCGATGCCAGCGCAGTCTAAATAAACTGTCCGCCTCACGTTTTTTCGAGCGTTTCCAAATTGCCTCGACAGTTAACCAAGGCATGACATTCAGCCGGGGAGAGCCATCTTTGGATTTAGGAACCAAAGCTTCCAAATGGAAAACTTCAAAAAGAGGAAAATCTCGTGCTCGTCAATTTTAGTAATTCAATTCACATAGCCTTGCTTGACATGAGTGGCTTGGAACTATGCGCAAAAATAACTGGTGTACTGAGAGCATAATGGAATTACTTTGAGTTTAGTTTATAATGTTCAGGAAAAATAAAGAGGGGCAATGACTTGAGAGAGTTAGTATCATATGCCTTATGCTAACTATGCTCAGACGGGCTGCAAACTAATTTCTTCCATTTTTCATTTTTTCCACTCAAGACACCACAAGAGGAGACAGCCCTCATTTAGAAACATGGTTATTACATGTAGCACTGAGTGCACGTGGAGTTCTAATGTGCAAGTAGTGAATTCTCACTTGGAACGTCTCTTCAGATGATTTCATAATATTCTCATATAATAATAATAACAATAATAATAACTCATATTTTAGATTTTCATCATGCGGCCAATGTCTTACCATGCCCTGTCTGTTTCCTGTTGAATTCCAGGTGCTGAGGAAGATATCAGGCTACATCCAGGAGCAGAATGAGAAGATCTACGCTCCTCGAGGTCTGCTGCTCACCGACCCCGTGGAGAGAGGAATGAGGGTTGTATCCTTCACTTAACTGCTGCTGCTCGCTCAGTGCAAGAACTGGAGGATAAAGGTCCAGACATAAATACGACTGATAGGAGGTGGCAGTGGTTTAGCGGTCGGAAAAATTTGACTTTGTGAGTGGAAGTCACCAGTTAGACGACCGGAGCTGCCAGAAACATCTGGACGGGATAAATGAATACGAAGTACCCGCTGCTCCTCATAAATTACCGTCAAGGTGCCCCTGAACAAGGCAATTAAAGTCCAGCTGCTGCAGAGGAGCAGCTCAGTGGCCAAGTGTCCTTCCCACGACTCAATCACGGAAAAAGTGTGCATGCTCCATTAAGAGCACTGATAAGAAAATATGAAAGAGGCAGGGTGAAGTGGCGAATCAGCCGCCTGAAGGCTCATAGATGCTCAACATTAGATACGGAAACAGCTTTGTATGTATATGAACCATAAGTGAGCCTCATAAGATAAGATACAGGTGGGGTGCTTGATTATTAGTCAGTATGCTCCTTTACAGTATACTCCCTGTCCTCTCAAAGAGCAGTGGAACATTTAACAAAATATTTTTAAGTTGAAGGCCAGTGAAAAACCTCAGCGCATTGAGACGAACATTGAGTTTGTCGTCAGCTTTTCCAGCGTGTTTGATGTTAACTTAGCCTTAAACAAGATGCAACTGTATTTGGAGACGAGATGAGAGTCAACAAACAGACGCACTCTGCCTCCTTCACGTCGTGTCTCCAGCAGACGCGTGGAGGTTTTGACGTTCCTGCCAAATTTTCCACCGGCTTCACACATTAAGCCTGAGAATAGAGGCGACAGGATGAGACTGCTGAATTGTGAGGATCGTTAGGATCCTCCAGCACTTACACAGTCCCATATTTAAAAGCTCTGCGTACCGTGCTGACCCTTGACAGCCGCTGTGTCCTCAGCTGGAGATCAGCGTCTTTGAAGACCGGGGCTCGGGCAGCTCCAGTCCCAGCAGCAGCATGTCATCGGCCGCCAGCAGCGCCCGGTGACTGGAGGGGCAGCGCCAGGCTTACGGGTACCACCACAGGGGCAGCGGGACACTCACCAACATCCGCATGCTGAAACATGAGAGCACCAGGTTCTGAGACGAGCGGAGAGAACGAAGGCAAGGAGGTGATCCACAGCATTCACACTCGCCCTGCTGGAGTCTGCACGACGTACCGCCACGAGATCAGGAGCTGGCCCACACAGACACACTGGATACGCAACAGAATCAACACGAGTACAACAGAGCCCACACATAGGCAGCAGACACATGTACAGGCCAACATCCGGAGTGTCTGCGAGGGAATAGAATTCACTTTCCAGCAGCTATCCAACCCAAAATAATCACATTTTTTTTTGGTTCCAATATTTCCATTCACCTTTTCACTCATTCCTTCACGTCTGTTTCCATGAGTCACACCATCATCGCGGTGAAGCTGATTCAGCAGGCTTAGGCTTGATTAGACTAGACGTCAACGCTTGATTGTGTTCAGGGGGGTCACTGTCGCCGCGACTATCTGCTGACACATCGGCTGTGTAGTGTCAGGTCTGTGCAGCGGCTCTGAACTCGGAAGGGAAGGAGGGAAAACGAGCGTCCCCCCACCCCCGGGGAGCACCAATGTTCTCTCTCCGCTCGCTGAATGATCGCATTCATGTGAGGTGGTCCGGGTCAAGCTGCTTTGAATGCTGGCAAATTGGTCCTTCTGTGGGACGACGCGGGTCGGCACGCCGTTCACATGCGCTTGGCTTCAGTATCAAACAGCTAACAGGGAGCACCTTGGATTGTTTATCCTCCTCGTCCTCAGCAGTGGGTGAGGCACACCACAGCTGCAGGTCACACGCACACATGCGAACGCTCCCGTGCATACAGATGCGGCCCACGCTCAAGTGCTCATACAGACACATGCACGCACGCACGCACACACAGACCCTCGCAGAGATAGTCAACCGCTGTACAGACAGTGCTCCTCGATGGTCTCAGCTCATTAAAAAAAGAACAAATCTAGACCCTGTCCCCCTGGTAGAGCACATGTAATTTACATGTATGTGATTGGCATGTGTCATGAGTCACAGCTTCAACCTGTGGGAGATGGAAATGCGAGGATTGATAAGCCAGGGGACTCAGACAGCGTCAGTGCAGTAAGTGACAGACCCACGTTCTGAGAACCCTGAGTCTGTGTGGGTTGTTATCTCTGCAGCTCTCCGCTTAATGACAGGTGTGTATTTATAGGGTTGTGTAGGAAAAATGAGCCCACACACAGTTTGATACCTGGACCATTATTGCTCTGTCAGGCTCTCATGCAAAATGGTGATAATGAGCGCACCGGCGTAATCAGAGATGACATTTTCAGAGTTCAAGTTTGACTCTTTCTTAGCAGAACCACAGGGATCTGATGGCGTCAGTCAGTGAAACACAGCTGTAGCTCCCTCTAGGGTCAAAAAGAGGAAGTTCACAGCCTCTGACAGAAGTCAGAACTAAGGATTCAAACTGTTTCTGTCTCGTTAATAGAAAGGTAATATCTATCCATCACTGCGTATTCCCTGTGCTGCACTGCTCAGTGCTGTTCTCAGACGCTGTCTTCAGTCTTGAGCCTGAGGAGGAGCAACTCCTGGTAGGAAATAGTGCATCCTGTCTGACCCATGTGTATTGGTGTGCGGAGGCTGATGAGACAAAAAGATTATAATTGTGTAGGAAAATATGTGACAGCACGCCCACACAGAGTCCAACAAAAGACCAGACTTCATCATAGAACTTTCACCCTTCTCCCTGGTTCCCCTGCTCTCTGCATTTTTCCATTTACGTTGCCATAGTTTCGTTGTTCATCTTTTGTTGATCTCTTTCAGATTTCTTTCACCTCAAGTCATATAATCGTAATAAACTCTGGTAGTGTGATCAGCAACCAGTTGAAGTTAAATTATTCACTGGGCCGTCTTTGAGAAACGGAACATTTTTTTATTTCAAATCCAGTGCGATAGTTTAAATTCAACCCTCTCTGCGGTCGAATGAGATGAACAGACGTTTTCCCACAGCAGCTGAGTTCTAGTTGTGCTTGTGTTCAGCCTCCTGTGCTTCGTGATGCCTTCATGTTTCATCCCAGTGGAACGGATACCCAACCTGGGGCTGATGAACTGATTCTTTTAACATGGACTCTGCCAATAAGTGAATAAAGGAGCTCATTGGACAGTGTACAAAGAAAAACAAAAGAAAGAGTGTATATGAACTGTACAGTAGAGGAGCTGTCTCATACAAGCTTGTCAATATCTATCCAGTGTAAAGAAGTGGATGGAAATGCCATGAAGCTGTTTTTTTGTTATTTTTTCAAAAACATAATCGTTGGCCATTAATAGTTACTGTTTTAGTTTGGAGAATAAATCACAGAGCAGCTGATATTTTATATTGTTTAATCCTGAACAGCATTTGCTTGATTGTTGCTAACAGGAGGACTTTTACAAAAGCACTCTTCTTTTACTTTTAGATGTAAACATTAGTCTACTATATGTAGAGACACCCACACGTGATATTTAGCCTGTTTACTTTCAGAGAATAGAAAAAAAAAAAACTAGCTTTCTTTCAGTGACCCTTAATGAACAGCCGAAACACATATCTGAACCATAAAGGTTAATAAGAAGCACTTTGTTATGAGGCGTCATGTGGCTTGTTCTTTCAGGAATGACTTCTTTGATTAATGAAGACAATCGACGGGAGTGGAGATTATGAGGCGGTAGCAAATGTATTCTCATAAAAGGATATGTTTTTTATGATGAAGGGACATTATCACGGCGCAGATTCAACTTTGGGTCCTTGATCCTCCATCAATCTGACTGTCAGGAGAGCAGCAATAAAACCTGCGGCCCAATTGGTGATGTATCGTCCCTGTCAGTGTATAAATCCTCACATGCCATGTTGTGTGTGTATCCTCTTCTGTATTCTAGAGTGGAGTCCCCGGTGCGCCCGGACACCGTTTGTATGTTCTGCCGTTACAAGTGATGGTGAAATATAAGATGTCTTCCTATAAGTTTAAATGACAGTGTGTGTGAGTCTTGGTGCCATTTCACTTCTGATTTGCCTTGTGGAGAACTGCATCGATGTTTAGTGCTGCATGATGTGTGCGTGAGCGAGATGAAGAAAAGTCATGCAGCTGTGAGTGGAATATTATATTATTATCTCGATGCTGTCTATAAGTGTGCATCAGATGTTTTGCATATTTACATGGATTCATTTTTTAATCTTATAACTAGTTATTATTATTATAATAAAAATAATTATAAACATTAAAGTGTTGGGTGAAGCGTTTCAAAGAGGACAATAAAGCATATGATGATTATTACGCTGTTCTGCGTTCAGTTCATGCTGCTGTTTAGAAACTCAATATCTGCTGAGATGTCTCTGGCTGTCTTGCACTTTTCTCAGGATATCCAACGGAAAGAAAACACAATGAGGAGTCATGTTACCAGGGGCAGGATCTCCACCAAGGTAGAATCTATAGGGCCCTGTGCCTCAGGTACCTCGGGGTTTGGTTGTGTCGATCCGTTCTGTGTTGCTCGCTAAATATTTCAACAGGTCTACGCTGGAATGTGAGGTGAAAAGATACAGTCCAGCGCCTCTGGAATGAAGGTTGTGTTTCATCTGCGTTTGTTTGACTGTCGTGACACGTGTCGGATGGATGTGGTGCAGGTCAGGGACCAACTCTGGATCAAGGAGCAGAGCTGTTCAACGTTAGCGTCGATTTCTCATAGAATAATTCATGGATCTTTATTGAAAATACATGGGTGTGCTAAGTTGACTGATATTTATGTGGTGCAGTTCCATACAAAATCCCAGTGTAGTAAAATTAGATGTGGTTTCACGAACGGAACGTTAGGCCTTGGCCGATGTTTGAACTCTTCCTTGTCCCATCTTAGTTTCAGTGTTAAATCATCTTGATGTTGACTTCACTTCTCTTATATTTAAAATTAAGAACTTTTTCTTATCCCTTGTCTTTTTTTAACCACTTATTCAGAAACTTTCTCACCACAAAAGAAGTGAATCAGTACCTGTGTTGTGTGCGAGCACAGTAGCTTCAGTATTGTGCCAAGTGCCCTAAAGGAGAGGTATAAAGTTCAAAACTGGAATTTGAAAGGCCAGGACTCTGCGTTCAGCTGACAGGTACTGTTTCTCTCCAGCAGGTAACTTGGTGCACGTGTTCCAGATTAGATGCAGCACACATTTGCCTGCGGCATCACCAAAGTTTGAGATAAGTCACTTGTTTCCATTTGTCCCGCAGGAACCACCAAAAGTGGAACCAGACTGTCTGGATTCATTTCTTTAAACTGTATTGCTTCACCAAAGATGTGTGATTCATAATGTGGAAATAAAGGCCACAATAGTTCTGCTCTATCTTAATGTATTAAATCAACAAACAGCAATTTCACAGTTTTGAGGCACATTTAAACTTATAAAGCTTATCATTTAAATGATTTCTCATTATTTCTAACTAGTGCGACGCTATGTCAGATTGTTGCACTGCCCCCTAGTGGCCAATCACACATTGAACGTAGGCAACACACTTTTGAGTGCTGCTTTTTTAATTGACTTTTTTCTCTCTATCGCCCGCTGGCGCGTGTGTGTGTGTGTACAGTAGATCCATCATAGCCTGCTCATAAGGCCAGTACTGAGTGATGATATTCTGGCAGATACGGAGCCTTAGTTAAGATGACAGGAGGAGCAGTGAGACTGAACTGATATTTTCTTAAAGTCGTTGAAGGAGTGACGAAACATCTCAACACCTGTCCACAAAGGTCACTTGGATGCAACCAAGGGACTCTCCCTTCACACGGCCTCCTTTCTTACTCAGTCTCAGTCCTCATCCTCGGCTGCAGTCGTTGCCCATGTTCTCTGGCTGCACTTTCTTTTTAACTCTCTCTGTTCGCATCTTTCATTCCTTTTTCTCGACTAGGTGGCCAGCTTAACCTTTTCCACTATTTCTTTTCGGTCTGAGTCACACACGTCCAAAGGGGGGGAAAGTCACTTTCTGATACTGATTGCTTTAAATGTTTATTCCGAATACTGACAGAAAGTCGGTATCCTGCCGCGGCCTCTGTGTTCCAACGCTGTTTTCTCTGGCGGTGGCGCTTGGCGAACTCAGCGCAGTCGTTACGGTGAAGCTTACAGTGCCGTGCTTGCATGTAATGCAAAATCACGTGGTCACTCTGAAAATCCAACACTGTCTCCTGAGGCATCAAAACGCTGGCTGAGCTCACACAGGCACTCAAAGCATTTATCTACATCTGGCCACGTGTGCGATCACGGTGAGTTATGATTGTGCATTAAACCTTGTGCTGTGTGATGCAGCAAGCAGAGACCCAGGGCCTCCGCTGACGTTCTGTAAACAAACCCTTCCCACACACAGACAATGGTTTATTAGTTGAACACGTGCACCGACATTCTATCATATTTTACATATTTGTTTGATGCTGAGACACTCTTTGAAGAGAAAGGGAGGTAAAACATGGCAGAAGCAGCATGATTTGTCCCCCCCCCACCCAATATACCTCTACCATGCCTGTTGGTTTTGGCAGGAATAGCCGCTCAGTTTGTTTAACCTCAGCGTGATTGACGGTCCTTGTGTTGTGTTCGCCGCTGGACCGCCACCAAGCGCAGCCCCACAATGCTGCATGAAAACCGAATGTTGGAGGCTGGGAACGTGTGGTTCCAGTTAGAGTGCCACTTCTGATCACCTGGGCTAATTGTGAAACAGGGTATTGTGTTTCACTGAGCTTCGATCTGCTGGCGAGCGAACTGCTCCGCCTGTCACTGACCTGCCGAACGGCTTTTTGAACGAAGCGGGAATGAGATCCTGCAGAGCACAGGGTGAAACAGGGATACGAGCTAACAGAGGAAGAGTTCTTCTTTGTGTCTCACTTTCACCCACCACTACCTAACCCACACTTCACCTCCGTCATCATGGCTTTGTAAAAGATGCACTTGCAGACACTTTTGTTTTTAATAATTTGGCTTTCCTGTCCATTTGTACGTTAGTTTGTAAGTTTGTATTTGTACGAAGTTAACTGAGGATTGCTGCAGCCTCTTGTGGCCGCTTTAGGTAAAGAAAAAGAATCGATGACATTAGGGTTTAATAACATTGTATCGCTTATTTAATTACCTTTGACGTGTTGGAAATATGCCTGGGATACAGCGGCAATTACAATAATCTATAAGCTATTTAACAGCCAGCTGTTATGGGCGATGCCATTCATGCTCAAACGGCTGCTGAAGCAGCTTAATCTCTAACGTCATTGAGTTGCTTTAGTGCTCAGCCACGGTGAAATGAGTCAAACTAATTGAAATCAAATGACTTAAGATGTGCTTAGGCAATTAGAACAGGGATGATGAAGCATTTGTTTTATTATCTCAGGCTTCGACAAGCCCGGTGCATCGTTAGTGGATTGAGTCCGGCGTTGACCCTCAGACGATTGTTGGAAACCGACAGGAGAAAATAATCATGCACGCTCTCTGCAGGAACTTCAGAAGAGATGACCACTGCCGTGAGTACAGCCACAGTCATGCAGCTATTTCTTTGACTCCTTGCGCTCTGTTTTTGTTTTCTGGCCAGTACCAAATATCCTTTGATGCCTGATCTTCATGTTGTGTGGGGCATTTTGTGATCAGTGGTCTGAGGCACAAAATATAAATACGTTTTGGATTATTTTTCCACATGGAGCACAGGCCCACACACAAACAGGCTGCACGTGGCCACATACACACATGCACTGGTCTGACTTCCCCTCGAGCATTGTGTGTTCCAGGTTTTATGTTGCACAGGGGCATCTCCACTCGCTGCAGCAGAAAGAACCGCAGCTGGAGCATCCAGAGCAAACAACACCGTGACCCTGGAACACACACACACACACACACACAAACAAACAAACACAGACACGAACACAAGCGGAGTATCCTGAAGGTTCTTGGATATCTCTCTGTGGCTCCGTTCTGTCTTTTGTAGTTGAAATATATTGTACATGAAGATGGACGCCACGTCTCAACTTCCTCTCACAGTCCAAAAGAAAAAGGAATCCAGATATAAACGCTGCCATCTTGGGTCTGCAGCCAGCCCCCAGGGGGCGATCAAGACCCTTTGACTTCACTTTTTGGAAGCAATCATGTCATCCATCCTTACACATATATAATATATAGTAACTAGTAGTTACTTGCCTCTTACACAGTGAATGTTTCAGCACAGTATTCCATCACTGTGTATATTGTTGTCGTTTATTTTCTTTGTTGTTTTACTGGACACAGCAATGTTTCACATCTGAAACCTGTGCGACCCCCCCCCCCCCGCATGTATGCATGGTCAGAGTAGATACAGTAGATACAGTAAATTCTGTTCAGTTGCATGTACATGAGAGTTGCCCCACAATATTTGTCGGCATATTAGGATCAGCTGAAATACCACTTCAACACATTTATAGGAAAAATATACAAACTGTATTCACACAACCATGTTTTTGACAACAAAATGACTTCACCTCCATAAGGACTGTGACGCTTGATGAGGAGAACGTGAGCGATGGGGTTAAAAACACCAGTATGTCCCAGTTAAAGCGTGCAATTCTGATAAACACACGTGGAGCTTATTGTTCATGCAAACTGTGAGCGTACGTGTCAGAGCTTGGTGACACAGTCACAAGTCCTGACCCGAGATTAAACCTACACATCAGCCTCGTTTGATACATCTGAACATTTCTATGACGACATGTTAAAGCATTTGATTTGAGTAGATCTTCTGAACACTCTGCAACGCTCCCTCTCCTCAGAGTCCTTGGCTCACGCAGGGAGAGTGACCACATCGTCGACGTGGACCCAACAGAGACCCACGCTGAGTAGTTTTAACACATCCATCATCATTTGTTGAGTCGTTTTTCATGCTCTCAGTTTTTATTAAAAAGATCTCAGAGAGAAATAAGTCCAGTCTCAGCTGACATGTTTGCTATTTACAGGTGGCATCTGCGGTGCTGGGTCCAGCTGATTAGCAGGCTGATGTCGAGGGGCCGCGTCTGGAGCCCGTTCAACAATGGAATGTGAGGTTTTTGGCAAATCAATGTCCAAAATATGGAACACTTGCTTCAGAGAATGAAGAGAGAGGAATCAGGGACTCTCTCACACACACACACACACAGGGCTTTCTCTGGGGGACTGCACTGGTCAACACCTGAAGATAAATCTATCCCCTGCCATAGCAGTGACTGTGGTCTGAATAAGCTGAGTTGCGTAGCCTCGCATGTGAGACTGCAGGGATGAGAACTGTTGTTCTAAAAAATGACGTGAAAGCAAATATCTGTCTGTCAGAATCAGCTGTCAACATCTTGTGCAAGTCAATGATTTCACTTCTGGGTAATCTCTCCGGCCAAAACTATTTATTAAATTCCTAAAACTAGTTTTAAAAAAGATGTGGCAGCCGCTCAAAAATGATATCTGAAGTACTAAATAAAAATGAAGGGTTTCTTGTGCTTGGATTTTACTGCACTAGATAAACTTTGAAACCAAAATACATTACAGCAAATAGGCAGAGGTTTGTTTTAGCTTCTTCTATAAAAATCACAGCAGCCAGTATCCACAACTTAAATGATTTGTCTGATGGTATTTACATAAAAAAAAAAAAAAAAAAACGAATTAGAAAACCCCTTTTAGGCCTCTTTGTATTTAGATTTAATTCATTTGGAAATTATTTTCCAATTGATATTTACAATAGATTGAGCAGGGAGCAATATGCAGAAGTCACTCACACTGAATTTTGTAATTCATACTTTTGTTCTCATCCACATCACCAGCTTTACCATTTGTGGAAATGGATTATGATGCTATGATAGAGTAAAGTACATTTTTCAGCTGCAATGCCTGCAATAATTCAAACTCATATAACTTAAAATCTGTAGATTTTTAACCCAGGCATATTTTATTAAATTATATTAATGCCTTCTTCATGAGAACTTTATTAGATTTATCTAGGGAGAAAATCACAGAACATTAACTTCTGCTTTAGACGACTTTAAAGTGTACAACTGTATTTGGTAAATGATTTAAAAAATGCTAAATAAATGATGACGGGTTCAAGTACTCCTGGTTTAGTTACTGTAGTTGTACACGTGTGTTAATCTTCTTCACTGCACTGTTCTATTATTTATAGGTAAAAAAATGTAACCTACCAACAGAGACAGATGGTCTGGCATATGTTCCACTAGCCGGCCGCCTCTTTGGATGTAGTGCACGCACACACACACACACACATACACATACACAGAGCCTAAAGTGCGGAGACCTGGTGTTTCTCAGCATCCCAGTGAGCCCATAATAAGAATGAGAATGACATTGTTAGGATTAACGTTGCAGCCTTGTGGAGATACAGATGGGGCCTCAGCGTGCCTCTAATGAATGTGGTGTGCCGAGCCAGTTCTGTACGTGCAGAGGTTTGTTCGCCGCGGCTCCACTTATTGACTTGGCCTCAGTTCAGGTCCCACTCAGATAAGTGCCAGGTGATGACGTGAGGACTCCGCGGGTGTGACACAGTTTGTTCTGAACCCAGTAGCTCCCAGCGAGCATGCTCCCAGTGTGTGTCTTTATAGTCCAGAGGGGGCCGGGAGCCAAGAGGTGACACATAGCAGTGATGAGGGGCGGGGGGGCAAATATTGAGATCCATAGAGGAGAAGATGTTTCGGCAAAGAGTTTCTGTACGTCCCCGTTGAGCAGTGGAGAGAGTTTGGACGGGGAAAGGACAGTGATGGCTACAGTAGTCCAGTCTGAAGATGATTGGAGAGGAGCGGCAGCACAGAGATGGAGAGTAACCAGAAAGAAAGACCCGACCACCTGCGTTGCCCAGAAGACTGGGTCCCCCCAAAGTACGCCACCTGGGCTGCGGAGAAAAAGACGAAACAGAGGGCAGGGAGGGGACATGGTCAGAGGCACCTCTAAGCTTTTTACCCCAAACTAGGATAATTAATGGCAGCTTAAGGCATCTTGCTCTCCGGGCAGTGCTTCCTTTGTTCTCCTGATCCTGTCAATCCAACTAAGTCTATACCCCGACTCTGCCAGGACCACTTACCCACACAGGCCGACCCATCATCGTTGGGCTCAAAGCCCTGGTTGCATCTCCTCTTGGCACGGCATTTATAGCTTCCATAGGTGTTGGTGCAGACGGGGCGGTCAGGGGGGCAGACAGAGGGGAACTGAGTACACTCATCTTTGTCTGAGGGAGGCAGCCAGGAGGTGAGGGAGGGAGGGAGGGAGAGACACTCTTTGCTTTAAGTTTAGGACACAAAACACAGGGTGGTCAACGGGGCGAGGAGTCTGTTCAACTCACCAGTGCAGCGGCCATTCTCGTTCAGAGCAAACCCGTGCCCACACTGCAAGGCACAACCAGGTTAATTGTTTGGGTTTTTTTAAACCCAACACAAGGATTCATATCATCTCTTTGCATCTCAGTGGATTAACCTCAGCGTTGTTCCTGCCCCTGGGGTTTGATAATAACCACGGAGGGTTGTCGTGCACATTTTGTTGATTGTGAAATTGTGAAGCTGCTGTACCTCTATCTCTACAGTTGGCGTGATTTCCTCCTCGTCTCTCGGATAGTGGATTTCCAGCACCGAGTTCATCTCTGACGGCTCCAGGGGTCGGGCCACTGAACGACCGTCTGGCCAGTACACCTCGACGTTGGTGGCCACATCCTTACCTGGTCAGACAGACGGCACAGACGACACACAGTTCGATATTCACCCGACCTTTACAGACCCAACATCCTGTCGGTTAATATATCGTCCTCTTTCTCACACACACACACGGTTTCTCTGTCCATTAACTATTTTAATCAGGCACAGAGGCCGTCCCTCTGCACAGGGCCTCTGCAGCCCTTAATTAAAGTGGCATTTTTCAGTGTAAACAGATCTGGACCTCCTTTGCCACACAGCGGTCCAGTAAGCAGGTGAGGTGCCTGAGAGCCAAAGAACATTTCACCTGTTCTCTTCCCGCAGACTCGCTCTCATTAAACTGTGGAGAGTGTGTTCCACAGCAGTGACGCAGTTCCCAAGTGTGGGCGTCTGCCCTGACGCCACTGGTGGTGTTGGAAAGTTTGCTCTTCGAGTGTGTTATGAGTAATCAGGCATTAAAAGTGACTGAGGGGCTCTTGGAGCTGATCCGTGCTTGCACAGTCCTAATACAGAACAGGCTCAGTGAGCGGGGCCAGCAGGCCTGGATGGCCACCAGCAAACTGTGCCTGGGGGGGTGGTGGGCGGGCAGCTCCCTCACACATATAACTGACTCCCTCCTGGAATGCCTGATCAGAGAAGAGGTACAATCTCCAACTCCTGCAACAGTTGTCTTTAAGACTTGGAATGCAGTTACCGAGGCCGAAGTGGGCGACAGGCTCCATCTCACACAGGTATCCTGAGCCACCATCGATGATGCGTGTGTGTGGACCCGTCTTCTTCGTGTACACCACCACTTTAGCTCCTCTGGCGAAAGCCCCGAACTTGGTCCTGGGAATCACTCGCAGCCACGAGTTAGTGGAGCCCTAAGGCCGACAGACATGGTTGGGTTTCTGTCGACTGGAGCATATCTTTAAGATAGAGACACTCACCTGGTTGACTTTGTAGACAGAGACCGGCTGCGCTGCACTTTCACCGTGAGACACCAGCAGCTCCAGGCGGCCATCGCCGTCAAAGTCTGTGGCTACAGCTCCTGGAGATCAGTCACAGTAATGATGGAACCGTCAGCACGACGTGAGGTATTCTCCTCATGCAGATGGACACTGACACTGTGTGTGTGTGTCTGTCACAGAACTAATAATGTGGAACATCTTACTGTTCTTCTGGAAAGCTCAGATCCCCAGTGGAGCTCTGCTGCCCTCTAATGGTACAATGGTGTCATATCAGACATGAGGTTCATTCTCATCTCTGAGTTGAGGACACTCACCTGTTCCTCTTCCTTCAGGCTCTGACGCCTCCCCAACATTCAGCTCCTCTATCTGTGGGTCTCCGTGCTCTCTCCTGCTGACTCTGTCAAACAACACCACAGCACACGTGTTGATTGATCAATGCTGAGAGCTCCGCCCCCTCAATTTGCACTGTTGCTGCTTTGTTGCTAAGTTGGCATCATATTGTCATTTAATGTTCAACCACAATGATTTCATGATTCATGATTTGAAGACAAGAAGAAAACAGGCTGTTAATCGTGAAACATCGTCAATCGATGGCTTTGGGATTCCTGCAGTATACACTGGTGCCGCAGCATTTGTAGATGCAGGTTTCCTCGGGGGAAAATTTCATTTCACAGTGCACGAATGTGCTGATCCTGGCTGTGGAGCTCCACAGCTCAGCCAAATATTGATTAGTTGTATTTAATTAATGAGCTTGAGCTAAATTGTCGGAGCGTTATTTTTTTCATCAGTGCCACAGAGCAGAGTGGAATCATCTGATTCATCTTTATATTAGAGCCACAAGCTGAGGAGCAGTGACCCCATCAGACCGTCACTGTGTCCAGACTTTAAATGCCCTCCATTGCCCGAACGTGAAGGAGTATTCTGATCCAGGAGATTGCCGGTGTTGACTCTGATTATAAGATATTTGTTCTAACCCACCGGCTCAAAGCAAGATTCACCCTGATTTCTGCATCCTGTTCAGAAAAATAATGCCGGATCAGATTCTTATTTAAACAGGATGAGTTCATTCTCCTGTTACATTTTTTAAAATTGATATGTATCATAAATTGCATTTTCAGGGCTGACTTCATTAATATTATCTAGAGAGGAAGCAAAACCGTGAGCCAAAGAGAAGACCTAAAACTGTCTTAATGAAAGATTCATTCATGCGTGGAGGAGGAGGCGGGATGCCAGACTAGATAAGTATCCATGGCTGCGATGCTTAAATTCATCTCAGCTTTCAGGCCCACTTTTAGAATATTAAATCAAGATGCAAGAGTAGTCCATTAAGCTCATCATCCAGGCGCTATTAAAACTTACTGCCATACTTCTACAACGTGTGTGTGTGTGTATGTACCTAAAGAGTCTGTTAGCAGAGGGGCCCCTGTAGGCGATGTTATTGAAAAAGACCTCCAGCTCATTGTCGTTGTCAAAGTCTGCAACGATGACGGTGCGAACTGGTGACGGCATGGCAAACTTCTGAGACGCTATGTCCTAAAGGAAAAAAAACACACACACACACACACACACACACTCATAAGCCTATTTTAAATGTCAAAGCAAATCAGAATAACACTGAAACAGTTCAAATGCAATTCACCTGCTCTAAAAATGAAATGATTCACATAAAGCAATGTGCTCATTGTGCTGCTCATCACATATTTGTAGTCGTAACACCTAAAGCCATTGGTATATATATATATATACACATACACACACACACGATTGGAAATATTGGCTATACAAAAAATACATTTAATTCAATGTAGTTACTTTTCACCAGAATGATTTCTTACCAGTTATTATATTCCACTTCCTCTGTGAGTTAAATTCAACATGTGAACAGGACGTGTGAGTCACTGGGCAGACAAATGCTTCCATAACCCGCAACGGAAAGGTCACGAGTTCCATCTTCGCAGCAGACGTGTCCATCAATAATCAGTATCCGGTCCTTGAGTTAGACACTGATCTGTCATCAGTTTACTCACTGACTCTAGGTCACCCTGGATAAAACAGATTCATCTGAAGCCTCCAGGTGAGAACAAAGACCCTTTTTACATCCTCTGGCATCAGAGAAGAAGACTGCAATTTTCCTGCTCGCCCCAAAAAAGTCTTCTCAGCAGAGGAGTTTTTTTTTTTTTTTGCATGAGAAAGTAACGGATATCGCCTCGCTTCAGTGACACGGTGATAAGTCGGGGAAGAGTTATAGAGCGGCCTTTCACTCCCTCCAGTATTTACTCCCTGTTTTAATTATAAGGCTCATAAAGCTGCAGGAGGGGGGGGGGTGGTGCCTACAGTGACCTTCTGCTTCTCAGGTGAAGGAGAGGGGATGGCCAACTGAGGCCAAGAGGGAGGAAGAGGGGAACAATAGAGCGCATACATGGGCCATAAGAGGAAAAAAACCAAAACACAAATGGAGGAAAGAAACTTGAAACCTTCAGGAAAAGGGGGGAGAAAGTTTGAGGGGAAAAAATGAATCGCTTTATGATTTGTTGCACATAAAGTTTCTCAAAAATGGATGGTAAGTATTTAGTGGATTGATTATGAGTAGGAAATGCATTTTTAACATTAAGTGAATATAGTAAATAAAATTTGAAATGTTAATTTTCTTAAGAGTGCGATTTGAATTTAGGGTGATACTCAAAATATCATTAGCCAGGATTTATGACTTGCAATAATAATCTAAATAATAGGCTATAATTATAGGAAGATCAGTCTGAGCGCCACCACCTCACAGCCTTACATCCATTCATTACGAGGCAGCTTCTGCTCAGCTTTCAGTGCCCTAGCCAGGAAAACTTCTGCCCTGGCCTTTTCCCATCTCTTTAAATACGTATTAGATATGTGAGGCTGTGCGTCGGCGTGTGTGTGTGCACGCTAACGCTTTTGCAAGGAAAACCTCGGCAATAGATTTTAATTAAAGCACAAACAGGCCTAATCGGCACTTTCCACTACCCCGGCAAGCTGCTGTTTCAGCCCAATTTAATTAGCGGTTTACTGGAGTGATACAACAGCTTCATTATGCATGCCAAAGGTCAATACAGGCTAGTAGGAGCGTCAGCTTATGAGGGGGGAAAGGGGTCTTAAATGTGTTGTGGGCTTGTGATTTAACAATCTGGGTTTAAAAAAACATCGGCCAGTTAATTCAATTTGTCTTCTGGGTGTTAGTGCGTGCATGTGTGTGCGTGTGTGTGTACGTGTCATGCTGATGGTATTGTCTCTGGGCTAACCATCACACATTAACCTCTTATTTGACCCCTATAAAGATGTCTCATGTGACATTTATCTCTTTGGTAAAAGATGCGCTAGTAGGTCCTGAAATATACATCAGCTAACACAAAACCTCGGTAGATTTATACAGCGCTGGCTGCCGCTGTCTGTTCTACACAAACACATGCACGCCGCTCGCTGTCTCGCAGGAGTCGTCTGCAGAGTTGTTGATTGAGTAAATTAACCACGCGTCTGTCTTTAAATCCCACTCTATCTCTCCTGCTGCTAATTCCCCTGTCGACCATTTGGCATTTGCCGTCTTTGTTCTGCTTCCTCATTAGACACAGATAGAAGTCGGTTAGGCTCATTTGACTCTATTACGTGTCCTGTGGCCCTTGTTGCTTCGAAAAAGATGAGGAAACAGGCGCTTCCTACACTGATTGGTGATGGGGTTTTTGTTTTTTTTTCGTCATTTTCTTCTATGCTCACATCTGACAACGACATGATACTGTTTTTGTTTTTATGCTGGTATTCATCTGAATGTGCTGCCCAGGAAACTCACGTGAACCTACCTTGAACTTCTGCTTACGGTTATTCTGCTGCATGTACAGGCGATGAGGCCCATTCCAGTTCCCGTACACGATGTCTGTCTTGCCGTCACGGTTGAAGTCTGCCAGAGCGACCCCTCTGCCGTGCTGCATGGGGTCCTCCACACCTGCAGTCGTACGGTAATATAACTTGATCATATAAAAAGCCTCATTCACATAATCTGTGTCATCTGCTGCACGCATTTCTTCTCACCAGCCTGCTGCGCCACATCTGTGAACGTCCCATCCCCGTTGTTCCTAAACAAGAAGTTGGGACCGTACTCGTTGTCGCAGAACACATCGGACAGCGTTTGACTGACAATGGGCCCCACCACGACGCCTCGTCCCCCTGCACAGACGGAAACACAGGTACGGGCCTCTGTGGTGAGATGAATTTGGATGATTAAGGCAAAGGTTGGCAGACGGCTTTAAAAATAAAAAGCGCCGGCGGAACAGGTGAAATAAAAGAGCACAGAATGAGAGAGATCAGCCTCAGATCATTATCGTCTTTCCAGGCAATTTCCTCCGAGCAGGGCGGGACGCAGACGCTGACTGATGGGGTTGGCGCACGCAGACAAACAAACAAAGGGGACGAACGCAAACAAACACAAAAATGCAAATATGCAGGCGACACGCTGGGAGCCTTTTGCATTGACCAAAAGCTCACGGTGATTTTCTCCCGATGAAAAGATATTTGCGGCAGTTCAATACACTCGGCATCACCCCAGGATTTTGGCAACGGCATTCTATAAAGTGAAGTGTTGCACTAAAGTGTCTCATCTCAGACCAGCGGAGTCTAATTATGCAGCTGAAAGGGCTTTGATTGTCCTTCCAGTTCGTGGAGCCAGTGCTGTGGGTGAAGACTCCTGATTTACTGGGCCGCTTCATGAGCCCAGACAAATACCACTCGCCCCCTATGGTCATAAACCACTAATGTCTCTCCAGAGATATGTAACCATTAGATATACAACTTCTCTCACTATCCCACTGATTAACTGCGGCGTGATGAATCGCCATCTACCACACAGCTCACTCTGCCCCACCCCCCACACCGCTGTCTTAGAATTCAGCTGGCGCGCAAAAAAAGATTTTACAGAATTGATGATGATTGATTCTGTTCCGCGCAAATATTAAGTCACGTCCAACTTCTAAAACCTACCTGAGCCTCAAAGTCAAGGTCCTCTGAGTGGACACGATATAATATCATAGAGGCAGCAGTTTTTACTCACGATGACACAGAGGAAACTAATCATGGGGAAATAACTGATTCTGACATTTATTGTTCTCCTCTTCAGAAAAGACAACGCTCTTCACAGGGCTGAATCGGCCAAAAGGCAATTTTCAAAATAAGTAAATTTATGCCTATGTTAAGATCAGACATTTGGTTTCAAATCATTTCAAGTTTTGTTTAATTAGTCATAGGACAGCTGAAATTCTCTCCACACCGATTGCGCCAGGGTGACGACGTAATCTACTTTCTGTTTTACTCATTTAAAATTTCACTAAATCAGTGAGTGACCCCCCTCAGCTTCTATTTCACCTCTGCAGAGCATAAAATCTATTTAATCTTTTTTTTCATCTCACCTGGAATAGGCTGGCTTGAATTGCACATAAAATACACAGTCCACTTACTTTTTTTAATTCAAACCTTCAGGAGTTCGGGGGACCCGCCCTATCGGCAGAGATGGATACCGTGTCGGGGCTGTTGAGCCACTCTGATGTACGCCAGCGTCGCCCTTCTCCTTGGCTTCCCGGTGACTTTGACTGGAGTAAACAGCTGACAGGGCCAAAAGAGCCCGCTCTCTAGTCATTTCTATTTTCTTGTGCGCTTACACTCATCATGTTCCCTTTCTTTTCTTCGCTTGGCTCCTGTCCAGCTCTCCTTTACTCTCCTCCTGTCGAGCAGCCTCTCTGGGCTGAAGCCCTATATTTCAGACGCCCCGGGTACAAGCAGCACATGCTCCTCTGCAGATGTCTGTATAAATCAGACTGAAGGTCCGGCAATATCTTACATCACTCAGGCTCTCTCTCACACACACACACACACACACGCACATAGTTGACAGACTTAATTTCCTGTAGACTAACTAGTTCTGGTCTATCACTTTCTCTTTATCTTTATTTAACCTTAAAATGTGCCTTCACCTCAGAGTGTAACCATTTATTTTACGGGGACCAGCTATTGTCCCCATAATGTGACCGTAAATAGATTTAGTTGCCAGCACACACACACACACACACGTTCTGAGTCATATGACCACACCTACCTGTGAACTTGTTGACTCCGGCCTGCTCCGCCACACTGGAGAGGGCAATGACGCCCTGTGAAAGGTCACTTGCTGCTTCGTCCATTTCTATGAGAGCATGAGGACCCACGGTGCCACTGGCGTAGTTAGCGATGTAAATAGCATAACGTCCCGTACCCTGGGAGGCAAGACATCGTTTTATTTGTTTTTGTTTTTAATCCTTGTTTGAGCTTTTTTGAGCATCATTGAGCAATGATGAAAAGGAAATCATGTAGAGCTCCTACTGTATTGTTTAGGTTTTCCACAGCATTAGGAAAGTGCAATGCTGCGTAGGGTTAAAAATATATGATTTAAAAACATCAGGCTAGAATAACCTAGACAGTGCTGGTTACCAGGATCAGATAATTGTTTGGATTTTTTTTTTTTTTTACCTATATCAAAATTATAGAAAATCAACTGACGTTTGATTCAACCACCTTTTTAAAACTCTTTCCAATCTCTGAATATTATCTGCATATTTAACCTTTTCCAATCAAACCTTTTCTTCTCCCCCTTATCTACCCCGACCCTGTTTTCCAACCTGAACCCCCCCCCCCTTTCTCTGTCTCCCCCTGCTCCTGCCGCTGCCTCCCTTTGGAGATTAATTTCACACTCCATTATCAGTCAGAGTCCCTGCAGACACAAACCCACAGACGGAACCACACTAATAGACTACACACACCCGATTCCAATGAGCTTTCCCACCAGGCCGAACATATTTCTGTCAACACAAACACATGCACATATCCAAACACACACACAGCATTTGTGTAAACCTTAACATATTTTTACAAGACAAGAAAAGGAAATGAGTCTGGGTGATGTAAATGTCATCAGGCGTCACATTATGGTCTGGTAAGGCGGGAAGAATGGGTAGCTTTACACACACACACACACACACACACACACACTTAAGACTTGACGAAACGAGACTGAACTGCAACGAAGGCCACTGGCAGTTACTTAACAAACTTAAAAGTCAATGGTTTTTCAATAAGTCTTCACCCAAGGCTAATATCTGTCACTGGAACTGGCACTGTGAGTGGTGTGACATGCCTGTGTGCAGAGTGCAAGTGGCTGCACAGCTTTTAATGAGGTACTACCCCCGACGTAACAAGGGAAATGCATATTGTGCTTTTAACGTATGGCAATTAGTTCAGGTATTAAAAGCAATTACTTACCAAACCAGTCAATACGTCACATCACCAGTTTGCAGATGAAAATGAGGGAGAGCGAAAAAGCTTGAGAGCGGATAATTTTAACCCCGTTTCTTTTTGGAAAAACTTTGTAAAGAGTAAACAAACGCTAGACTCGTCAGCTACCTGGGCCAACAATGTGCTTTTGGCCTGTGCCACCATCTGTTATTAATCACAATCTGCTCAACAATAGGAAAATGTAATCTCCTGGTCCGTCTGCTGAACTAGCACGGAAGAGCACACACACCAAGCTTCCTGTAAAACCATTAACCATTAAAAGTTGATATCTTTCCAATCGCTTTGGCAGCAGTGTAACCTATCAGTGCTCGGTGAGATGGGACTGTGGTTTTAAAAAAAAAAAAAAAAGCTAAAATCTATTGTAATCCCCACTATTACTATCTTTATCCCCTGATTGAAAGTGAGGACTGTACGAGATAAGAGACAAAGGAGGGGTGCGAGCGTGTGATGTCGGGGGGCTGTGGAAAAACCTGGAGGAATGGAGGTGGAAAGAGGGAAGAAAACAATGGGAAAAGGGACTGAGAGAAAATGTTACGGGCAGAAAGCAGCAGTGTGGACTCATCACTCCTCCCCTCGCGCGATGTTCTATAAAACAAACGAGCCCTGGCTTCTATAATTACACTGGTGCGATGGACAGAAGAGAGAAAATGGCACACCATTCCCCCAAATGAACTGTCATCGCACATGCTGAGAAGGGCGGCGTAGGCAGGGCATGAGTTATCACTGGTAAACAAACAGAGGCACCCATGCATGTACACAAAAGACACTCTAGGGAGTTTGTGTGTGTGTGTGTGTGTTCTTGCGTGTTCTACCTTTCGGTCCACACAGGCCACTGAGCGCCCAGCCATACGGTTTGCTACGTCTCTGTGTTCGTTAATGTCATCGTTCAGCAGATCCTCAAAGCGTCCATTGCGGAACTTAAACAGCTTGTCAGAGTAGGTCGCCCGACCTTGATGCGGAGAGACGTTCGGCACAGTTGAGGAGAGGCAAAGATTGCGTGAGGAGCAAAGAGGCTTTATGCAATACAAGAAGTGTGGCTGAAAGCTACGAGTGCGACGGTTACAGTGAGAAATGTGAGTCAGGAGGTTGGAACCAATATGACAGAGGTGAGGTGTTGCAGCTCTCGGATTGATAAATAGCGGCTTGATAAAAAGCTCATGTGTTATCTGATGAAGACTCAGATGAGATAAGAAGAATATCTGCATAGTGATGTTCCTGGAGAGTTTTTTTTTTTCCCTGAGTTGTAACCCGCGTGTGTGTGATTGAGCACTATGCATTAGAGTCTGCACTGTACCAGAGAACGCGTTGTTGGTGTTAAGGACATAAATCTCCTCCCGTCCATCTCCGTCGATGTCACACGCCGTCACTCCGATGGCGTTGCCTTGGCGGTCTCTCAGGGCGTAGAAAGGCGAGCTGCGGTTGTCAACGGCGATGTTGACAAGTCTCTTTTTCTGCTTGTCGTACTTCAGGACCAGGTTCGGTCCGTTGTAGCTGTCAACGGACATCAGGAGCAGGATGTTAAGTGTTCATCATGAGACTGTCAACACCGAGTCTTGCTGCGTTCAGAAAGTACTTAAAGAAAATTATTTTAAGGAGCTTCATTTACTGATGAGTGTTTAGAAGACTCAGGTGAGTGTTATGCAGAATTTGATTTTAATATTCCAACAACATCAAAATGCAAAAGTTTTACTGCCTCAGAGGGCCTCTGGAGAAAATCTTCCATGTGTCAAATAAGGTTTCACACTCACATGGTGTGTGCGAAATAACAAAACTGTCAAAATACATTTTGCCTCTTCATATTTAGCTTCTATTAATGTCTTATCAATTCAGATATGCAAACATATGACAGCTTTGGAAGCTCTGCACTTGTGACAGTCTGAAAATGACTCAGAAGTGGCCACATTAAGGACAAAACTCTGATCCATCAACACTTTGAGACCCTCTTTTCTGATCCAACTATTAATGCGGTGTCGCCGTGACCTGACCCATAATAGCAGGTGCAAGGGGACATAAAAAACTGGACCAAAGCTGCGCTGAACTACAGAAGGTCAACAACGGCGGCATAATAGAAGCCGAAACACTCCATCTGCAAATTCTCGATTCCTAATGAAATGAAGGTTTCATCCTCGATGAAGTTTTGTGGCGCCCTCCTCCGCGATGCCTGCTGAATATGATAGCCGCTTAAGCAGGGTCATTCTGGTCCATCTATATTCTGTTAAGCACGGAGAAATTCTTCCCTGCTTCACTGAATAGAGGCCGGCTTGCCAAACTGTTCCCATCAATGGCACACTATCCAATCACATTCATTTTCATCAGCTGAGTGAGCCTCAGGGCACCCTTACATCTCACATCTTTTCAGCCTCTTGCCTTTGTCTTCAACCTTTAGCTCGTAAAGTGACAGTGCACTTTTAGTTAAGCCTCAGCACTTAATTAGTCGCTCTAATTGTCCATATTGAAGAAAATGAGCACCTGCAATGGTTTATGAAGAGTAAAGGGGATTTAGATGCTAATTCAATTAGAAAATTAATTTCACTTTTATTTTATTTTAAACCTTCCCTCTCCTCGCCCATTTCTCACCCGGCTACGAATATCTCCAGGTCGCCGTCCCCATCCACGTCGGTGACGGCCACGCCGTAGTTGAGCTGAGTGGGGTTGTGGTCGTAGTCAGGAGGGAGGGCGGTCTTGGTTATAGCTGAGAACATGGGGTCTGATCGCTGAGCCGAGGAGTGGGCGGGCAGGAACAGAACCAGCCACAACAACATCCTCACCTGAGGGCAAAAACACAACGCTGACACAACCGCTGAAACTGAGGGACACTACGGTGTCGAACATCTTGTTTCCCAAATGTTTTGTGAAAAACAAAATGCCTTAACGCTGTAGAAACACACATATGGTGTGTACACACACACACAGTCTGCAACCAGACTGCAGTGCACATTTGTCCTGGCAGTTCAAGCAAATGAAAATTGGACAAAAAGTAAAAGTCATACACTTGCAAAGTACAAACTCCTCTGCTACTTCTCCAAATCCATCGTGAGGCGAACATCAATGGGTTTTTTTGGCAGAGTTCTCCGCTACACCGGGACATAAAGATGAAGATATACCACTGCAATCAGCCGCATTCTGCAGGATTATATCTGAGCCACCGATCACATGCAGACAGCTTGAGGAATTACAGGACAGAAAATCCATACGTGGAGCAGGGCATTAGCCAGAGGCCAAGTGAGCACAGAGGAAGCCAATATGACCCTCATCTAACAGGCCGGAGGTTGTCTTCCCTGAGGGAGGGGGCCGGCTCTAAATTGCAGAAGTGTTTTTTAGATAAAAAGCCGGTTTGATGTGTCCTTTCACTGGATAAAAAGGTGAACGTGGTGGAACTGATCCTATTGATTTGTGAAGTCCAGACAGGTGGAGGTGGAGTTTCTGGTCCCCAGAAGCGAAACATGACGGAGGAGGGTGAAGGAAAAAGGGTAAGGTCACCTTCTTAAGGTTAAATAAAATACTCATCATTAACAGCACTGTAAAACTTTACACACACACCCACACACACAAAGTGGTGTTTGCAAGCTGACAACTTGATTTGCGCTGCCTGTGGATTTATGAACGCAGCCTTCGTCGTCGTCGTTCCATTGAGCCGTTCCCATCCCTGCCTCCACGCTGCCGCAGAACATTTTCATTCTCCGCTCTGTCCCAGTGTCCAGGTGATGTATGGCTCCTTAACATCTCCCTCAACAATTCAATTTCAGATTAAAAAAAAAAAAAAACACCTTGCTGTTTGAGTGATACTCTCAAAAGCACATTGGTACGGAGAGGAAGCACCTCTGCTGACACCTGCAGAAATATGGTGGGCGGCTAACGCTAGCTCTCCTGGCAGGAGATAGCGCCGGCTGTAGAAGTGTCGACGCCGTGGCTGTTTCGCGGCGAAGAGGGGTTAATTAACAACAGTGGGAGCTCGAATTGAGGCAGTTTCTCCCCATTAGACCAGGATGTAATGACAAACGAGCTGAACAGTTCCACACCACAGAAGGCAGCTTTACGGACCTGCTGATATACTCCATGTTAGATAGAGGCTGTGAACTATAAATTAAAAAGAGGAACAAGAAGAAAAGGAAAAGTGTTGGTGGAAAAGGGTCTGGACGTTTCTTGAGGGGTGAAAATGCATTCTGAGAAAAACAATTCAGAATAAAAAAACAACTTTACTTTTCGATGACGTAAGGCTTTAGTACCAAGACAGTTTAACACCAGACTGCGAATGGAGAAAAAGTGAAGTATCACTAATAATTCACAATAATGACGAGATAGATGAGGTGAAAAAGGACAAATGAGTGGTTTAAACCTTTGGGGACAGGTGTGATAGAATGGTGTGGTGCTACATTATCCAGTCAAGGACACGCAGTCACTTCCACTGCAGTAAAAACCAGAGACACTCGCTCCCATCTTTAAGTTAAGTTGCAATGTGACTTTTCCACAAGCAGGGATTCATAAAAACAATTGATGCCCTCATCGTAGGTTACAGGATGCAACAACTGCAGGGACAACAAGGATGCTAAGAATGTGGAGAGACGTTTGTCGTAAACCAGTCAAAGACCTCAAAGAGCTGTGCAGAAAACTGTTGTCTGAAGGAGAGAAATGTTTTCGATTTGGTTATTTATGGCGGCATTAAGAGGCCATTATCAAAGCGTGCAACATCAGCATGTGCTTTCTGGAGCGTTCAAGCCCAGCTCTGATCCTGATAACACTGCGACAAAGAGCCAGCAACATCTTCAGTTTCACACACGCACGCGCGCGCACACACACACACACACACACACACACTCACTGTCTTCCAGAAGCTCTTCTCTGTGAAGGACGCTCACTGCAGAAGGCACACACACCAAGTGATGTCCCAGTCTTAGCAAATGATGCTAAGAAGTCATTCAGCATTTAAATTTAAATGCCAATTCATTCCATTGCTTGTCACAGTTAAAAGAGAAAAATAGGACTCAGTTGCACAATTAACACCTCATCAACATAACAATGATCATGACTAGAGTTGCACACACACGCACACACCATTAAAACTTCATGATTAGAACAATCAGCTGTGTTCAAAGTTATACTCTTAAATTCATCACCCATAAATACGTGCATGACATATATTTGATATGTAAAAATGTGTGCGTTATAAAATAGTTCTCACAACTCTGTACGCACAGACAGCAACTCGTTTGAACTACGAATCAATTATACAACTCATTTCCATAAAAATGCAATTTTTCCAAAGAACAACAACAAAACCAACTGAAGTTTTTTTTTTTTTTGTTGTTGTTGTTCTTCTATTTTCAGAGACCCCGCTGTGCCTGACCCTCAAACCAAAGCGGATCAGGCAAGTGACGATCTAGCACCGCCACTGCGTATTGGATTCCTAAGTGATACGCAGTCGTCGTAATTCATTGACGAATTGCACCCGGGGGGGGGAGGAAAGTTGCGTTGAAATCATGACAGAGATCAACTTTCTCTGGGCGCTTTAGTGCGGCGGGTCCCAGAGGAGCGCGACACGCATCCTGCCGGAGCCCGAGGCACCACCACCACCACCATCATCATCATCATCATCATCATCTTCACTGCCATCACTCTCATCAGCACCAGCGGCGGAATAAGCAGCAAAAAAACTCAGGTACTCACAGATGCTCAGAAACTCCGACTAATCCTCCAGCGACTGACTGACAGCCCCAGCAGGGAGAGAGGGAGGGAGAGAGGAAGAGTGAGTGAGAGAGCGAGGGAGAGGGGGGGGGAGAGAGAGAGAGAGAGAGCTAATGGCGCTGTGGACGTCGCAGTTATCTCAGGAGGTTTTTGTCCACTTATTCCCTTTACACAACTTCCTAAAGATTTGCTTTATGAAATCGCTGCTGTGATGTTTGAGCCAATCGGCGGGCAGCGTGGAGAATATTCAAACAGGCGGCCAATCAGAGGGCTGGGAGCCGGCGCGTGGGTGTGTCCTGCAGGTGTTGGATTATGATGTGGAGGATGAGAGGAGGATGGGAGAAGGGTGAGGAGCTCTTGACTTTCCCTCCTGTCCCAGCTGTGCTTTACCGTACTTTTTTAATAATTAATGACCAATCCATTATCTTTTGTCCACTTTGTTTATTGACGGAGTGGAGCATCATAGAAAAGTCTTATTACAACACGTTAAACCCCCAGTCAAAGTCCATGCAGGGTTTCTATGGTAAATCCATCGAGATAAATTGATGCACATGCCCCTTCAGTATAATATATAATCAATACAGACAAGTTCTTTATACAGACCCTACACACACCCTATTCATACTCATTTTAATTTGTTTACCATGCTGTCTATATGTGCATGTGATGGTCTTTGCTTATTTCAATATAGCATCATGCATCATGGATGAATTGTCTGTTTTGGACTATGATCTATATTTATGAGGTTTTTCTATACGACAACCACTGAAAGTGCTTTACAGTACAGATTTGCCATGCGTCCATTCACACACATTCGTGCGTGCGCTTGTGCAGGCATGTGCAATGGAGAAGCCGGGGATCGAACCACCATCCTCTGGTGCACATGCAACCGTGTAGATGTGTCACTGACCTGGATGTGCAACTTGTCATCAGTTGATTGTTCACTCCACACCCTGCACTCTCTGCTCTACTCTGGCCCCGCTCCAGCAACACTGCAGTTAGGAGCAAAGCATGAAACATCAGCTCATAATCAATGAGTCAAATCTTGGACTTTATATGTAAATAAATATATGAAATTAGAGTAAACGCACCCTTACAAAGTATTTAAATGGCCTCTTCTTATGGCGAGCCACAGAACTGTCTCACCCATTTAGTGATGAAAAGAACAGAACAACAGCAGCGCATTTGCATATAGCCGAGTTACAAGTATCAGTGGCAATGATCCTCAAAAGTAATAAATAATTCTTTTCAGACTGATGAGCAAAAAGTTAGTGTTCTGTCTCATAACAGTCACGATGGCGTGTGCGTGTGAGAGAGAGAGAGAGAGAGAGAGAGTTTGCAGGTTTACTGCTGCCAGATGTATAATTCTTATGTCATGCTCCACTGAGTCCAGCCTCCCAGAGACCCCCAATGAAATTAGGTGTGCCTGTGTGTGTTGCGCGTGCGTGCGTGTGTTGCGTACAGCCCGCTGAAATGAGATGTTCACATCCCAAGGACGTCTCCCACCATAATTTAAACTCACTGGTGCTGGAAGACTTCAAACTGAAAGTGCTGAAGTCATAAACCAGTGCACTTCTGTCTTTACTGTTATTGTCTGTGATCTACCGGTGTAAATCCACAGGCAGGTGGCTGTGACTCAAACAATGCAAATACCACGACAGAAATATTAACCTCTTCCGTGTTGTGATTACGACATATCGGCTGCGGGGCAGGCTGTAAAATTACGTTAAAGACCTAAAGTCAACACTGCCTTTATTTCTTTGCGTTGCTCCCGTGTTGCACTTTATCTGCCCTAGGTTTGATTTGCAGGTTGCAGAGTTCTCCGATTGAAAATGTGAGGCGTTAGAGAGAAAGAAAGTGCTCCTGGCCTGACTTACTGCAGCGCATGATACCTTCAGCTATTTTACTCGCTGATCTACAGTCGCTCACAGCGGAGACCAATGTTTTTATTTACGAGGGGACAAAGAGACATCTATCAGCACTCAGCTGAGGCCAGTGACGGTGTGTAGTGTGACTTTGAGGCAGGGAGTGAATTGTATTCCTTCCCCTGGGGCAAACCCGGACATGTTGTGGTTTGAGACTGTCTGCATCTCGTCCAGGGCTTCTCACCAACTGTCCCCACACCCACTTGTCTCCGAGGTCCTGCCTCCTCTTCCTCCTCCTGCTCCCCATGTAGACAAAACGTTCTTAAAATAGAGCTTCTTTTCACTGGGATTTAGGTGATCTATTGTTTTTGTTACCCTATTATTTCATGTTATTTTTTTCAGTAGCCCAAACTGGACAAAGTGAACACCTTTGAGTTTTTGTGAAAGCTGAATTCTCCCAAAGGAATTCATGAGAGCATGAGGTGTGGGCTTTCAGCTCCAACATGCACATCAACCACTAGATGTTACTAAATTCAACAGACTGAACCTTTAAGTGAAGATAAGTCATGTTCAAAGCTCAAGGGAACAAAGGGGCCAAGAAGGGGCTGTGTTTTTTTTTTTTTTTGAAGAAATATCCCCTTTCCTCTTTAAGAGCTGTGGAAAGATATAGTGCTATACAGCCTCATGATGAATCCCCTCCACGGTGGATAGGGGAACACTTCTCATATCATTAAGCTTTAGTAATGGTCTCGATGCTGCGTCCCCTCTGGCAGGGGTGCCTTGTGTTCACTCCTCTGGCTAACAGGCCCTGCAGCATGTACCTCCAGGTTCCCACTGCTCCTCCGCTGCTGCTGCTGCTGCTCCTGTCAAATTCAGGAGTCTGTTTCCCGGAGCCATGTTTAGTGAAGCCGTTGGATCCAAAATGTGTCCTCATCAATTAAATTGTATGTATTACGTTTTAGTGAGAAAGAAAGACATTTCATCAGTTTTAGTCACTTTAAGAATAAATACTGTAAATACTATTTCGTTTTTCAATGTATCGCACACACACACAATGTTGTTGTTATTACAGCACAATGGTCTGTAGCGCGCTCATTCTGGAAACTTTTGAGTTTCTCGTTTTTCCTCTGTTAAGTGTGAAGATAATATATGCTGTGATTTAGTCCAATACAAGTTACATTAAATTGATTTGAATATCCACGCCTTCATCTTATTTATGGCTCTGTGGCAGAGAGGATAAAACTCGGCTAAACTTGCTCTTTCATTTCAGACATTCTGTATCCGTGTGAATCAGCGTCCTGTCTTGATCACTCGTCAGGACCACTTCCTCCTGACGTCGGTAGTTTACCCGCCTGCTTTTTATTCTCCGTTTCAATCTCACACTCAGAGTGAAAACATTGGATTTTGTGCAGATGAGCCGCAGCTCTGATCTTTGAACCACTGGGACAGCTCCACTGTACTTTAGCCTCCAGGGCAGGAGCGTTAGAACAGGCGCTGGCGTGAATGCACATCGCAGACACACACACACTCACATGCAGGGATGTGCGCAGGTTTAGCCAACAGGGTCCTTCATAGATCAGCCTCCCCTGACAGCTCTCTTAAATGTCCTTGGCAGCCCCCCAACCCCCGGCCGTAGTTCCCCCCTTCTCTGCTCCTGCTTCCCTGCGCGGGCCAAACCTCTGATGGATGCCGCCATATTTCTCTGCCTCTCTCCTCGGGAATGCTCCCATAACCACTGTGCCCTGTAATGCATGACACAATCTGTATATATCCCATTAAGTGTCACTTTGTGAATGAACCTGTTTCTCCACACTCAGTTCGCCTCACAGAATGACATGCAGAGGATAGAGGCTGGAAGCTCAGCAGCTCCTTTAAAGTCAGGATGAATGTCTCCGTAACCCCCCACTCCCCTCCTCGACTTAGCATCTCAGCCACAGCTACTGTTTCCATTGTGAAAACTGCTGTGTGGAACTCAAATTAAATGCTGATTAATATGTATACGATCTGCTTCTGTAGCTGCAGTTTCACCGAGTGTCACTTTCACAAAGCAGCAGCCGAACACGCCCGTCCTCATAAGACTGTGAAGAATTACACTGTGAGGAAATGTTTGTTTCCTCTTCACCCTCCACAGTTCCTTAACTAATATTTTTCTTTTTTTACACCATGAAGTTTTGTACACACTGCTTTGCTATCAATCACGGTTTTTAATTTAATGTATGAATATGTGATTTATGTTGCTCGGACAGAAGATATAAATCTATTTTGCAGAGGGAGGGTGGTGGGGGTTGGGGGGGGTGGGGGGTGAGAGCGCTGATGGTCCCTTATTGATTGGCTGGCTTAATAGTGTTTGTTCTTTATAGCTGATCTCAGGAAATAAAGCAAATAAATAGTTGAGAATGAGTTCAGTCACTGAGATACTCGCGAGGACGGGAGAGAGATGGAGTGTGGAGGGAGGACGAGGAGGCAATTGGAAAGGAATCAAACAGCTGGAAAATGGAGGGGGAAAAAACAGCTGACGAGCAGAGTGATAAAACATCTCATTATGATAAATATTAAATATTACGCCGATCATTTTCACACAAGGAACTAATCACTGTAATGAGCGTTTCACATGATTTTAACTCGAGTGTGGCTCTGACGTGGCTCTGCCGAGCGTTCACACGCTTTGCTCCCAGGTACTCGTGTTCTCTTGTGCTTTCAAAGTGCTAACCTTTATCGACATCCCTACACGAACAGACAGAACAAGACGTTTCTCTGTGAAACCCAGCAGCCACGTCGTTTGTTTACACGTCACTCTCGTGTCTCGTCTTTTCCGCTAATGCGGAGTGTCAGGTCCCTCTAAGACAAACCTCATAGGATTTGTTACATGGATTTAAAAACCAAAAGTTACCCGGGACCAGGCGTCCTGGAGGCGAGCTGAAGGAAGTTTGTGTTTACATGTCAAGTTGAAAGGAAATAAATTACTGTAGGTGAAGTGCGTGTTATATAAATACACAACCAGGCATAATTTGTGGCCCCAACTTATCTTCCTATCTTACTATTTATAGCTCTTTAAGAAGCTGGATCTTGCATGAGCAGCCTGAACCTGATTCATGGCCCACAGAGGAAACACTAAAGAGCTCAGATCTGTGACTTCAGACTCTCCCAACTGGGTCCTCAACAAGAGGAGGGGAGCAGAGAATAAATCCAGCCCATTAGCCAGCAGGTCTCCCGATGACAGTTCCCGCCCTGTGGCTGATGTAAACCAAACTTCCTTTTCGAAGATGAAGAAGAATGTCAAGCAGAGGCCGACGCCACCTCGGCCCCTGTCACGCTGCTCCCGTGACGCCATGACATTAATCACAAATCGATTCTAAATAAGGGGCGAGGGAAACAAGTGAGAAGCGAAAAGGATGCGTCCATCTCCGGTGGAGGGACGCGCAGAGGGGAAGAGATTGAGGAAGAAAACTAGAAGAAGTGCTGGTTTGAAGGAACTGGAGGAGGTATATTAAAAACAGGATATCATTTATTCAACATCCAGGTCTTATCTCCCCGGCTATATGTCTTTTGCAGAGGATAAATAACAGAAGCTGGGATATGTATCAAAGGACGGACAGCGCAGTTAAATGTGAACATCCTAAAACACAGACAGCTGCAGGCTTCACAGGTTTCCTCATTTTATTCCCTTTTCTCCAATCTGCCATTTGTGTTTGATTACTGTTCGGTCAGGCCACATGTCCAAGGTCTCCCCAGCTTCTCCAAATGTCCCGATGATAGGAGTAATGAGCTCTGTTTCATCTCATCATGCTAATAGTTTATTGATCCGAGCCTGGAAGAAATGACTGCATCAACTCCGCCGTTGGCCTGTGTCGCAGCATCGGACTCATTGCATTGGCTCTGGGTGCAACACAGTGTCGGTCAATGTCCAGACGTTATTATGTGAATTATTGGCAGGAACTTGATTTTGGATTAAAGCTGCTGTTGGAGGGATTCGTTCAATAACACAGGGACCGTGTGTTTTCTAACGTGCACATAGTGGTAAAACCAGAGAGCTCCAGGTCCGCTGGGTCTCCTGCTCCTGTGAAACCACACGATCCACCACTGTTTCTGAGTCCTGTGCTGTTTCCGTTGCTGTCAGCCTCGGTCAAACACCATCCCTCCTCCTCCTCTCCCCGTTTCCGTCGCTGTCTTCTCAGCGGGGTAATCAGCCATCCTCCTGCAAGGTAATTCCTGCTCAGGAGTGCATGTGGCCGACGCTGCGGAAATTCATTTTTTGGTTTAATTTCAGGCCTATTGATCGTGGAGCGCTTTACGGCCGCATGACATCCATAATCACAACAATGGTGTGACAGCACAGATAAATAATGTGGCAAAGGCATGGAGAGAAGGAGGGATGCAGGGATAAGGGGAAAACAGAAGTGCAAAAAAAAAAAAGTGGACGAGCCGAGTTTCCATCTCTTACTGTATTCTGTATTAATTACCAAACCCCTCCTCGTCACACCCTGCCAAGCCCAACCCCCTTTCACCTGATTGATCTCCCCTCAGACGGCATGAATTTGTTTTCTTCCCAAACTTATCTGAAATCAGTTTGTTTAAGCATCCATTAAGGCAGAGGGGCCGCTGCTCTACAGTAATTGCCACAGTTACTGTAATATCTATAATTATTATGATTAGTGGAGCAGAATAAAGTTACTGCTATAGAAACAACCAGGAGCCGTGGCGTGATTATCAGGTTTTGCATAAACAAAAGCTTTGGGTGAGTGAAGCAGGACATCCAGGCAACAGAGAGGAGATTAAAAGCTGTTAAAATTGTAAACATATGTAAATAATTCCTCCTGGTGGAGCATGTTGAGCAATGTGCAACATGCCACTGGTTTATGCCTTATTTAACTTCCTTAATAGGATGTTTGTGGCATTACCACAACGCTGTAGAGTTGTTTTCTCTGAGGTTAACACAAGTGACAGCAAGATGAGACCAGTCAGGTCAGGGTGTGTGTGGGCAGAATCTTTAAGAGCGTCTGGAGAGCCGGTTCAGTCTGGCAGCAGAGGCCATGGCAGGTCTCTGCCTCCACCACAGCTTGGCTTAGAATGAACTGCTTCCAGGTCAGGAACATATTATATGTGGTGGAAAAATATACTGTATCATATAATGAGACGTGATAAATTGTAGTCCAAAATGTGACCTTTCATAGTGTACATGTAGTTAAATGATAACAGTGTCCAGTAAACAGGGGTGCCAGTGATGCAGCAGTGCATAAAGCGTGCCTCTCTCTCTCTCTCGTTGTTGGAGTGTGAGCAGGGTGACAGCGCCCGCTCATAAAATGTCTCAAGTCAGGAAGGCGATAAGGATGCAGGGCTAATGCGGCTTGGCACGCGTTTTTATTTGTGCGGAGGCGGAGAAGTCCGGCTCTTCTTCCCCTTCTGGAGTCTCGCAGCGCAGAGTGGAGACTGGAAGAAGAAGTTGGCAAAGAGACTAGTGTATGTTTCTGGAAAAAACTGATCCGGTTCTGACCATTTCTAAAGAGGAACGCATCCAGTTAAATTGAACTGAATGCAACTATTAATCACTGGTGTAGCCTTTAGAATTGTATCATGATTTAAAACTTTATTTCAACCATCCTGGTAAAACATACCAAGCCTGCAGGGTAATTTTAAAAAAGCACTTCTATGTGGACCTCTTTATGTTCTAATGCAACGACAGAAAGCCATAAAGTTACAGGCCAAGCTCACTGAGCCTTTTTAGTCTTATTACATGTAGTCACTGTAAAAATGTCATCACTTTGCCTTTATCCTGAGCTGCAGGGATTTTCTGCTGCTATGCATGCATACATAATGAGACAAGGCTTGGTAACAAAACTGTTTCTTGTTGTTGTTCGGGATGAGCGCCACTGGGAGTGAATTGTACCACAAGGTTTCACGCTGTTGATCAACTATAGCTATTTGTATGTGATGCCGCACCCGGTCTGCCGCCTTTTTTTTTTTTTTTTTTAGGGAGGGCCAGTGACCCAATCATGGACACGGCCTGTTAAGAGAAGCAGCCTTTTCTTATCTGCATGCCCTTGGAGTACGCGCCCATTGATATGCCACCTTGACTCTATCTTCATGCCAAGATGCTTCCAATTATGCGAGCCGCTGGAGTGAGGCAGAGCGTGCGTTTCTGTATAAAAAAGTGGTCCATGGGTAATGTGATCCTGCCGCTATTCCCCCCACAGGGATGTTCCCTCACATGGAAGAAGGGGGGATTAAAAAGAGCAGCCATTTCTCTACTCAACACTCCCCAGATCACCTCTTTTCCCACAGTCTCATGACCCCATAAGGTGGACTGATCCGTTTGGTGAATGGCTCATCAGCACAGCCTGGGCCGCGCAACAACCTGCATTCATTATAAGCAGCGGTTCACTGCGTGATACATGGGCATTTGTGCTGTGACATCAGTTCCTGTGCGATCGGTCTTTGTGTGGACCCCTCAGACGCCGGGGTGAGTGCACAGTCAGGGCAGGTCTGTGACGCCGGCTGTCACTCAGCTGAAATGATAAGCTCAGTGTTCAGACAGCCACCGGGAAAGTGAGAGTCGAATGGTGAAGAGCAGTGTCGAGACTGATCGTTTACAGCCTGGGAAAGCTTGTGCACAGACCAGGATGCTCGTGTCAAAGATTTTCTTTCTGTTTCTTTTCACTTTAAAGTTTGCATTCAGGCAGGTTGAGTTATCTGCGTGGATGCTCTCCACAGTCCATGGACGTGCAGGTTAGGTTATTTGTAGACTCTAAATCGACCACAGGTCTGAATGGATGTTTGTCTCTGGTGGCCAATGTCCGCTGGGATTGCCTCCAGCTCCACCAGTTCAGATAATGGACGAGAGTTTCATTCACGTTCCCCTCATCTGCTTCCTCTGACTTCCAGAAGAGGGCAGCACTTCTTTACCAAATGTTATTGCACCTTTTGGCCACGTTCAGTCTCTTGAATCTCTGCGCTGTGAGATTCATTGAGGAGAAGGATGCAGACAGAGGTCATCGTTTTGACTCTTCCCACACCAAAGAAGTGCAGAAAATTCCCTGCATGCTTCTCATCCGTTTAATCTCCTCCTCCTCAAAACTATTCAGACTAAGCGCGGCTTGTCGTGCACACTGTGATTTTAAAGACAACAGGATTTACAGCAGACTTCTCTTGTAGGTCGTTCCTGTTCTCCTCTCAGACTTTCTCTCTCTCTCTCACTCTCAACTTGCCTCACTTTTTCATTGCACCCCTCTCCCTCTTTGCCTCTGCTCCACCCTATAATCACGCCAGTTCATGGCTCTCATTTGGAGTGGTATATATAGCAGTAATTGTCAGGGTGCAGTACAGAGACTGGGCAGAGCATGTGTACTCTCTCACAGGGCTGTTTTGCAGTAAATCTCCGAGTGGAGAGTACAGGAGGGTGGGGGGGGGGGTTCTAAGTACGTGCGCAGGCACATGCACGCACGCGTCAAGTCACATTCGCACAAAGTTGTGCACATGGAATGGTAGATTTCACAAGTGGCTAAGAAACGGGCTTTGTTTTGCTTCTGTTAGCCGTCATGTGTCAGCGCCTATTCATCTCCTCTCTTAACGGGCCCAGCAGAAATTGAATGTGTTTCATTATGTGTTTTTCCTTCAAAATAATGGGACAATTATGCAAATGAATCCCACATTCAGGAAATCAGCTCCTTATCCGTAAATGTTCACAATAGGGCCTGTAAGTCAGCTGATCTGCACATGATCCATGAACACGCGGAAACACAAGCGGTGATGGCAGGTATATCAGTCATAAGTGGACGGGAACGCTGATGAGCTTCGTCATTAGCCTCCTGGATGACACAGCAGCAGCTCATCACCTGGAACGTGATGAAAAGCAACAGTTCAGGTCGTCACAGCTGCCACGCGTCGCACAGCGGAGACATTCCTGCTCAGTAATCTCAAGTATGATCGCAAAGAATTCCCTTATCATCTGCCTCGTACACCATGGAACACTGCATCCAAAAGAGGTGATGGCAGAAACCTGTTATGCAGGGGAGTTGTTTGTGTTGGTGTGCGACACGTTGGTGATGGCAGTGGTAGTGGTGGTGATGTGGGGGGTTCCTTTTAGCTTGTATGGACAGGTCTGTCATTCACAGAGTGCACACAGTCTCCATTGTGAAGCGTCTGTGGTCCCCATCAGGTCAGGGTGGGGTGGCAACGCAGGGGCCTCACGAATAAAAACACGTGCTGCAAACAGGAAGTGGATAAAAACGAGGCTGAGCGGTCTGCGTGTGTTAAGGAATGAAGATTTCCTCATAGTTCCTCAACTTTTCTTTCCTTTCTCTTATTTAAATTAATTTTGATAGAACGGTCCTGTTCCCTTGGGTTTCATGTTGGAGGCAGGGCCACGCTGCAAAAGAATGAGCCTTGACGATATAATCAAGCTGTGACTCATGAAATCATTTTCCCTTGAGTCAGAAGTTTTAGATACGAGCGTCTGCCGGTGTGATGAGATAACTCAGTTCGTTTCAAGAAACTGGAATGAAGTGGATTTATCTCTAACCTTTCTGGCTAAGAGGTCAGGACTTTGGGCCCTTATGATAAACTGAGAATGTTTGTGCATGTGTGGTTGGAGTCATGCTTTGCTGAAAGTGCATGAAAGGATGCTGAATGTGTGCGAGAGCACAGCATGAACCCAGGTGCTCTGCTTTCAAGTGCTGCTTTCCTGTTTGCCCAGCGGCTGCTTCATCCTGGCCAGTGACCACTTCACAGCTCCGCTGTTTTCTTTTTGGGTGGACTTGTCAGCCGCAATCAAAATCAGATTCTTCTTGAGAGTAAATTTCCTCTCCAGACAGCCGATCACTCCACCCAATTCGACCACATTTGATATGCTCAAATTTAGTCATTAGCACCTGCACACTTGTGTGTATTTTTGTTTTTCTGTTCCCATGAGGGGCAGTGTTTGGGGAAGATTAAGTCACAGAAAATTGTAACAGCTTGAAATGGCCATCGTTGGGCAGCCTGGTCAGTTTTGACTGGAGACATGTGAAACTGTTTATTCCTCCGGTCTGTTAGTGTTGAAAGAAAACAAGAAGTACCAGGGCAGGTTGCTGGAGAATATTACATTAAACATCATCACTGTTTCCTCACAGCAGCTCTGACTGGAGTTTTACGTTCTCCCTATATCTGTGTGGGGTTTTCTTTTCTCTTGTCCTCATATTCAAAAGACATGTGGACTACTGTTAGATTAATTGGGGAATTATTTGTCTTTGCAGATCTTTGCCCTTTGATTTGCTGTCGACCTGTCCAGTGTGTTTGCTCCATCTCTCGTCCAATGTCAGCCCTGTGCGACCCTCAAGGGATGGGTTGCACAGGTAATGGATGGATGGATCCACTCTCTTCTTGATTTTTGCAAAAATAAATAAACATAATTCGAGCCATTTTCCCAGCAACCAATATTGTGCAGCGTCATGCATTAACAGCAAGAAGGAGGCAGGAAGCAGACGACAGCTTAGTATGTGATGAACTTTTATTGATTCACAGTAATGATGAATGAATGCATTGTAATCTGTTCTTTAACTGAAATTTGCTTCTGACTCAGCCAGAGTGTGCCCTCACTATCCAGAACTTTCCTCAACAGAAACACCCGACAAAGCTTATTACTGTCATTCCTTATTTTTCTTTAAACTACAAAATAAACACAGATTATTTTTGATAAAACCACTGACAAGAACAAAAAAGGCTCCCGATTGTTGGCTGTCATGGTGTATGCATCACAGCTAAAATCACATCACATGAAACATAATGTTTAGATGAGGTCAAAGTCCCTGAGAGCACAGCTTTCTATGAATGTAGTTGCTGATTAGCACCAAGTTGAGCGCACACTCTCACTGTTTATGAGAAACTGGCCATGGAAAACAATGAAAGAGATACAGTCATGAGAGATACCTGGTGAGTGGTGAGAATGAACCAACTTAAGCTACGGAAGCTACATTAAATAACACACAGAAGAGATCATGATAATACCATCACTATAATACGAACTGAACACCACAAGGTTTATCGGTTGAAGTGACAAACAACAAACCTTGGTAACAGGACTGACCATTGAGCTACAACTCAAAATCGCATTGGTGAGTCAAAATCATAAAAGCCAATGAGGATTTAATTAAGTAGACTCATGGAGACTGTACATCGTCTTAACAGGTTTAACCACTGAGACAATAAGTCAAACACATTAATGGTGTAAAACAACATGACCCCAGTTCCTCGCTGTAAAGAGGATGGACTTGCATCATGGTTTGGTTTGGTTTTGTCGTGGAAAAAAAACTACTTATCCAACAGAGCAGGTGTGGAGAGATACAGTCCAGCAGAGCTTTGGTTAAAAAACAATGCCACTGTTTACTGTGTTGAAGCGTGAACGGAGGAGTTTATTTTTTCTTGCTCACAAACATGTTGTTCTCGTTGGGGAGCCGAAAATGCCAGCTTGTGGTCGTCGCATATGGCTGCCTACAAAACGGCAGCGCTCGTTGGAAAAAAAAAAAAAAAAGCACGTCTGCAAGTCTTTCCCCCGAACTTTATCCTTGTCTTTCTTTCTGTCTTAACTTCCTTATCCTTTCTTTCCATCATGGCCTAAATCGCTCAGAATCTCTCTTGGTGGCAGATTGAAATCCATATTCTGGCCTTCCGCAATTTCCATTTGTAACAATTCTATAGTGTTTCTTTATAAAGCACATGCTATAGCCCTAACCTTAACCGTAACCTTAAGTCTAACCCAAACAAACGTAATTAAAAGGCTTTTTATACGCTCGCTAACCCCAGCCTGGCTGCCGACCACAATGCTGTGGTTTTGTCAGCAAAGTTTCCCCTCCCTTCTGAGAGGCTGCGAGCAAGAAATCTGTACACTTCCAGTTGTTTTAATCACTAGAATAAAAAATAAAATCAAAATTCTCATTAGCATCATGGGAACAATACTATATCCGGGAGCTACTGTTTAAAATCTCTTATTTTACCCTGGTTAATTATGTAATAAAAACAAAAGAATATCCAGTATGGTTAATAAAATGTAAAAATAACAATCTTGTTTCTGAGCATGCTGTGTGAGCGTGAACTCCATGAATAAATAAAGATACAGCATAAATAGTACATTGAATATGAAAACTTTGAGAAATATGAAAACACAGACCATACATTTTACTTTCTTATTTTTACATTTGTGATGAACACCATAAAAAGTTAATTTGGAAGCGAATGAAAACAATGTGGAGCCAAATCCGGAATACTGATGTCTAAAAGATAAAGTGCTTTGTTCCATAGAAATCCCTTGACCTCTCTTTATCTACTCTAGATGTGAAGCGTGAACACGCTTCTGCAAAAACCATGACTTTGTTCAAATCAAAGCGAAAATAAAATACCTACTGGAAGAGAGAATACCCAGAATGCATCACACAACACTGTTCACCTGAAATGTAGTGAGGTTAATATAGGACCATACAGTAATTTTTTTTAAAAGAGCACCAACATTGAAATTATGTCAGCAGTTATGAGTGATCTAATCAGTAAAAGAAATTTCAGTTTACAAGTTACAAAAAAACAGATTTTCTTCTTTTATATAATGACATCATCCATTGTCTTTGTGACAGATAAGTTATAGCAACATTAAGGTCTTTCATGCGTATACTTTTCAAATAACTAACTTAAGTTACTAGTAGTCCACTTTCACAAAAATCAGTATAGTTTGAAACAATACCCATGGCTTCATACATAACTAGAGTAAAAAACGTGTGGAGCCATGCGGACTCTGTCCCACTCTGTTTGTCAAAGGCTGTTTGAGTTGAGTCTCAGCGATGCTCGCTGCTGTGATGTGATGCTCTTATGAATATTTGCTTATATCCACGTCTGCCGAGGCGTTGAACAGGCACCGTTTTTACGTGTTCTGTTACTGTGGGTGCTGAGGTCCCGTGGGCCAGGGCCCATTGAACTCAGCCCACCCTGAGTAGTCTCCAGGCACCTTGGGAAGGCCTCTGCACTGAGCCCCGGGGATGGACTACACAAAGTTGTTGGTGATTTGCCTCTGGTGCTCGAACAAGTCTTCAATCTCTGCACTGTAAGCATCACCTGCGAGGGGGGCAAAGGAATCAGTAGTATGACATAGTTTTCATTTTTAATAGGATGAGACTTATTCCAAGTTGATATCAGAATACAGTTGTCTATCCAAACAGGGTCAGTGACAATCATTTTTCAGTGGTCTGTCCTCACCTGCATGACATCCATACATGTAAGCTCTGTGGCCGTCGTATTTGCACCGACATCTCATGACGTTATTCATAAAGTCAGACTCAGCCATGTCCATCGAAGGGTTGACTTCCACCTGCAAAACAGTTCAATCATACTGAGGCTGATTTCATCGCTGTCCTGACCTTTTTATGGAGATCGCTTCTTCTTTGTCCGATGTTTAACGTCTAATGCTGTGTCTTCAGCCGCTCACATGCAAACTGGGAATTAGTCTGCTCTATACGAGAAAACCATTTGATATAAACACCAGTTGGACGTAAAATGTTGAGCGCGCCCGCTATTAAACAGCGCTCATGGCTGGCATTGTGTTTATAGTCCAACCCTTTCTCAACTATAAAATGCTGGATGAGTTTTCCATACAGAATTTTGCAATATAAATACACGATATAGTGCTTTGTGTCCCATGTGTCTCAAAATGGGCTGAATGGCATTGTGGTAAACACTTTAACCATGTGTTATGTAAAGCAGGGACGATGCTGGTTGATCTTTAAGGAAAAGCCATTGTTAAATATTTTATAACTTATATGGAAACATGTGACAAAGACACTTCAGCCACATGAAACATGACGGCAGCGTTAGAAGTTACACGAGGTTATGGTTGTTGCACAATGTGGCCCCCAGCTCCTCACACTAATATAGGTGTGCAGTAATAACGAGGACAGAATTGAAGTCTGCTGCAATAGACTAGTTATGCATGCATACATTTTTATGTCTGAAATCCGTCTTATTTTCAGAGCAGCCATACTTTGTGCTAATAGTCTGTCATTTGAAGAGCAGTGCTATAACTGCTGATACAACCATTCTCTTAATCTGGCCTGGTGATAATACTGAGAAGCCATTTACTCTAATAGCTGCTCTGTAAACTGCTACACCCTCTTTAAGTACAGGTTACAAACAGCTACAGGGAGAAGGAACGCAAGTTCCACTAAGGAAAAAGTTGAAAAAAAGTTGGTGAATGTACAGAAACTGTCTCTTAATTTTTGCGGGTAAATTACAGTGTGGAAGCGGAGCGCACGGGGCCCTTTGCAGGGGACTGGTTCAGCGGCAGAATGTGTCACTCAGTGAGAAAGTGGCAGTAAAAATAAAAACAGGGCAGGAGGAATTCCTCTGTGGCAAATTAGCCGTTTCTAATGTGAGGGGGGCTTGACACGGTGCTGCCTGACTAAAGGGAGGCAATAGTTAATTTGGGTAATTGGTGTGTTTCATTAGCCCTGGGTGGTTCAAGGGTAGGCCTGCAGAATCTATGCGTAAAGCCCAGGATCAGAAAAGTCAGGCATCATCTGCACTTTACTAGATGAATGAAATAACACACCAGAGAGAAGGAGAGCTAAAAGCTGTTAGTGTTTTTCCAGTGCTGCAGCCCACATGAACTCCCCGCTCGCCTCAGATGACCCTGACCTTTTTACCTCCAGCACCTCGTCCAATTTCTTCCTGTCGTTTATCTAAACACCATTTCTGCCCTGCTCTATCATTCATCCCGTTTATTCCGCCTCCACATTGTCCTGTAGCCATGTACCACTTTATAATTACACCCTGCTCGACAAGCTTAAAATACATCCTCTCTGCAGTATGTGTTTATATCTGTGTGTGTGTGTCACATCTATTATGAGTAAATTAAATAAATCCATCTTCAATAAAGAGTGCGAGGTATGTAATTACTAAGACTGAGTGTGAACTCTCTGTGAAATTCTCTCACAGCTTGGGTGTAATTGGCGGCGTGCTATCTGAGGACTGCTGCATACTATGTATGTATGTAGCAGGAAATGCATTATGGGAGATGGAATCCTTGATGTGTTTGAATCTGGGAGCCGCCGCGGCTCGACTGATTCACCCCAGGAATGATTGAGGCGACGATTGGCCGTGAGGAGGTTGAACTTTAGAGCCTGTGAACTTCTTTCTTACAAACTGAAATCTCATAGGAAAGATGCGAAACATTTTGGGACATGTCTTGGAACAAAAGAAGGCAAAGCACTCCGTAAACCAGGAAGGAAATGATTTCTCCATGAAATGAATTCTGACCTGAAAGATGTAGTCTCCAGGCCGTACGTCCGTGACATCGACCCACTGACAGTCGATGTCATGGCGATAGGTATCCCAGCAGCCCACAGAAATGCCTTGGTCACCCATGTTATAGCAAGAGAACCGCTTCTGGACTCCTAACACGCACACACATACACGTAAACCAAAAACATTATCAATCACGACATCAGAGCTCATTTAACTTCCCAGTTATTTTAAGAGCTTCCTGAATTATAGACTAGACGACATGTGAGCGCTGCATAATATAACAAGTAAATGGAGAATGAACAAACAACAACAGCTGCGATCTAATACATTAACCACAAAGTAAAATTCTGAATGGCTGGAGCTGGAATACTGATGTTAATTTCCTGTCACGAAGAGGAAGCAGTGCTTCACTGGGACTAATGAATAGTGGTGAACGTTACCATCAGGGCAATACGTGTCCTCCAGACAGAAACTGGCCTTGTGTCCCTCTGCAACCCTCGTGCCGTTCAGAGTCAGCAGGTCGTAATGTGTGAACACCTCGATGCTGTGGTAGTGCCTGGGACGAAAGAGGGAATTGTCAGTGTGTGTGTGTGTGTGTGTGTGTGTTTGTGTGTCTGTCTGTGGGTGTGTGCCTTTACACTAACTGAACACTGGCTCCCTATGGCTTGTAGCCTCATGACCTCACTGCTTGAACGCGAGCGTGGGTGTCACCGCGACACCTCTCTCACAGGCTTGTTTTAGCAGTTTGCGCAGTGCGCCCATGCTGAGTGAATGGAGGGCTTTCAAACACACGCGCATGTCTCTGATGTGTTGTTGTAACAAACTGGCGCGGACCTGACTGCGCGTTGGCCACCCTGTCCTCTGTATCACACCCATGGACACGCGCTGTGGGGCGGCTAATGAATCAGGAGAGATTGACAACTCTGTTTCGAGCCCCCCCCCCGTAAGTTAATGACACACATCTCACACGGCCAACACTGTGGGGCTTCAAGTGACTCCTTTAAGGAACTGACTAACTGTGGAATAAGCTGAGAGGCAGAGAGGAATGTGTTTGGAGTAGACTTGAGGACAATATGTCATCCTTTAAAAATGAATGGATAAAATGCTGCTGTGGACACGTGACAGACAAAGACCCTTATGTTTGAGGCCCATGTAGCATACTAGTTGCGGAACCCCTTGTCAAATCAACACAAGCCCTGTTGTGACTTGTTTTCATTCCTGGTAGCAATTGAGCGCAATTAAATTAAACATGACTCAAATTACCCAAAGTGGAAGGGGCTATGCCAAGAACAGGTGTTTGTCAGAATATTTTGGACTAAAAGCCACAGCTCACCTGTATCCAGGACACTCGAAACCACAGCTCTATCCAACACGCCGCAAATACATTTAAATGGCTGTTGCTTGGCCAAACCAAGCAACAAACAACCTCCATAAACTCTCGTGTGACGGCATACCTGTGACACTGGTGCCATGTCCAGCTCTCTCTTGTAGCTTTGGGTCTGAAATCTGACCGACCCAGGTTCATGATGCGAGAAGAGAAGCGCAGAAGGCGTCGGTGTCCGTAAGGCCAGTTCATCCTGGCAGCAGACGACGACAGGCAGTTCTCCTCATTGGCACAGGTCAGCAGGTGGAGAGGTCGGTCTTCCAAGTAGGCCGTCTCCTGGACCAGCTGGGCGTCCAGAACCAGGTCGGGAGCAGCTGAAGCGGACCAGATGTGAGAGGTCATGTTAGGATTAAAACAGAACCAGTGGAGAGGTTGGGGAGCTCTAAGACATGGATTTGACTTACTTTCTGAACAGCTGACCCCCGCAGCCTTAGTACCACCTCCACGGGGACAGTGGACGTGGTTGTTGCGACGGCACTGCTGGATGGAAAGTTCCGTGCCCACACAGTGAGTTCCACTGAGGATCAACTCAGCAGCATTTGGGTCACCAGTCCAGTACCAAGTTTCCTGTCAAAGGAAATGCGACACAGAAAGTTAGTTTGGTTGACATCAGTGAGCGGTGCCGTCAGTCTTTGTCATATAGGGGCTGGGACGATGGATTCCTCTCCGCGTGTTGATTTGTTTAAACATCTGTTTGTTTATTCTCGAATCAATAACTCAGACACTGCTGATGGCATCTTGACAAATCTTAGAGGATCGATGTCTCTGAACAAACTATTTTGACGTTCCCAAAATTAGACTAATTGCTTTGGAGGTGGGAGTGTCTGCTGTCACATTGTCGGTTATAGATGTTTTGTTGTTCGGGGGGTTGTTACCTGATGAGCACTGGCAGCGAAGCCCAGGCCGAGCTGCCTGCACACCACCATGGCTTCGTTGATGCCCCAGTTCTCACTACAAACGGAGCCCCAGCGCTTGCGTCCGCCGACTTCCATCAGCACCTCCACACGGCCCTCTGATGGGAGTCTGCCACCAGCAAGCCGCACCTAGAAATCCATTACATCAAAGAGATTACATGGATGATGGAATATCCATGACACCTTAGATGTGTAGGACTTGTGATGATGCAGCGTCCATACCGTGTTCTCTATGCCAGTCTTAGGGACGTTGCAGCGCACTGAGGCATCCTGGCTATGTTTGAATGTCCATGGCTGAACCTCCTGAAAGTAGCAGTCTAGGATGGAACGTTCTGACCCCATGCATTGTACACTGTTCATATGGATAGGCCCGGTACCTGAAGGAGGAGGAGGAGATGTGGTGGACTGAGAGACAATGGCGGCAAAAATATGCAGGGAAAGCTTGGGAGGCCACCCACTGTATCTGTATTGTTGTTGGTCGACTTTATCACACAGTTAACACTCGTGTATACGAGTAAGGGCTTTGTACTCCTCCTCCAAATAAGCTTTCCCCACTCACACGTCAATCCCACAATGAAAAGTTGCTATCTGTCATGACAAAATGCTCCTGCAGCCAAACAGCAGCACCAGCATCTACTCTGGGCATCTGTCACACCTCATTACTGCCATTCTGTTGCCTCTGGCACAACAACACCAGCAACATCACTGTGTGTAGTCCACCAGCCTGGGTGAACAAATAGGACCAAATCTGCATCAACAAAATAAGAGACGATAACTACTTTAGGTTTGTAGTTTACAACCAGATAATTTCTGAACAACAACAGACAAGATTAGTGTGGGGGAGAAAGCAGCTTAAGATTCTCAGAAAGCAAACAGCTGCAGCCATAATGATGGCACTGTGAGAAAACACCGAGCAAACTCTGGCGGCTGTGTTTTTCTTGAAACAAAAGGCGCAAACTGCAAAACTAGAAATTTGGCAGTATTGAAATAAACAGAAACCAAAACCACAAAAGCCGGAGGAAAAAGAGAAAACCAATCAAAGACATGTGAAGAGGAAGTTGATTGAAATGGTGGGGACCAAACTGCAGCCTACCCCAATCTGTCTCTGTGTTGGTTTTGGTAGATTGAAGGCCTGCTCCCATGCTGGTCACCATGTGTGGGTTCATACATATGAAAATGACACATCTAAACCACTCCTGCCTCTATCTGCCTGGTGGAGGCCGCAAACTAGATCCAACGCCCCCCTTCTGTTTAAGTTATCAAGACAAACATGAGGCCCGGTGGAGGGATGCTCAAAATGACCGGTGACATGTTGTATTTAAACCTTCGTTTGGGAAATCCACGAAAGCCTGAAATAAATTCCAAGAAACGACGGCCACACACACACACAAAAATACACACACTCCACATGCTCTGCAACGCACACACATTCTGGGTGTTTCAGGCTCTAATGTATGTATAGTACAGTGTAGGTCTATGTGCTTTACACAAAATTACACAGTGAAATGACAATTTTGGTCAAGCAGGGAAATAGAAACATTGCCCCTGTAATTTAACACACTGATGGTGATGATGCGAGCATTGACAGATGGAGATTTGAATATTTTCTTCCCTTTGATTCTTCCCGGAGCGTCAATTTCCCAAATGACTGAACATAAAAAAAAAATCTAAGGGCGACATCAAATACAAAAAGAGCAATAACGAGGCGCAATGCAAATGTACCGTCTTAAATTTAGTCTTTACAAGAAATAGGCTGAGCTTGATCCACGTGTAATTTGAATTGGCAGATGACACAGATCATTTGTTCGGATTGGAAACAGTGAAGTCGGTCACATTCTTGTTGAAAATAGCACAAATAGTTGGTTTGTGGTTACAAGGGAAACCCTCTTCTTTTCCTGTCTGAAATTACACTCCCTTTTAGGCACATTAATATAGTGTGTGTCGTGTTTTTCTTTCCATGCAACTTTCTACGCCTCCAACAAAAATGTTCTGTCATCAGCTAGAGCTCCTGCGCAGCCGATTACTAAATCATGTTGAGTTTGTAAATAGATGTGCCTGCCCCTGGGATTTCTTATTTTGATGGTAGAAACCAACCAGCATCTAAATAATGTTTCTTTTTTAAACTGGATGAGTTACAAGCTACAAGCTGAAACAGGAAAGTGTTTGTGTATGTGCAAGCAATCTGATTAGTGAGGCCACATTCAAAGTCAGTCTCTGACTGGCAGACTGTCTACCAGCTTTATCACATTTGCTTATCACAAATAACACAATTCTCTCCTGTCAGGTCCTGCTGTTAGAGAGGGCTGCCAAAAAGACTCAACAGAAATCCGAATTCCGAAGTACCTCAGTGTCCATTTAATCCAGACAAATAGTGATTCACAAGAAAATTGGATTATTAACTATGAATAGGCAAATTACATTATTATTTTAAACAATCCCCTGTTTCACGTCTTTCTCACTGAGGTTTGGCACCATCAAAGAGTCTAATTTGGGCCGTTTCCAGCGACATATAAGCCTGTGTTTATGTGGCCTTCAGAGCACGTAGAAAATTATATGTCCCAGTAAAATGTCAAACAGACCCGTGTTATAGAGAAGGAAGCTGCGAGATGACTTTGAAGTCCGGTCATCCTGCCATGGCTGAGCGGATGAGAGAAGACAGTTTGAATTGACATGCATGTGAAGTTTAGACAGGGCCCTGTCTCAGGGTTTGAATGTATGCAAATGCAGGATAAGGTGAACACTGAGCTGTGTCTGCACAGTAACAAGAAAAGGGCCCCCAGTGAGTGTGTGAGTGAATCACCCAGTCAGGACACATGCTATAGGAAACCTGTATTTCCAGGGATGAGACAGGAAAGGAGGAGGGGAAACCTGCCATCTGTCAAAACCTAGACTGCAGAGCCACATCTAAATGTTATAATTCTGAGACTGATTTTATTATATACATGTAGTCCACTCACACACACACACACACACACTCATGAAACTGCAGCTTTGTGGTTCTATCCAGCAAAAAAAAAAAAAAACTATTCTAGGTGGAAAATTGAAAGGTTCTTGGCTTCTCCTGACAATTATACCGGTCAGGCTCAGACGGCTGGATCCACCGTGAACCTGAACCCTGATCTGACGACTGAAGGGGCTGATTGAAGCCAGACGTGAATGGGTGTGAAGCCCCCTAAACTTGCTGTTAACTCTGTTGGACTCATCAAAAAGAGAGGTAGCCTGACTGACATCATCTGCAGAAAACGCAAGTAAAGAGGATAACGGGAAGTGGAAACAAATCCAATCCACACAAAAATATCTCGATCGGCACGATTAGAGACTACGCTCTGGCCAGAGGCACGGGGAAGCCATTCTCACATCTCGACAGGGTGGGGACGCTGCTGCTGCAGCTGGATACAGACTGAATCTGTGCATCACCAAAAGCTGGAAGTTTGAAATTGAAAGAAAAAGACCGCAGCACTCAGCGAGTGCATGAAAAGTTCGCTTGATGCTTGCGAGATTATGTCTGTGGCTTAAGTTACCAAACCACCGTCTAAATCATCATGGCTTATGGTATTACACTTCGTGTGAGTGTGTATGTGTGCACGTGTGCGTGGTGTTAGTGCAGCTGGTCGTCCTGGCCCGGGACTAATCACAGTGGGAGATACTGGAATCAACACATTTGCAGCTTCACAAGGTGACACATTTACTCGCGGGGCCATATCAGATCGGGGCAGACAGATGTGGCGTCTCAGAGAAGCAAATGACTGGGAAGGGCTCTAGAAAACCGAGAGGCACGATAAACACATTCAAAGGTCCAGACCGCAGACTCAAAACAACGAGATAAAACGTGAGGGCCTTTCAGAATTTCCAGATCTGAGTTACGTCTCGGTCTCTCACCTTGGCCCATGAAAGCTCCTTGCAAGGCGTCCCGGGCCGAACCAAAGCCCAGTTCTCTGCACACCACACTGGCTGCGGTGCGCTCCCACATATGATCCACGATGGTTCCCCATTTACCATCTCGGAGGACCTCCACACGACCCTCGCCCAGCCTGGGGCCTGCCTTCAGACGCACAGGCTGCATTGGGCAGCAAAGGGGAAATATCTCTGTTAATAACTCACCCACTTTTTGTGTTGTGCATGTGTAGGTCCATCTTTGACGGTCTTACCACAACTGGATGAGGGGCCTGGGGCCGTCCTGAGGAGATGCGAGCAAACTGGGGTCCAGGGACACACTTGACGACTGCATGTCTCCCGTTCTTACACGGGCTGGGACTACGGGGGATTGACAGCTGAGCATGACACTCAGATAGGGTGTTCTCCGTTCCCAGACAGTGAACCTTTTCTACCCAGAATCCCTTCTTCTTTGCCATGACGCTCAGTCTGAAAAAAGAGAAGGTAGGTCTATATATATATATATATATATTCTTAATCTCATTGTTATGCTAGTACTAATGCTAGGGCTTCTTGATTCCCCAGTGGCTGGAGACCAAGTCCAGAGGAAGTCCAGAGGTCTGGTCTGGTCACTAATCACGTTGGATATGGTAATTATTGCTCAATAATTAAACATAAATCAGCAAAAGTCAAAGTGGGTTTGGGTTGATTAGATCTTTGCTGGGAACACAAGGGACCTTTCTCAAAACGTTTGTCACAGTTTGAACGTAATGTTCCTTAAGTCTGATTGTTTTTGCTCATGTGGGATCTCATCGCTCACGAATGAGAAAATAGATTTTTAAGGCCGTTGAATAAAGTTTAACTATACACGTGTGCCAGTATCTCACGGTGATAAAATGGTCAAATGAGGCCACAAAACATTTTATTACCTCGTTGAAGGATCTGCCACCTTGGTATCCCATATTTTCCTGGAAGAGAATTAAAGAACAGAGATAGATGTTAGTTATCGAGTCTGCGTATTTGCAAAGATACGGAGACGCACACAAATCACTGCGAGGTGAGCGGGGAGAACGATTTCTGTAGAAAGTGGTAGAGACTATAAAATATACTATCACATCTGCTTTTTTTATATAGAGGCTGCCTCAGTGAGTAGTAGCGCAAACACACTTACTGGCTTAAAATACAGCTCAGACGTTGGTTATCTTAAAAAAAAAAATGAATCATGCCACTCCAAACACAACTTCTTTATGTAAACCAGAATGAGATGGTATAGCTGTAGGAAGAATGCACAGCTCTTGTTTCCTTCTGGCGGTTTTCTGTCTGTCTCTCTTTCTTTACAGCTTCAGCAGCATGTATTTCCATCTGGAATGTGGGCTGCTTGCTATTTACTGTGTTTATGTTTAGGGTAAATGGACAGTGTATCATATGTTCCTGAGCCATAGGGCAACAGCACTTCCTGTTCCCACCAACATAAGGATAAGTGTTCTAACAGGAATGTGCTGAGCAACTTCAACCACATTAGCCACCTTTATATTATATAAAGTAACAAAGAGCCTTTGTACGTAATAGTTTTCATTGCTTGTCGCAATGGAAAAGATATTTGTGCATAACGACAGGATGTGAGCACCATATAAGGTTTTCCAAAATAAAGAAGCCACAAGATATTTTCTGAACTATGTTGGTAACCTTCAAAGACACACATAGTCCAGAAAAAAAAAAATCACATCATTCAACATCAGTGATGTACAACATTTCTGGGAAAACAGGGTTTGACCAAGCACAGTGTACAAACAAAAACTCTGGCACGCCGCTGCGCCACGCTTCTGAGAGAAAATGCCAGAACAAAATAGAGGTTCATGCACAGATTCGTCTGGCCGACTCGAGAGAGCGACAGAGAGGAAAGCCTTCTGTTCTCTTGGCAGACACGCGGAACAGATGTATCAGACCGTGCCAGGACATCCACAGAATCCACGGCAAAGAGCATGTACTAACATTCACAACACCGAGATCTCTCTGCAGCTGTGGTGGCAAAATGTTGAAGAACTGATATAGAAAAGAGGGAGGTAAATGTATTAGTACTGAGTCAACCGCTTCCCCTTTTAAGGCCATTTTGTTAATTAAACCTCAGATATTAAACACCAGTTAAAGCGAGAAATTATTTGCAAGAAATTTACGAATTGAGTGAAGTATTCTTCCAGTATCTGTACTTAACAGGTGAGAAATGCTCAAATGGGTTTCTGCCTTCTTTGGCTACAGTGAAGAACATGCTCCGTGTATGAAAGGAGAGACGGGTCAATATTTGTATTTCTGACACATGCTCTGCATGTTCCCATTACGTTAAAGCAAGGAACATTGAAAACAAACTGGTCCTCAGTGTTGGAATCAAGAGCAGCATTGTTATTGACGTGATGTGATGTGGACGGCTCAGTGAAGTCACGGGCTGCTGAGTGTACACTTTCCAAAATCAGGTAACGACTTGTTTACTGATGCTGCGAGCAGTCAGCGGACCAGAGGAGGCCTCTGCTTAAAATATTAGCATTTGAAAAACTTTATTTGACTGAGTTTTAGAAAACGAGTGCACTTTGGTTCCAGCAATCTGTGTCCAAACTGCAGATGCTCTTTTCTAATAGACTTAAGGTCATTTCTTCAGCCCATTTGCAACAGAAATGCACCTCTGAGGGTTTAAATCTGGACCATTCTGCTAGTCTTTCAAGTTAAATCAAACGTTTGACTTGATGAGGCAGAAAAATGTTTTGTAATTTTATATCACGTCCATGGCTCGAAATAAAGCGAAGTCCAGAGGCCTGCTTTTAACTGCCACTGACACTTTGTATAGAATTAAATGCTCGTTTTTTTTACAGTGTCTTGTAAAAGATCTTAAATGTTTCTACCATGTGGTTCTCCCGGGGCATATCATCGGACACACACACACACACACACACACTTGTTTGTGACCTTAACCTTAACTTAGACCAGATGATACTTTCAGTTCATTTGACTCCTTTTTCACCAATGAACTTAACAATGAAATGCTAAAACTGCACCTTAGCAACTTATAAATACGTTATGACAATTACCTGGCCAGGGGCAGTAACTCTGGTGTGAACAGTATGAGAGGATTCCTGCTGATGCAGTGACTAGTCAGCCTCAGAATTAGTTTTGCTGCCGCGTAGCTCTCATCAGCCAGGCTTAACCAAACACTGAATCCTGCACTTGTTGTGAAGCCAAGAGAACAGAGGCTTGAGTCAGGGAGTTCCACCCGCCTGTTAGAAAACAAGCATTACGCCACTGTTTGTGTTTTATCACACGTTCCCTGCCAACTGCTGGTACTTCTAGATCTTCTGTTTAATGATTAAAAGTGTTTGAAAAATTCTCATAATAAAGATGATTTCCATTGCAGACATGAACTCTCAAGGTTTTATAATTAATGGAAATTATGATCCATGTTTGCATATATACGGATATCAGAGTGTGTGAATAGTAATAAATAAATATAAATATATAAATATAATATAAATATATATATATATAAATAAATATTGGTAAGAAGATCAGAGTGAACTGATAGTAATCTCTTCCACTCAGTTTTAATGCTGGCTTCCACAGTCTGTTCCAAACCACAAAAATGCCCACTGGCATGCATAAAGAAATTACAAGATTTGGGAATAAATTAGAGAGAAGGTCACTGGGGAAGATCACACAGACATCAGACAGGAAAACCAGACTTGGTCACACAAAGTGTCACCCAAAAGCCTGGAAATGATACCCTCATCACAGGAAGAGTTCGGCTGAAACATAATTAAATATAAAATGCCAGGTTAAGTCCCCAAATCACTACGGTGACAGAGGAAGACAGACAGCTGCTGACACAGCGGGGCCACGCTGCAAACTGCTGCTGTAATTGGACATATTTCACCAGAGCAAGCAAAAATCTGGCTCGTCTGACTGCTGCTCCTGTTCTCGCCCTCTCTCTCCCTTCATCGCTTCTTTCTCCTCTTATCCTCTTCCTCCCTGCGCACTAACTCTGTCTTAAACTCTCTCACGGCTATAATTGGGGGTGTTTTTTCACTCTCAGCAGAAACCCTGGAGAGCCTTGGTCCTGACCAACCTGTAATTACAGCATCTTCAGAGTCTCGTCCAAGAGACATGGAGAGCCCAGAGACATGGCATGATCTCGGATTTCTAAGAATGGACTGAGAGACTTGGAGCAAGGTGGAGGAACATGGGGGAGTGTCTCTGGCTAAATTTGGTTAAACCATGCAACACAATCCTGAGCTTTTTTAGCAAAAGTGGAGTCTATGTTACATGAAAACTGAACATTATTTGGCTTCTGTGTCCGAAAGCACTCACTGATCATGTTTTGTAGTAGTGTCTAAAATTTTCATGAAATACAACGTCACATCGCAACCCAAACGTTTTTTTTACGTCAAAGTATTAAGACTTGTAGGGGATTTCGGACACAGCCTCTGATAATGTTCACATTTTCACAAGCTTCAAGTCCCCAAAATTCTACAGTTGAATCAGAATGAGCTCTTTTTCAAATTCTCCCCTGGTTGTTAATGTCAGTTTAAATAAACATGCCACTTTATCCTGACTCTACAAACCAAAAGCTGTCTGTCCAGTGTGGGGTCAAAAACATGGAGCAAGAGAGGGCTGATATGCGTAAGTGAAGAACCAAAACAGGTACGGATTTGGAAACAAACAGATCATCGTGGTTTGGGCGTCAGCAAAACAAAAGGTTACTCTCGGGGCGGTCAAACCCAGAGTATCAAATCACAACCGTCACAACCCTGCAGGCATCACGCCAAGACCTTCAGGCTGCAGCAGCCCTCTCTCCCTCTCTCTTCATGGTGTTGCTTGTGATGCAGCATAGACTTTGCATAAAGATGGATGACCCGTCAGCTGCCAAGAAGTGAAGCCAAAGTGTCACCACCTGGTGAATGACTGCAGTATAGTGCAAACTATAGTGCAACCTTGCCTCAAAGATCATTTCTATCATTCTCACCACAAACCTGGATTTCTTTCTTTAACATTGCAAGGCAGGTGTTTTCTCTGAAGGAATATCCACAGATCTTGATGAAAAACTTGGAATTTAGGGAACTGATATTTGAGTGTGTCAACTTCGCTACAGTTTGACTGCATCTGTTGGACCCTTGTGGTGGCAGGTGTTTTTGGGACTTTGTTCCATCCCCTGATGGCAGCAGTCATATCTGGGATATACTGGCTTGGACAGTCCCTCTTTATATGCAGTCTTTGGTGTAGTCATCCAAATCTACCCATTCAACTTGTCACTTAACCGTTTCTCCTGCTCCTGCTCTGTGATTGAAAACTAAGGCGAGAAGGGTCACACACCTGCAATGCGGGAAACCTTGTTCAAATAAATGACCCAGTGAAGACTGGGTAGAGTCGGGCCAGGCTGCTCAACAACAGCTCACTCCGAGGACCTTTTATTGCTGAAGATATGATGCCTGATGATGTCCTCCTCCAACAATAGAATCCAGTTATAGCTTTGCCGTGTTCCCTATAACATCCAGTTCAATGGAGATAGCTTAACTCAAGGGCAATGCAGAAATGCTTAAAGTGAGTGTGTGTGCTCTGACGGGGGCAGTTTGTAAAGTCATTAAAAAGTTAGAAAAGTCTATAAAACAAATAATTTACCCCCTCAGCGGTTACAGCGCTTCAGTAGCACGAGGATTCTAGCACCTAGAGTACAGAGCAGATGTTGCGGTCTGTCCTCAGTTGAGTCAGAGGAACTCAGGCCAAGAGAGGGAAGGAATAGCTGAACTGTGAATCACCTATGGCCCGCGGCACGCCAGGAGGAACAGCATCCAACTGGGTTCCCTGTCCACTGAGGACAGCGAATGTTCCGACGCTATTCAGTCTCATAATAGCAATGGAGTAATTCCCTGCTAATGTGTGGTCCTTCCTGTGGTGTAAGAGCAGAGCCGTCCCAAAACCACTGCCAGTGTTTTTCTTTCTTTTTTCCTGAGCAGTGAAACGCGGAGGAAATGTAGGTTTGTGTCAGGGCGGTAAAAGAAGACACCTAAGTACAATGTGTTACGTGTCACTGTTTGTAGGTGGAGGCCAAGTGAACCTCGCCGCCTTTACAAAGGTAACGTTTGATATTGTGAGAAATATTTTTATTTGGTCTCCTGTCAAGAGTTAGACGAAAAGGGCGACCCCATACTTCCCGGTGCTGAGCCTGAAGCTAGAAACCAGACAACATCCGAAGGTGATAAAATCAGACCTATTTCCAGGCTTTATGCTAAAGTAAACAAACTGCTGCATGTTCACCATACAGGTCAGAGCAGCGTCTCATCAAACTCTCAGATTTTGAAACTGTCAAAATGTTCTCTGAGCTGAAATATGTCTGGAGCACTGACTATTAAAGAAGGGCTAATGGACACTAACAGAGATTATTCCCTGGTTTTAATCACATTTCCTAATGTGCGGATGTTTTATTCAGAAGGGTTTTGTAATTATGTGACACTGCTTGCCACAGGCTTTTAGAATAAATGTGAAGCGACGCTGAGCTCAAGCCTCGGGCCAACAAAACCGGTTGCTTCACACAGATTCCCATCCCGCTCTCCAATAGCTAACCGTCGCACACATGGTATTGATGGCACAGTTAAAGTACAATCACCGGCTGATATTACACCCCAGTATTGGACACAAAAAAATGAAAGTGGGGCTGTTTGTCTGAGACCTGCAACCTGAAGATAGCATCGGAAAGACACGGGGAACGAAAGTGAGAAAGAGGCAATGAGGTGAGGAGAGGTGATTTGCTTAGAGAGAGGAGGAGAGGAAGGGCAGCGGAGAGGGGACAGGGATCCCTTTATCATCATCCTGAGGATGAGGAGGGGAGGGGGGAAGTAAAAGGGGACACGGAGGAGAAGTAGCTGGGCGAAGATGATAAGGCAAACAAAATGCCTTTATTCAACCAGGCTCTTAACAGGAAGCCACTGTTGTTTTGAATGTGCTTTTATTCATTTAACAAGGGGCTGAATGGCAGCGCAGGCTCCCATTCTGAAAATACAGTCAAGGGCCAAATGGTTTGTAATTCAGTGCCTCCCCTTTGTGAAAACAGCAGCAGGAGAAATTCGCACTCACTTGTAGGTTCTAACGTTGTGCTGCGTTGCCTCTGGAAAGCCAAGCATCCCGCACACGACCCTGCTGCTGTTGAGACTCCAACCCTGGTCACAGACCTGCCTCCATCTCCCAGCATGCCTCACTTCCACCACACCCTCAGTGATTAGGTTCTTCCTCTTGGTAGCCATGAGGATGGGACGAAGACGGACCTCCTCAATGCGCACCTTACCCTTGAGGGAGAACCACGCGACATCCACTGTTAGATTTCTGCGTGAGACAAACAGTGCGATCGATCGGAAGTAAACTGGTGTTACCTGGTGCTGGTGGTGTCGGTGGAACCGCGGGACCTCATTTTGATGTCCGTTTCCATAGTAACCGTATCCGGGATGCCTGCGGGCGGCCACTTGTCCCTGCCACTGAGGGGCGGGGCTGCCGTTGGGCCTGCTGGCGGCAGTGTAGCCTCTGCTAGCCGTCTGGTTGAGCCTGCGCTCAGGGTTGCACACCACCCCCAGGTCTTCGGAGTGTTTACAGTCGTTCACGCCCCAGCCGTTGTGTTTGCAGTCCTTTAAGGACTTCTCCGAGCCTTCGCAGCGAACGTTATCCATCCATATTGGGCCTTGTGAAAGAACAAACCGTTTACTGTAATTTTTTATTGATTGTCCAACAGACACTCAGGGCCACGCATCTGCACAAGGGCTGGAATCAGCTCCTAAACACCTAACACTTGACTTTTACAGGCACGCTGATTTAGGGTTGCACCTTTGCGGCGTGTTTAGCAGTAGATACACAGTATATTACAAAGCAGGGTGCTGTAGATCCTACTCCTTAAATCCACTCAGCCTTCTCTTTAATTTGGATTTAAAAGCAGCAGTAAAGAATGTCCATAAACCACAGCAAGTGTTGCACAACTCTGGCAGAGTGAATGCTGTCATTATTCTAGAACAAATGCCCTTTTTCGGCCCATATATTTGCTCTGCCAGCCTGTGAGGCGACCTTAACAAGATGTCGACTCCAATCCCACTATAAGTTATCTTTGTCGCTTTATGACGTTAGTTATTTTGGATGTCTTAATTGGTGGTCTTTTCATGAAGCCGCGCACTTAATGAGTTGTGGGGCACGTACGCTGCAGCATGGAGGTTTGGGAGGAGATTAAATGGTCCTGTGCGGATGCCTATGACTGCGCCTAAGCCTTAAATCTGTTAAATGACTATGTTAATCTGAAGGGCCTCCTCCAGAGCAGAGATTCTCACTTGTCACAGCAGGAAAAGCACAGGTGGAATTAATACTATGAAGATGGCTGTGTTCCAGTCATACTCTGTATATAAAAATGGACGCCATGTCCCAACTTCCTCCCACTGGAAAAATGTAGGTAACAGGCACCATCCCTCTTTTGATGTCATTTGGAGCCATTGTCCTGGAAACAGTGCCTTAAACAATTTCTGCATGTGAATAGACTTTAGAGCTGGACCCCACCCTCTTTCAGTTTCTGACCGAAAAATCAACTTTCACCTTTACATTTATGCCGATTGATCAAAATGTCCTTGGGATCAAAAATGCAAACAAAAAGGGAGTCCAGATATCCACCATCTAACCCATTAGCTCCAAAATATTAAGAAGTTAGCTTGTGGGCTTCAGATGCTACCCAGTGCAATTTCTCAGTCTCAGTCAATTATATCTTTTTTTTTTTTTTTTTAATTGTTTTAGGATAATGAAGCACAGCTGATGGAAAGTCCCAAATCAAATTTGAATATATATTTTACACTTTAATTTATGTGAGCCACTTCAAGCACAGCCTATGATTCTGGGCTTGCTTTAATCGTTTTATTTAGCCTGAATGTATATTACCAATATATTACAAATGTGTCACATCTGACATTGACCTTTGACCTTCCATTAGTAACATCTGATTTATTTGTCGTCTTGATACAGGAAGTGCTCTCTTACCATCGCCTTCTCCGTACTTGGCACTGTGGGCCCACGTCAGGCCGCCCTGGTAGCCCAGCTCTTGGCACACCACGTTGGCCAGCTTGATGTTCACCTCGTCGTCGCACACGGTGCCCCACGTGTTGTTGTGCAGCACCTCCACGCGGCCCTCGTGCGGCTCCCGCGCAAAGTTGCCCGCCAGACGCACTTTGGCGGCGGGCGCACGTGGCGACCGGCGCGGAGGCGAGGAAGCCCGGTGAGGATCGGCTTGCGCAGGGCCGCACAGGGAGAGCAGAGCGAGGAGGAGGGAGAAGCTGAGGAAGAGGGTGTGGGTCATCCTGACTGAGAGGAGGGGCCCTGCAAGTAGAGATGTTCGTCAGTATTCTATTAATTATTAATTAGATGATTGTATTATTTATTTATGACCAATTAATTGATGAATTGTTCAATTAAGCAAGCAACCTTTTTAAGCCAACATTAATTTAATGATAAACAACTTTTTTACATTATAAATAGAGCGTGAATATGAATACTTTAGTACAAACTGCGACCAACAAGAAAACAAATGGTTAAAAGAGGTACATAAAATAAGATAACAATAATAGAAATAAACCAAGCAAGTTTTCAAAAGTATGTTTCAAATTGAGACTACAGCCTTATTCCCTCTGGCTATTCATTCCAGAGCCTTATTACTTTGTCGCCCCTAGTTTTCAGCCCAGATTCAGGAGGTGAACCTTGACTAAAACTATTGTGCTTGAAGAGCAAGTCATTATTTTTTAACACCTCCCGTGTAAAGTCATTCCTTTTAGCACACATCCACAACAGTCAGCCATGGACCAATGGTGACATCCTCTGGACAAAAAAGTTCAGGTAGTCTACACTGCACCAGAAATCGTCCGGATGTCCTCTGTGCCATTCATAAGAAAGCAATAACTGATCCTGGTCCTGATGCGTGACTCGCGTTGTATTCCCATTTTAGTATCAGTCACTGGTGCAACATAAATCTCCCAATGGCGTACTGGAAGCCCTTAAATTCAAACACTTATCTCTCGTGTCAGCCCGAGGCACAGCGTATAATTTCCCCCCCTCAAGTTTGTTATGCAATTCACATGAATAAACATCCCTCGAGGCAAACTAACCAGACAGAGACATGAAGCCAGTGTTTTAACTCGGGGCGAACAAGTGTCGCAGCCAAACTAGAGGGCGGCGGTGGAGACAGATGCTGATACACCATGACGCTGCAGGCCGCAGGAGACACTCAGTGTGAGCACAATATATATATATACACAGAAATCTCATTTTTATACTGTGGGGGATGAAATTACAAAGGGACAAACAAACAACAGCTGCAGCAAGTCCATGAATCACAGCAGCTTCTATTACATAAACCCTTGCACTTTGTATATTTACTGCTTTATTCGGTGTAAAAACAAACTTTAAATTCCAATTTGCTCTAAGGCTTGAAATCTTTGTTTTACAGTTCAATTATTTTTAAAATGAATTCAAGCTTAAGGACAGAGCAAAAGCAACATGTCCCCAAAACCTCTTAAAACACCTGTTACATACATTTGTATTATAATAAATAAAAGTAGTAAATACAAATAATCGATAATAATACAACTGTAGTTATAATTTTGGGAGAATCGGAAGTGAAAATGAGCTCACCTGGCTGGCAGCAGACGTTTGCAGTGGACGAGGTCACTGCCTAGGGGAGAGTGACTGAGTGAAGGAGTGTGTCTGCTAAATGCCCTCCTTAGTCAATCCTGCCTTCCTCCCTCCTTCTCCCTGCCTCCCTCCCTGCCTCCCTCCCTCCCTCCTCCTGTGCTCCTGTTCACTCGACGACTCTTTTGCTTTTACTGGAGTTTTGCCTTAATTCACACATTACAATGTAGAGCTGTTTTATAAAGCTCAAGCAACGGCTCTGCGAAAGCTAAAAATAGCTTGGATGGGGCACTGGCAAATTTGACTAATTCTGTTTCTTTCTTTTGATATCTTTTGCTAAATTTTGAGTGAGTGCTTTTGCTGACGTCCATCAGTGAAACAAGTGAATGTTTCAAGACGCTCAAGACGTCAGACACGTGTGTATCTTGTATTGTATTTTTTATTTCATCAGAATCAAATCCTGTGTTTTACTCTGGGCTTCTCCGCTCTGCTCTTCTCTGATTGGCTGAAGAGGCTTTACACAATCGTGCAGCTATGGGGTAAACGTGTGTAAGTGTAACCCACAGGAAGGGCTCTGCTTCCAGAATAGTTTCAAACATCAAGTTCCAAGTGTCTTAAAGAAGCTCCCTGTACCACAGGGTAGATATTTCCTTGTTGAGATGGCCGCAAACCACTGGCTCTAAAAAAGGCCCAGCCTCACCGTAGCTATGGTGAACGTGACTTATGAGAACATGCCTTTACCGCTCCTGGCCAGGTTTATGTTACTGCAGTCTAACGTGCCATTATGGTATAGAAAACATAAAGATTTAACTCATCAGTGTGGATTCGGATATTAAAAATGAGGGGAAAAAGTCTTGTTCACGGCCGAGGTCACTTCAGTGCTCGGCCCCCATCCTGCCCAGGTTCCTGCAGAGGCCTGTCTGCATGTCAAACTGGTTTATTTGTGTTTTGAGCCATTTCAGGAGGACTTGGGACAAATTTAGTTACATGGACATTTTTGGCCTCAGGGTGTTGTGTTGATAAACTGTACTTCATTTGTCCAAGTAACCCTCCGTGGGTACCTTTTTTAAGGCAGCACGGGTTATTCATAGACATGGAGACTTACAGTCGTGACGGGGGGGAAGCAGCCAAACGTCCAAGACCGAAAAAACAGTTTGTGTTCTGATTTCCTAAAGAGAGAAAAAAGTTTTTACGTATATGTTTGAAAGTGGTCTCTTTTGGACAACCGTTAATGGCTTTTGAAGCCGTAATTGGTGCAACTGGGTGGCAAGGTGGTGGTCCCTCCCTGAATTGTAAACCCGAACAGGAAGAGCAGACCCCCTATTAGCAGGTCCAAATCAGAGGGATCTCCAAGGCCGACAGGGAGAGGAAAGAGAGGCGAAGAGGCAGAAGAAAGGGGGTTGCTTAGGTTAAAAATACCTGCGTCATTGCTATGTGCCGTGTGAGAGACATGCCTCCATTATACCTTGTGATGCACTGTTGCATATCAGACTAATTAAACTAGACCAGACAGGTGTCCCTGCCTGTGTGCCAATACTTAACAGCTCAGTGTGTGTGTGTGTGTGTGTGTGTGTGAAATAGAGAGAGAGCAAGTGTGTTATAGAACATCTGAGCGAGGCAGCTCTCTGTGGCAAACTCTCTTTCTCTCTCGCCCTCTCTCTCTTTCCACCTCTCTAATTACACCGACCGAGCCGGCTCTGCCCTTAACCCACAATCTGTGGAGGCATGAAATAAATACACGCTCTCCAACAATAAACAAGTGCCTTTTCAAACAGCACACAGCACCTCCCCGTGCTCCCCCCCCCACCGCCATCTCTCCAGGCTTTCATAATGCTTTTACTTTCAGAGTGGCGATACAGCAACATGTGCTGTGTAACTCTGGATGACCCTGAGGTCGCCACAACCTGAAGGTGGCCTAAACTGGACAATAAGCGAAACATGACAGGAATCGGGGGTTCAAATCTTAAACATGGATCTCGATACATCCTCTTGAATCTGATGCATTGACTGAAATTTAGTAGATAAGCATTCAGACTGTGAGCCCAGCTGGGTCAGAGGTGTATTTTAATCACTAAACTGGCTTCACTGTTTGTTTTTTTTGTTTTCCTTTCTCCATTTCTGTCACATACCTTCATGGTAATGAGGCATCACAATGTTTGACTTGTTCCATTTAGAACTGGTGATTTATAGTCAGTTTAAATTTACAGTAAATCGCTTTTGTAAAAGGGCTCTTAAGAATAAAGCGCATAACAAAAATTATCCCAGTTTTAAATTATACTTCATCAACTTATTATACAATTTTCAAAACATTCAAGGCAAAGATATCCAGCTCAAGCTTAAGAAAAAGGTGGACCCTACATATCCCACAATGCATCTCTAATCTCTAAAGCTCCTTTAGTCCGCCCCCCCATCTCCTTTGTGACCTCTACCAGATCTTGTCTGAAAATGTAGACATTCTGTTGAATTGTTGAATTGTTTAAGTCCTCCGATGAAACGGAGACAACCTTGAGACATAATCATAGTTTTTTAACTTTGTTAAACTTTTGTACAAATCCTTTCACACATGTTAATTGCTCATTCTAAACAGTGAACTAAACTGCATATGCTTTCATTTAGCAGCATCTTCCTCTCTCATACATTTGCTGGTGGCGTCAGTCCAGATTCTCTCCTTTCAGAATGTCATCTGCGGGACGATGGTTGCCTTTCCCACACGTCTTCAGTAAAGTTAGTCATGTCTCCATTTCTCGCTGGTCTGCGTGGTCACAGAATCCCTCATCTTTCTCTCATGTCTGCCACAGAAGTGTCTTCTTCTAGTGATGACAGGGTTACCATATTCCCCCCCGCACACAGACTCGGCCTGCTTTGATTTACTTCTTCGTGGTTTTGAGCATGCGGAATAATTTAGGGCAACATTTTTGTTCCTGAAAATCTAAAGAAGATGAATGTATGTTCATCCCATAAACTGCTGACATATTTCAGTGAAAACCGTTCAAGTGCAATACTGCCATCTTGTGGAAGACCACGCTCCTCTGCAAGCAACTCCATTACGCATGTGTAGACTCATACATGTGTGGTATAGGTAGTTCATTTATTAAATATAAAATACTCTTCCTTGCAGTGCGACAATACAAATACATATTTAAGGGATTAACAGGATTGCTGTGCTCTGGTTGATCAGTGTGTACATTTTGATTAATTGTGGATGTTCTTAACACAGTTTGAAAGTGGGTGGAAAGAGTAAAAAAACAAAAAGCTCAACTAAGAGCCTGATGGTGAACCCAGGAAAATGTTTTTCTTTAAACAAAATTCAAATAACCAATGCTAAATTTCCAATGCATTTCGATTCTGAAAAATGAAATACACGGTGCAGCACCAAATAAGAAACAAGCTTAAAAAACAAGTGCAGTCTCAAAGTTTGCTGTCCAATTCCTTTTTCACAAGTTTTAGCCACACGACAGAGAGTAATGAGAAAAGCAGAAGTGGAAGCATGTGACTGTATGTGACCTGGGCTCTACAGCATGAAATAAGCAGATGAGCTGCCTTTATTTCAGTTGAAGTACAATTTCTGATGACAAAAGAATTCTGATTGAAAAGCTGAATTTCACTCACTAGGCATGCTGTAAAAAAAGAAAAGAGAAGCTCATATAAATAAAGTAATAAATACTCTCACAGTGCTGTGTACAGATAATAGGGAAATGTAGTGTGGGTTTAAACTAGGTATTGGGGCTGTAAATGTTGAGTCAAGTTGATGACACATGCCGACTGCTCTTGTCTAGTGTTGAAACTTGTGAAAGTATTGAGCTGTTTCAGTGTGGAGCTGTCAGGAAAGGCATTCTTTGGTTCACTGAAATACTGAGATGGAGGCTATAAGGTCAAAAATACTGATTTTCAAGGTTCAAAGCTTCTGTTAATGGATCGTGTAAAAACATGTGGCCCTTAAAGACACATGGACACGACTGGGTGGGGTCTTTTTGTAAGGCACTTTAGTCAACTGATTTATCAAAGAAAATGTGGTTTATGTCAGTCATAGACATTATCAAAAATAAAAAACAGGCCATTTATGCAGGAGAGTCTGTAGGTGTGTGTCTGTATGTGAGAGACAGAGAGAGAGGGGGGGGGTAACTATCAAACTGGCACTTTTCATTTGCATAGAAACAAAGCACTGTGACGTTTACAATGCAAAATACCAAAAAGCATATTGCCCAACTAATGCTGAGATACATGAATGAATGGAGGTTGTTTTTTTCCCCATTGTGTAAACTTTCTGAAGAGCCCAGCAGAAGTAAACTCAAACACTGGACACGAAGTACAATCCTTTACAACAAAACCAAAAACTATAGCCTCAGAATTAGCACCACCTCTCTGACAGAGTTCCACCTACACGGGGAGCACAAGAGCCCTCATAAAGGTGGTCTGTATGCCACTGGACTGCATGACATTGTCAAGTGTTTGTGTTTCTTCTTCTCCACCCGACAGGTATTATTACTAAGTACAATAGCTCCTACACAACTCGCCAAAACAACACAAAAGACATGCAGTGTGTATTCAATTGTTCAACAACAGGGCAGCCAAGATGTAAATAAAGTGACATTTATATTAAATTCATGCATTACTACACACAGTTCTGCAATCCCTCAAGTTCAGTCTGTGGGATTTAATGTTCAATGACCCACTGTTGATCATTTTAACTAAAGGCTACATAACACATAGCGAAGGCACCTCTCTGGATCTCTGATGCTTCCTGGCTAAAAGAAAAACCTCACTGGCAAACGGGAGGAACTGAATTGGGCTGAACTCAAGAGTATGTTTGTGAGTCTTTGGTCTGGGGGCAACGTGCTGGTGTTGGCACAGAAACATATTGTAAGAAAAAGAAGCCCAAGTCGACTGATGTGAGCAGTTGTGAACCCCTGACAAACCTTAAAAAAACAGGTTCACAAACAAAAGTATTAATCATGAAGTTAATTATTACTATTAAAAATGGGGGGGGGGGGGGGGGGGGGAGGGGGGGGGGGGGACCGCTGCTTCATGACCTGTAAAAGAAGTCACTGAAGAGCCTTGGCCTGAAAAATCCATGCACGCTGCTTTTATTGCTTCGTCACGTGACAGTCTTTACTTTTCTCCAACAACGAACCCGGGCAGTTTCAGTTCCTCATTCTTTTGTAGGCCTGTGGGCTGCGGCTGTCTATCTTGTATATAGCAGGAAAAGGTCCACCATGAGGAACTAGAATTACAAAGGTTTTCCTCTGAAACAAAGACTTGATCGGAGGATTCTGCTGCTTCCGTACAGTCTTCGATTGAAATAAAAACCTTTGTACTCCTAGTTCTATCCCAGCCCTACAGCCCAAAAGGTGACTCTCATCCATCTGACTGTTCTGGTGTGTTCTGTCACAGTTCAAAATTCTTTGCCCAGAGAAACCGGATCCAGTTAGTACCGGCTCCTGTGGCTCAGCCCGTGTTATCCCAGTTTCCTGCACATTACTGAGGCGGACAGTAAACTGAGCTCAAGGCTGCCAGGGTTTCCTGTCCTTGCTTTTCTGATCAGGAATGTGTTTGTAGCGGCATTTGTCCCCAAAATGGCAACCAGTGGTTCTCCAGAAGTAACACTCATCTCCATTTACTGGACCACGTCGTCGAGGTCTGGGCAGAGAGGAAGGTTTGAACACAGAGATTAGAGGAAAAACAGAAATATCCCTATTAAGTATAAAATAAATGAGAATGACAGTTTCTACAGTGAAGGTGAAGTCATTCTTACCCAGCAGCAGCTGCTCCTGCCTGCTGTGTGACAGGGAGACAGGTCTTAAGTGGAATGGGGAGGACCCTCTGAGTGCGACGGTCAGGATAGCGCACCACTAAACGTGTGTTCTCAATACAATAACCCTGTAATAGGTAGCATACACGCAGCTGTTAAGGCTGTTACCATGTTCTTTAAAACCAGGCACAAGCTTGAGAGCAGAGAACCACTTTACTGGACAGACTCACATTAAGTTTCTCCATTGCACGAGACGCCATGCTTGCATTCTTGAAGTTGACAAAGGCACAGAATCTCTCATGTAGCACACGGATACTCTCTATCTCACCATACCTGCAATGTAAAGCAAACAACTCAACAGACAAGTCGATAACCACTTTTGTTAAATATTAAACCACCCCTGTTTCTGTTCAGAGACACTCGTGTTTGCTGAAATTGATAACTGATCTGATTTCAACACAGTAGAATCCAATATTGTGCAGCCATACATTTTAAAAAGGTCCCATAAATGTTTTTCTGTTAGCTCCGTCGTCACATTTCCGACCCAAAGAGACTGGCATGGGCTCCTGAAGGAAGGAGAAAGAGACAGAATGAAACTAAAAATAATACAAAATACATTACAAATTCAAAACGCATCAATTTTGAAATGAATGTATCTTAGCCACAAGAGAGGCTCCAAACCCATGTGACCCTGGGCATAGATCAGACACAGTCACCTACATACCCAGGTTGCACAATTGATGAATCCTGACCCCCAGCTGGAAAACAGAAGAATTTAATACACTATAAAAATAGTATGACCCTAGTATATAGCCGATTACTCCGTTTAAATTGGATACCTATTATGTATATGTGCTCTTACCTCTGGCTGCATCCAAACAAGCAGTCTGAACTGCCTGCACGGTGGAAAATTTCTCCAGCAGCTGGAGACTTTGCATTTCTTCAAATCCAAGCTCCTTTGGAAAGAAGAGATAAAAATGTATGACAAATCATGCAAATACAACCACAGGAATCAAGCTTTGAATCCATAGGACTAATTTGGCAACACAGTCCTAGTACATCCACAGCTAATAACATATCTGCAATGTTTTTTGTGGCTGTTTTTACCATCAACTGCAGGACTTTGCAGTTGATGAGCTCATTGGCAGCTTCCTCACAGTCTTTGTCCAGTTTCAGCACCTGCTCCATAGCCTTCTCTGCCTCACTGTACCGCTACAAAACACAGAGACCCACAAAGTCAGTTAGTACAAGTATGTAAGTAACAACCTATTCAGTCGATATTGTTTAATTAGACGCTGTATCACTTGACCGTTGGAACCTTTACACACCTTCATACCCATGAGAGCACTGCCCTTGCGGAAGTGCCCTTTAGGCCAGTCTGCCGCCAACTGAATGGAGCGTTCGGCGTCTGCCAGAGCTTGAGGGTACTGCTCCAAGCAGTAGTAACAATAGGAGCGATTCCCAAAGAACCTGCAGGACACGATTTAAGACAAAATGATATTGATGATGTAAATAATGGCTAAAATGATTTTGTTTTGTACATATCGTGACCTACCTGTTATCCTTTGGATCACATTTGATGGCATCTGTAAACATAATGACTGCTTGTGCATACTGCCCCTCTTGCACCAGCTTTATCCCTTTTTCTGCGAGAAACAGTGAAAAATGCCTGTACATTATTCTCTGGTGAGTTGCTGCACTCCAATCAGTGCTGCTTATTTCAGAAAAACACTTGTGTTACCCGTCAGTGATGCACTCTTCTTGGTTGTGGTGTCAGTTCCGTTTGTCTGCGAGAAGAAAATAAGTATTTTCATCAGTTCATGTTCGCAGCCGTGCAAATGATATGGTTTACCTTTCCAGCTGAAATTCATAAATGACATACATTTCCTACTGACAAACGATTCAAACAGTTGAGAGTTAAAGTCACTTTGAAACCAATTCTAAACCAGTTGAACAGCCTAATTATATTTCATGCATTCTTTTGTTTACCACTTCCTGACAGAGACTGAAGGAGAGACCAGAAATTGTGAATGACGGGCCAGACGGACCATTAGGTTACTGCCCACACTGCACCAAGGAACCAAGGTCTGAGCTTCATGCTACAGCTGTCACATATTAGATCTTGTGCTTTCATGGTCCAACGTCTACTTATCCACACGTCAGACTTTAGAGTTGCCAGAGGAAAACAATGATGCAACCAGGGACAGACTGAAAAAAACACAGGCCAGTCATTTGAGCCCAAACTAATAATTACATTTGGCCAGTGTGCAGATTTCTGGATAAAGTTATATAGATTTAAATATCTATATCCATCTTTTACATGTAATTAAATAAGAAAGTAGAGGTAAAATGTGCACTCTTTACTCAGTTAAAACTGTATAATAACTGTATACACAATAGATGATTATGATTATTGATGGCCATTATCACAGGTCTCTCAACCCATTGCTGCTTGTTATGTAACTGCTGGTAACACAAGCCTCATGTTAAGACAGGACCTTTAGCTACTCCTTCTCATTTTGCATTCATTCACCTCTCTCCTGGCCTCGTTCTCCTTATTTTCTTTGGACTTGCGACTTGATCCTTTGGGTTTGATATGGCTAGCAGCATTTGCAAAGAAGGCACTGCTCACATCCCATTCAGGCTCCTGTGGGAGAGAAGGAGAAAGTTCAGTCATCTGTCATCGAGGCCTACAAGTATACACGAATTGAGCACCAATGGCTCATAACATAGGATTAGCACTGCAGTACAGTGGCCCTACCTCTTCAGCGGGTCTGCCGTGGCTCTTCTGATGTGTTTTGATGCCTGAAGAGGCAATGACTGGAGCGGCGGCACTTTTCAGTGAGGCAGATGACTTTGCCTCCTTTTTCTCCTCTTTGTGCTCTCTCTGCTTCTCCTCTTCAGCCCCAACCTCTGCCTCCGACTCACTTTCGTCCAGTTCAGACTCTGCACCTCCCTCCTCATCTTCGTCATCCTAATGTGACGGAGCATTTCATTGTACAGATGGATTGTATATAACAGTAAAGGCAGAGTGTATTCCCAGGATAAGTAATGTGACCGTTACCTGCTCAGCATTCTCATTTTGCTTCACCTGCTCCTGCTTCTTACGTTTTCTACGGCGCTGAAACAAGATGCAGTACTTCACATGTCACCCATTATATATAAAAATAACAGACTTCACTTTAAAGACTTTGGGGATTCATTCTCCAACCTTCCTCTTGGCTTTGCGTCGCTCTGCCTTACGTCTGATCTTCTCCTCCTCGCTCAGATCTTCCTCTCCATTTAAGGCATCCTAAACAAACACACACACACAGAGTTCAGCTTTGCAAGTTGTACTTTCACCCTTGAAGTCCTGACATTGCCCTGTCAGTCTGACACTATTTTATCACCTGTGACAAAGTGGCATCATCACTTGGGTCAGGGATTGCTTCACCACAGTCCATCTGTGCTTCCTCCTGCTGGACAGGGGGCCCTGTTTGGAAATACCCAGCACATGAACACATCAGAGGCTGATTAGAATGTTTCCTGCTGACTTTACTTCTGTCAAGTGTTTTTTGTTGTTGACAAAATGACTTAATATGACTCTAGCTGTGTAATATTGATGTGGCATTTGAGAGAAATCTCTCCAGTGAGTCTGTACGCTGGTGTAACAGGCTCTTCTGCTCTGCAGCTCTTCTTGACCAGCATATCTCAGATGTAATGTCAGTACCCCACCCATGGAAGGGACATGACTCTCCAACCTAGGGCTTGATGCATCTGTATGATGAGATGGAATTTGATCTCAGGAAACTTTTTCTTGCATCCATTGTAAATATTTAACTTGATATCAGTAAAATAATGTGATGAAGAGCAAAAATCCCTAGATAAGACCTAATAATAGTCCTAATATGTTTTGCCCTAACAGTGACATGGCAGACAGACACACAGTCCTACAAGTGTGTCGACCTCTGTCAATAAAACATTTTGTTCCTTCGTCATTTACTCGCAATCAATTTAAAAAACTAAAATGTAAGAGACACTCAGAGCTTTGTTTTCTAAAAAGTCTAATGTGCACACAGAACAGAAGCCTGCCCAATGGCATTGATTGAAGTGTGGCGAGAGACAGAGAGAGAGATGTTTAATCTCACTTTTCCACTGCCACAGGCCCAATGTGCACCACACAGCTGACTCGGATAGTGCTGTTTGAGAACACCATATCTCTTCTTAGAAACTGGTCAAAAAATACTTGCCAGCGTGAGTGTGTGCCTGTGTTGTGAGTATGGGTGGGAGATTTGATCAGATCAAACCCTGTCGCTGATTGAGGCCCAACAGCAGCAAACTATCTCACGACCAAAGGAAACAGAGCACTTTACCATGAATATTTTCACAATGGAGACAAACTGGTCTGTGACTCATGCTTTGACTCATCTAAGGCATTGATTTGCATTATTTGTGGTTCTCCTTCTGCACAATCCAGTTTTCCTCTACATGGGCAAGCCTAGTGCATTGTATACAAAACATTTCGTGCAGGGAAATACACACACTAGCCCTCCTCATTATATCTCTGGGACACAAGGACCTGGTCATTCTTGCAGTGCCAAAAAATGCACTAAATTAAGATTGATTGATATGATTAAAGAAAGTCACTAAATGAAATATGTATTTTAGTGCATATTTTTCTCATCCATCAAAGTAAGTGGAAATTAGTAAGAGGGAGTTTCATCTGTCTGTGTCAAAATAAAACAAAACGCTCCATCACTTTCACTGAATCAAGGTTTGAGTCCCTTCTTCACTATAACAGAATGTTCTCCAACAAATAAATGATCCAAGCTCTACAGACAAAGTCCACAATAGAGTCTCTGTTTCTCCTCTTCAAGGAGATTAGTGTTGGGTTGAAAGGTGATCTCTCTACACAGGAATGCAAAAATAACAGTGCATCATGATCGCTGACTTGAGCTTTAAAACAGGAAATCTGCTTCACGCTTTTTATTTTCTCTTTTACTTGTACAGAGTTGGGGGGGGGCATGATGTCCGTGTTAAAGCAATCATTACACCCTCATGTCTGGGGTTTGCTGTGATTTTTTTAAAACAAATTTAAAGACTGTGTCACCACAACAACAAAAGTTGCAATGAGCGGAGTAAACCAAGAGCACACAGTTTTGTATGAAGTGTAAAAAGCATGGACAATTTGTGAAATGACAAGTCACAAAATGAAACAAAACACAAGGAAAATAGTCAGTTTCCCTCTAACGTCAGTTACTCTGGACCCACCGTTGTGTAAACTGCCATTCAGATACATATCAAATACATAGATTAGATGAGATACGAGGCGGTGTGCGTGATGCTCAGCTGCCTGTGGACCACAGTCCATCCTGCTGCCGGGGTTAGTGGGACACTGATCACACGGACAACCAAGGCGAGGATTGTGCTTCAGGGCCTTTACCACCTATTTGAGGCATTGTTGTCATACCAACACGGAGCAGGGGAGACAGTGAAATCCGTTAGTTTGGGCCTTTTTAACACGCATCTCCACTCACACAGTGTATTATTACACATATCAGTTTTTCTTATGACTTGCTCCGAGTACTTGAATGTCGAAATGCGGCACAATGAGAACTTAATGGGCCCCAACTGCCCCAGAACTGGAAGTGGTGGGAGCCAGGGTGTAACTGGCAGGAGGGGAACTCTCGGTGTTTTATCGAGGACTCAACCCAGCGACGAAACAGCCGCACACGAGCCGCCTCGTAGCCGCAGTGTTGCGTATCAACCGCAGTTTCGATTGTCAGTCGCGTTTCGTGATCATTTCGGAGGCTGGGATTCAACTTGAGAGCGACTTTCTGAAAAAGTTTTGAAAAGTGGGACGTTTGTTCTTACCGCTCCCGAGTCCCAAGAGCCTGCAGATATCTCTGGTGAACTTCATGAGCGCAACCATCCAGCATTATCGTCCCAAGTTGTCACGTAAACAAATATTAGCGCGAGTGTTTGTTGTTGTGGTAGGTCCTGACACGTTTGTGTCGATCGGGACAATCGGTATCAAATCTGCGGGACTCTTTGGTTCAGTCCACTTCCGGAACGTCGAACGCCTGGTCCACCCTGAGCTGCGTCTTAAAGGGACAGTGCACCCTTCTAGTGATATAGTTATTACTCATTAAAATTAATAACTGCAATAATAATGACGATTTAAAACAAATATAATTACTAGAGAGGTGCGTTTTATAGGGACAGAATACCCTCATAAACAGCAGCATTAATAATAATAATAATAACAATAATGGCAATTGAAAGCTAATATGAATGCCATACAGCTGCAGTAACAAAAGATGGGGTGTTAATACAAATACTTCACTTTAATTATATATATATATATATATATATATACTGCTAAACTCAAATCATTACCATAATAAATACAAATTATACAACTTTTTATTTGTTTATTCCATAGTATAACCATAATTAGTGATAATGATCATCTTAAAGTGACAGTTCACATTCAGTCATTACTCGGCAGCACAACTCTATGTTCCTCTTATGTCATGTCAAAATGTCCCATGTAAAAATATCTATTGGTTTTCTATGTTAATAACATAAAATAACTAATGAGTCGAAGGGGACAAAAGAGGACAAAATCCAAAATTCATTTGCTTGCAATCATTAGACTGTCATTGAAAATGGTTATAAAGGCTCTTTTTGTGTATGATTTCAAGTATCAGATATTCTCAAATACACTTTGGTGATTTTCTGCTTTCTCAGTTACATGGCATCACACTGGAAGATTTTGGAGTATTACTGCACTCAGATTTAATATCAGGAGTGTTGCTAGTGAGGGGGTCTGGGTTTCAGATATAAAACAGGTTGAATGTTGTTGAATAGACCACACACGCTGTCAGGTGTTTCAGAGACGTTTCAGGTCAGTGATGACAGTGAGTGCTGCGTTCCATCCAGGAGAGCCCATCACGCCACCACCTAATGAAGTATTAAACACAAAATGAAAATTAATCAACCCTGCTGTGTGGAAAAATCAAAAACATCTTACTCAACCACCTGACTGATACTGCGATTTGAACAAATGGTCAAAGGTTCATTAGCTTCTAACAAGAGACACCAAAGCATTAATGACTTTATTACAACCAAGTCAGAGCTCATCTTCGGGTTGAACATTTAAAGCAAACCTGGATGACAGCCACTGCCACACAGATACAGCCCTTTAATTGGTGTACGATAGTCTGAGAGAAAGGGCAAAGGTCGCGCTAGGTAGAGCTGGTCCAGGGACATTGATCCGTGAAAGATATTCTGCAAAGAAAAGACAGAAATATTTACTTTTCTTTCCTATCTCTTTTTATCAATATTTTAATCATTGTGAGAAAGAGACCCTGCCACTTCCTGAGAAATAGAAGCAAACACCACTAGGGGTCGAGTGTCCCTTTACACAGTAGACCTGAACTTTGATTCTGACTGCTTCTGTGTTATAGCAAAAGTATCTGTAACCATTAACAGCATATACAGCACATTTGTCTCAGAGTGGAAAGTGACAGACAGAACGCTGCACAAAATTTAAATACTTCCTCTTCCACTGATCTGTTGCTGAGCATAAATATTTAAAACCTGCTGGCAGCTCTAAAGTGTGTTAATTTAGTTTACCCCTCCAGTGAGCCCAAAGATCCTCTCCAGGTCGGGTGGAACCAAGACGTCTCTTCCCACAACAGACTTTTTAAACCCTGGAGCATACTGCTCCACCCAGTCAAATGCTGAAAACACACACATACTTTATCAGATCAGTCATATTGCATTGTAAGTCTATCCTTTTAGGATTCTTTTTTGTTATTGTTAAAGACATTTTACCAATTAAAAAGTTTAGGACTATAAGTAGACCAATAGCCTAATGGTCAAAATATGTTTCCGTTCAGCTATAAGCAAAACACTTGTGCACCTGAGGAATTATTGCAACAATAATGTACAATTTCAGGCCAAAGTGCCAGAAGAAATTGTGGAGGATTTTTTTTTTATGTCCAACCCATGTCTGCGAAGGCCTCTCTGTCCTGGTCAGTCCACTCCCTGCCTTCTATGTGGTAGGGGGTAAATTGGATGAACAGTGACACAACATGGCAGCCAGGGGGAGCCAGAGTAGGGTCCAGCACTGAGGGGATGGTCATCTCCAGCATGGGTCTGCAAGAGGAGGGAGGGGTCATGATAGACAGGGTGAGTGGAGAGTGGAGGGAGGGTGGATGTTGATATACTTTTGGGAAATGAAAATGAAAATTAATTTTGATACACCACTCCATGTAAGCAAGACACTGTCTCATCTCATGTCATTTAGCTTGATATTCAAAACTTGATTGGTGGTTTTGAACATACTTTTGCTTTTTCTTTGGAAAGTACTTGTGCTTAAGCTTGAGAGGTGCTATATAAATCTATTATTATCTGATCTTTACCCCTATGCTGTGTTTATGGTGGAGATCAACTGCATGTACCTCAATGAGGGGCGTCCATTCATGGCCTCTTTGTATGCTGTCTCCAGCACCTCTACGCTTTCACAGTTGAGATGGATGGAGCATTGATGATGGGGTCCAGGTTTATCATCCGGTGTAGGAGATGCTAAGAAGTTTGGAAGTTTGTCCACAGCCACTGTAAACATGACAAGCAGAATGACATGGAATCAGTGCTGGTTCTAAGATAATATATCTCTAGCTTGAACTGAGATTGAACTGTTTGTATTTGTGGAGTAGAATTACAGATTTACCATTGATCTTGGTGACAGGGGATGTGTAGTCGATCTGGTCGACAGCTTTGATAAACTCTGGAGAAAGTGCGTCCTAAAGTGAAAAACAGGAAGTCAGAATAAAGTTAATAATATCATGTCTTGGCACAGTTAGGTGTGCTGTTTATATTCCTCCGTTACCTGTGGCGTGAGGTTTTTGAAAGTGAGGTATGGTGTAGCATTTGATAAAACTACTTTACTGGAGATCTCTGTGCCATCTGTTAGCACCACCCCTCTGGCAGCTCCATTCGAACCAACAAGGACCTGTGCAACATCCTGCAAGATGTAGACGTGTGTGCAGAAATGTAGAAAACACGCTTGTCAGAATAGAATCTATATCAACGCACAAAATTAACAGCAACAATTCTGTAATATATATTTCTACCTTCTCAGTGAAAATGTCAACCCCGTAGGATTGAGCAGCCCTGGCAATAGCCTGAGACACGCCTCCCATTCCACCCTCCACATAACCCCATGCTCCTTTCTCCTTCTCCAGTTCTCCCATCACATGGTGTAAGAGCACATACCTTCGAGGAAAGATCATGCAATTCACATCTTAGAGGCCATTGTTGAATCCTTTGTAGTTATTCGTGTGTGCCACAGGGTGCCTGGGTACGTGTCTCACCCACTGCCAGGATTACTTGGACTGGTCATGGCTCCGATCACAGCATCGGTAGCCAGGGTCGCTCTCAGTGGCTCAGAGTCAAACCACCGATTGAGAATCTATGACACAAATGAGGAGTTGGTCAGAATACTGCAAATGTAAGTTGATGCCAAATATTTCATTGACTGGTAACAAACCTTCATGATTGGTGCTGTTACTATCTCATAAAAGTCTGGAATGTGTCTGCCCAGTTTTAGACCTATGAATCCAACAAAATGAAAAACGACTATACTTTTACTGTAGCCGCGAAAATATAAAAGTGAATTCCACAAGCATGCATGCACCAACACACCACATTTGGCAACGGGCATCAGTGTTTTAGCTGCAGCCAGCTTCCTCATCAGGGATCCAGTAGTGAGGGTACGAATGTCTACAGGAGGAGCATCCAAGAGAGGCTGAATGGCTCCTGCAAGCTTTTCAAGGTGTGCAACAAAATCTGTAAAAGACTGATAAGTGCCACAGAATGAGAAACGGGGATGACTGCTGGGAATGTAAATAAAGGTAACTGCAGATTTTTTTTTTAAGCAAAATGCTGTAACAAAGGTTGTATATGCAGTCAATCATGTACTGAAGCTGTCTTAACACTTCTATCACCTTAGCGTCCTTCTGTGAGAACTTGCCTATCTCCCTCTGGTTCATGGCCAGGTCTGAGCCCAGGGTGAGAGACCTGGGTGGAGCACCTTTCACCCCCTCCTCCAGCATGGGGGTGAAGGCATGTGGGTCTCTCATATACACATTCAGCCCATGTTTCTGTATAGAAATACACCAGTCAGGTGCAGTTATAACTTTATTCAACAATGCTGTATCTTAATCTTTTGGATTAATATCAGTTTTAATTCCTCTGATTCTTATCTGTGTTTACCTTGAGCTCCAGGTCTCTGTATATGTGTGGTCGTAACAAACTGAGCAAATAGGAACATCTGGAGAAGCGGAAGCCTGCACACAAGGGTGTTGTGAAAATAAAACTCCAACAAATAGTATGAAACACACTTGAACACCTCCGAATTACAGAACAATCAACACAATGTTGTTTGTTCTTTGTTTGCTGTTCAGTGTGTTTGGGTGAACAAACCCAGAATCACAGTCAGAGAAGCAACCTACCCGGTATGATCATCTCTGACACAGCTGCTCCTCCCAGCACATATCTGCGCTCCAACACAGCTGTCTTCACTCCTCCCTTCTGAAGATAGGCAGCCTACACACACACACACACACATGCATCACCTTTGCCCTGTTGCTGAACTATATAATGTAAACGAGAATATTGTCCTTGTGTTGGGAAACAATCATTTAAACTCACTGCCACAAGTCCATTGTGCCCTGCAAGAAAATATAAAAGAATGTTACACAATGCCACCGAAATGGTAATTCAGCAAGAAAGTTTTGTCTAATTATATTGGCATATTAAGTCTGTACCAGTAAAACACTGACTGAATTACCTTGGTCACCAGTTTGGGATCTTACAAGAGGTCCCTATTCCATCAATTCAGGAGCCTTATGAGCTCATGAACAATAATTTGGATGTGTCAGATGTTGGGAGGAATTCTACATCACCTTTAAATCTGCAGTCATTTTGTTTTTATATAATTCGAAGACAGTAAATACAAAACAAATGTCCTCTGTGCGTCCACACTATGTGGACCATATCTGTCTTAGCAGGCTAACCTAAAGCCTGGTTAGTTACAACTTTGTTACAAGAATCCCAGGATGTAAGTATGCGGATGAGGATTGCTAGAAAATTCCAGATTACATTTCAATGGGTCTCACTCACTCTGTGATAACAGATGGTTAAATATGAAAAGTTCTTTTTAAAATCAACTATTCCACTAATTCGCCTTTTGTACTTCAGGGACTATAGAGTCATTACACTTTAAATTGCTGTCAGCGGTCTAAAGCGTTGCGGCAAATGCTTAGTCCTACTGCATACGTTGACAAAACTTTTTTTTTGTCCAAAACTCTTTGTGCAGGTAGTAGTAGCAGCAACACGGCTGTAAAGCACAGCCTCTGCAGCGCTCACCTCCTCCAATGACCAGCGCGTCATACTGGGACTTTAACGCGGTGCCAGTGGACCTGGACCTGCGTGTGGACCGGGTCACTGCCCCAGCAACAGCCACAGATCTCTGTCCACGGTGCGTCCACAGCGCTGCAGCCATTACATCAGTGCTTCGCTCCTCCTGCCTGGCGCTGCGAAAACTAGATCCGGGTTCCTTCGTAGTGGGTTGTAGGAGGACAGAGAATTTGAGAGCTCATTGGACAAGGCGGCCCAACTGTGTGCGTGCGTGCGCGCGCGCGTAGCTCTACTGTACTTGTCGTTATAATCCTTTCCATTAGGTGGCGCAATCGCACCGTCGTAGCCATCGTCAGGTTTCAGTACAACTAATAGACATATCATTTATAAATCTTATAGAATACAAATAGATTTTGAGACAATGTGTGTTTTTTTCTTCCAAAATCCAAAGATTTGCTCTATAGAGCACATGTGATCGATAAAACATATATGTTTTGAATAAATTGCAATCAAATTCTAATTCAAAAAGTTGTCTCTAGGCTGACGTTTGGCGTTGGGCATCTCACAGTAAGGGCTCCCGTTAAGAGTTTTAGGATATGCTCTTAACACTGAATGGTTTCTTAGTGCTGCTGTTGAAGATGTCATATTGGCTGAGTGGTTCACTTACAGTGTATTGATGGGATAAGAGGCCATAGATCATGCTGTGGGCCCAAGAAGCAGTCCAGGGAACAGACAGATGAGTTGAAGGAAGGGTGTTCATTGACAGAAAAATAACCAAACACAGCAGAACATAAGCAAGTTATCTTCTCAGCTTGTCTGTATAATGTGGATTTTTTTGCTGTTATGCTTAGGCAGTGTAAAATAATTCCTTTGGCCTTTATGGATTGTGCACTTACTTGGCAGAGGGAATGAAATGAGGTGTTGTGTTGCTATAGAGTTTCCTGCCAGACCTAACAAGACTCTCCCTTGGTGTATTAGAGCAGCATTAGGGCCAGGCAAGAGGAATGATCCTAATATGCTTTTCCTTTAAGGAGTGTCTGCAGACAGCGGCCAATCATCCCTAACTAGATCAGGAGCCGGAGATTTTGTTCTTGTAAGCAGAAATTAACACTTCATTCCCCTTTGTCGGCAGAAATCCAACACTGCAGCCCTCAAAGGCTCTCCCAGGCATTAAAGGGGAAAATTCAATTATGTTATAACAGCGCCACACCAAAACACAATTACCTCATTTTCTGGAAAAAAGTGTGACCCTTTGCCTTGAGCCAGAGAGATTCACTGGCAAACACACTAGGCCTCTAAGAAAGTATCACTGTTGAATCATAAAGAAGCCCATTGTCTGAGAGCACACCATAACAAATGTTACAGGGCAGGATGCACAATTTCACTACTGTCGCTGTGTCACATGGTCCTTTGCTTTGTCTATACAGTCAGTGGTCATTATCCTTGATGGGTTGTTTGTTTGGTTAGTTTGTTTGAGAACATATTTTATTATTTGACAGAGAAAAACAAATGCAACTTCAAGGTGGGGGGAAATGGGTGTTTTCTGATATCTTCAGCATATTCAAGTATTAGGGATGAGTGTTAGAGAAATCATTATTTGCAGATTAATCAGCGTGAAAATGCATTTATCCCAGATCCAAACTAAACTGTGCAGCTACATATTTTGTTGGTACATCATCTGATGTGCAACATCAATGTTTTGTCTCCTTTTTAATTTACACATGTTGTTAGTCTTGATCTACTTCATTTACTCGAAATTGAATTTGTTGGACAGCATAAAACAAGTCCCTCATTCCATATTAAAAGACGACAAGTAATCTAGATACAGACATCCACTTTATATTTACATTCACTAAAATAATACAACACATTAAATAAGTTATGATCATTGAGTCAAAGCCTAAACATGTCCTCGAGTTAGTCCAGCCGTGACCTACATGTGTGCTCGCCCCACAGATGCAGTTGTCATTCTGAGATTCCCCGTCAGGTGCCACATGACAAGGTTTTATGTTTAAACACAATCTTGAGTGACATGCGCATCCGCCAATAGCTGTAGTAGGACTTGGCTCTATCAACCAATCAGAGTGGAGTCAGTGGTCGCGGCCCACGACCAGGCTCCTCTGAGTGTGTGACCGCAGCCTCTGTTGCCCTGCTTGCCTTTGGCCGGGAGGCGGGGAGGGTGCGGCGGTGCCAAGGCGCTGTGAAACGGAAATTACCCCAAGGGAATGTAAAAGTTTGGGGACTGAGAGCACCCACGAGCCGCCGCGTCTGCGCGCCTAGAGACTCGACACATACACCAGGTTTCTCATGGAAGCTGATGGGTTTGTGAGAAGGCGTCGGATGACAGCGGAGACGACAGGCGACGATCCCGGGGTTGCTGGTGCCTCTGCCGGGGCAGAAGTTCGATGGCTGGGGGGGCGATTCTGGGGAGTTTCCGAAAGTATCGTGGGGAGCCTGACCCCCCGGATTGGAGGCGAGACGGAGCTACAAGCTGTCGAGTTCATCCGTAACGCACAGGATGCAGAGACAGAGGACACCAAACCGGACTATGAGGGTTTGCCGCAGGGAGCCTCCACTAGCACCCACATGTTAGCCGGAGCCGTGGCCGGAATCATGGAGCACTGCCTCATGTTCCCCATCGACTGTGTCAAGGTAGCATAGCATATCCCAGAGGCTAACCCACCATAACACGCTGTTAGCCTCCACAGCCCCACTCCGTTGGGTCGTGTGGGTGCTTCTCGTGTAGCTTCACGTGTTTTGGTAGCATAGCTCATTAGCTGTGAGGCAAGGTCAGGCAACTCGGTTAGCATCTCACAGCCACACTAGCTAACCTGCTAGCATGCTATTTCTAAGTTGAGACATGGGGTCGTTATGTCAACATTTAGCGGGGTCGACCGTTTGGACACGTGTGTGTTAAACTGCAAAACATCACCAGATCCCACTATTGTGTAACTCACCAGTGATATAACGTTACACAGTCAGCGTTGCGTGAAGGAAATTGACATTATAAACATGCAAAAACAGGAAAACAACGGTTACACCCGTGGAAAGTTAAAGGAGAGTAAAGCTAAGCTTCAGAGACAACCAGAGTTGTAAAAGTACAACTATTCCTGTTCCTTCAACACATACAAGGGTGAATTGCTCTACAGTTTTAAAAGTGTTTTGGCCCTTTCAGTTAATTTCCCAGCAGACATTGCTTCAGGCCCCCCTGTGTCACATATCATGTCCAATTGTTTGCACAATTGTTTTTACGCTTTCCTGAGCACATGTTAATCAGTGAAACCTCACTGGCACACTTCCTGTCATGGGATCTCATTTTTTGAGCGTGTTAGTTGTATTCTATGGCTTCTTCATTCAACACATCCTGAGGACACGTGAACTATTGCCCCCCCAGAGGTCACCTAGCTGCAGCACATGTGAGCATTTGTGTAAAAGGACCAGCGAGAAGGCCAAAGACAATGAGCTAAGTGTGGTCAGCTGTTAATGTCAGCATGACAAGTGGTCAATGTGCCCATGCTTCATACATGTCTCCACCACCTGTAGACCAACCCTGTTTGTGGCCCCGGTCCAGGACGGCACCAGTGTTTACTGGTCCTTCTCATTGTTGTGCTGTGTCCTTTTGGCCAAACAAAACACTTCTCCAAGCTGTTGCATTCATTTGAGAAATATCTGGCACGCGTAACACACATTCCATTGTTTTTGTGTACAGTAAATACATCTCCGTCTTTTGAACATCTCCCCTTTTGTCCAATAAAGGTTCTCACTCCTGCACCATAATCTCCTCACTTAAGAGATTGTGTAATTATAGTTTACAATAGACTGCCTTTCCCCATTTTAATGTATCCTAAATCCTAGTAATTGGTCGTGGATTTAAAATAAGCTTGCTGTATCTGTAAGTCGTAGTGCACACTTCACAGCACATGTGGATGGTATTTCCAGCCATTTAGAGAAATGTCCTGTTTTCACAACAGCAGGGGACAAAGTCTGTCCTTGCAAAGGTCATTTCTATAACGATATTCAAGCACACATTGTAGACAAACAGTAGATAACACATGTGGAAAGACCACCGAACTAGGGTGAGTTTATCAGATAGCCATGAATGAATGAGCGAGGAGCAGATTACTCAAACTACAGCCACTCCTCACTCATGTTTTTGCGGCAGACATGAAGTAACTTGATGAATGTGTTGTACCACGGTTGGCTCGCTCTCTTCTTACCCTGCATTCCACAGCTGCATATGATGATATGAGGCCATGTGTACACTAGTGTACCACTTGCACACACAGTGGGGTGTTTATTTTTACACTTGGCTGGATGTTTTCTATATGGAAATGATGTGGCTGTTGTTTTTTTGTTTCAGAGACAGAAAGGGCAACCCTCTTTTGAAACTTTACAACTCTGCACGTCCTGTAGATAATATATGGGTATTCTTATTTGTCTGTGTGTTTGGAGGGGAGAAAGGTGTTCCTCGGGGTCAGTGGGAAAAGAGGCTTACAGGAAGTCAGCTTATGTCCCCTTGTGACCTTGAAGCTTGTAATTCCAAACTTCCTTCTATTCAATTATGCATACACATCAACACAGACGCCTCATTTTCCTCATTCAACTCTGTGTTCACACTGCAGTCTATTCAGGGCTCTCCCCATTGCTGTTATTGTTTGCAGTTGTAAGAAGACCTATTAATAGCCATACAGTCTGCATCACACTAAGTCAAAAATGTTTCCTTAACCCTGCTGGCTGGAAAGGAAACACACTGATTTTGACTTTGAATTTTTGTTTCATTCTTTTCTAGACACGAATGCAGAGCCTCCAGCCTGACCCCGCAGCCCGCTACAGAAACGTAATGGATGCGCTTCGGCGAATAGTAGCCACAGAGGGAGTCTGGCGGCCGATGAGAGGGCTCAATGTGACAGCAGTCGGGGCGGGACCTGCCCATGCTCTCTATTTCGCCAGCTATGAGAAACTGAAAAAGACTCTAAGTGATCTCATTCATCCAGGGGCAAACAGTCATTTGGCTAATGGTATCCCAAACATACATACAGTGCATTCAGAAAATGTTTCGACCCCTTCACTTCCTTCACATGTTTTTAATGTTGAAGCCTCGAGGCCAGTTTATACTTAAACAGGTTTAATGTAGCCTAGTACTTTATGCCAAATGTTGTTTCACTTTTTCTATTCAAGTCACTCAAAATTGTACTTGATACACAACGTAACACAACAGTGTAGTTTTGTACTTTACTACTAGATTTACAGTATAGACACAAGAATGACCTTTCTGAACACTTGATAAATCGGTACCCTGAACTTGGTCAACTCCAAACTTAAAGCAAAAGTTGGACGAAGCTGCAGACTCAGCCTTATCCCTGCTCAGAGCAGATGCGGCCTGATCTGTATTGAAAACCTCTGGCAAGCCCACAAATTGGACAGAGCTTTTTAATCAGTACAGATGCACACTAAAGTGCGACGGTCAGCTGTCTATTATCCATTGCTTGATTTTGTGAAACAATTTGGGCCAAGTTTAATTAAACTATGAAAATATAAAGAGATGCAGGCAAAGATTCAGTTTTGAAACCTTGCTCTTAATGTTAATCTCTTGACTCTCGCTTTTCATTCTTTTCAGTTAAGTAGGAGACTGGGTAAGTCTTCTTTCTCCCATCTCATCTGCTCTATCCACTGTAGGTCATGTCTGTTTAAGCTCATGGGTTTGGCTCAGACGGACTGACTTGTCCAGCAGGTGTCTCTCTTTGCTCAGGGTCGACCTCCTGCATTTGTTCTGGAGTTATCTCTAGTTTACCTGTGCAGTTTGCTGAATAAGCGCCAGTTCTGCTGTGATGATATTGTTGTTGTTTGAAATGACATCTGCAGCTTATAGGAATAAGGCAGTGCAGGCTGTGACTGGATGTGAGGGTTCGTTGCTCTTTCAAAATGCTTTTGTTTTCCATTTTTTTTTTTTTTTTTTACTTCAGCTGCTGTTTTCATTGTGTGTCCTTCACAATAATAACAAAGTGTAGTAATTTCTGAGGTGTGTTCCTTTCAGGAGCAGCTGGGTGTGTAGCAACACTGCTTCATGACGCAGCCATGAACCCAACTGAAGGTAGGAGCAACTTTCTCCGCGTGCCTTATTGAGCTTGAAAAGAAATGTTATGTGTGGTCACCTTCACATGTTGGCCTCAACCCTGCAGTCTGACATAGTGTCTTTCACAGCTGCCTCTTGTCCAGCTGCCCAAACATGTTAGTAGAAGGACACTGGTCCATGTCTTGGTGAGCAGCTGTTCGATGGACGGCAGCTGTCTAAGCAGATACTGTTTGAATCACGTGCTTCATCTTTGTGTGTTCATCAAACCTGCATGTGCACCAGTGCAGGTTATAGTTAACTAATATCTTTTCTTCTTTTATCTTTTCCGTCTCTGTGCTGGCCATCCTTGATCTTGATCATCTGTGGTCCTCTCCTCCATTGATACATCTACACACGTGTCCTCAGTCGTGAAGCAGCGCATGCAGATGTATAATTCTCCATACCGCGGCGTGTCGGACTGTATACGCGCTGTATGGCAGAAAGAGGGTCCTGCTGCTTTCTACCGCAGTTACACCACCCAGCTCACCATGAACGTGCCCTTCCAAGCGCTCCACTTCATGACCTACGAGTACCTTCAGGAGCTGCTCAACCCCCACAGACAGTACAATCCCTCATCCCACATGTTGTCAGGAGCTTTGGCCGGAGCCATCGCAGCTGCGGCCACGACACCCCTAGATGTCTGCAAGACCCTGCTCAACACCCAGGAGTCTCTTGCCCTGAGCTCCCTGTCCTCGAGCCAAGGCCCCGGCAAGGGCCAAGGCCAAGGAGCCCACAGACAGATCACAGGCCTGGCCCACGCCTTCCGGACAGTTTACAGGTTGGGCGGCCTGCAGGGCTTCTTCAAGGGGGTCCAGCCAAGGGTGATTTACCAGATGCCCTCCACAGCCATCAGCTGGTCGGTGTACGAGTTCTTCAAATACGGATTCACCAAGCACCAGTACAACAAGAGGAGAGTGCAGCACAAGGAGGCTGAGATGTAGATGGCTCCTCAGCATCGCTCTGACCTCCCTTTGAGGAGATGCTTCAATACGCACATAGAATCTGACCTTAAGTCCACCTCAGATGTCCCAACCCTTTCAGACATAGCAGATAAGAAAGACAGCTGGAGTAGTGATATTTCTGCTGCATCTTTTAGACACTAGGTATGGTTTGACTTGAGGCCAAGCGAAGGAGAAATGTGACGAACGCACAAGTTTTCCGTTAGAAAGGTAGTCAGCAGAGGGCAGTAGAGTTTCTTTGTGTATTACTGTAGTTTCCAAAACATTGCTACCAGGTTCTTTTTCACATTCATTCAAAGTTTGAGTTTGCAGAACCAACCTTTTTTCTGAACTGGGTTATTGATTTGTTTCAAATATTTTCAACCATTTAGAATAAAGAAAATTCAGAACATTTCTTGACACTTTTCCTCAAATAAATCTTTAAAAGTCAGACGACCCCTTCTCATATTGGAAAATGACATAATTGAAGGCCATACTTTAATTCCTAATGATGAGTCCCTAGATTTAACTAAATTCAGAATTTGGAGACATTGTTGTTTGGCTATTGGCAAATATAGAAATATAGGCAAATACAGAATTCCCCTCTGTGTTGAACAATGACCAAATCTGTAGTTTGAAGGTAACCCTAAGGGTGTGTCATTTATTTAAAATGACTTCACCCCTTTTTCCCAGTAAATATGGCTTAAATTAGTTTTCTCCATTCATGTGTTTATTCAGCTCTTGGATCATCCACTCATCTTTAGCCCTGTGCACCTGTTTGGCAGAGCAGATCAGGGCAGCCTTAAGAGGCTGTCTCTGTCCTGTAACTGTAGCTGTGAGCCTGTTCTCAGCTTGTGAACTACTGAGTTTCAATATCTTGCTTTGACCACAAATGTCCTAAAGAAGAATTTAATTTAGTTTGAAGGAAGTCTGTATCTCATGAGATATGCATCTGTACACCTAAATGGAAGCTGTCATTCTTATTGATTGATGTCTGATTGTCTCAGACACTGAATTGCACTCAATGAATAAAGAGCGAGTAGCAGGGCACGCATTACTCTGTGCTCATAAATGATGGGAGCTTTGATTTTCTTAATTTTCCAAAAGCTTTATGTAAAGATAATTAGGACTTTATTTCATGTCAGTTTTCTCGTTGCATTTATATGATTTATATGCTGGGTGTTTAGTAAACAAACATGTCCCCTTATCCACATCTTGAGATCTTATCCAGAGACACATGGTGAGTTTGTTTTCAGCTATTTTCAGTTTGAGGCAGGTACAATTGTTTTGTCTTGAGCACAGGTGCAGATTTCAACTTTGACCCTGCACAGTGAAAACACAACTTGAACATTGTGGACATGTGACCTGAACTCAAACAGTAGAGAGGTTCACTTTTAAGTTTATTAACTAGAAAAGGTGAAAGTGTAAAAATATCAGTTCATATAATAGCTTTTCCTTCCCTTAATGTTTTTCTGTGTGTTGAATAATGTTCTTTACGCCAGGTCTGTTAACGTGTTTAGATCCTCACTGTTTCTGGGTGACTCCATGCAAACCCCAAAGGATCCTCTGGTTAGAATCTGTGTACACTTCATACAGATCATAGTGAAGAGTGATAGCTCCCCACACCCGGGCCTCCACACACATACACAGACACATACACAGCCAAGTGAGACACCTGTTCAAACAGGGAGTGTTAATGAACCGTCTCTGTTGCTCACTATCTCTACATGCATGTATGCATTATGTGTGGCCTCCCATAGTTTATAGTGCAGAATGCTGTGTGAGTCTGGGTGCGCTGTTTAACCTGCTACAGCTTGCCTACCAGGTCTAAATGTATCTGGAGATGAATCTAGAAACAGTTTAGGTTTTGTGAGGGGAAGTCTGTCTGTCATGTGGGAGAGTCTGCCCCAGATCTCAACAGAAGTGTACGTGTGTCTCAGTGGGATCAAACAATTGACCTAGTTCCTGGAGCGACAGCTTCCACAGGTAAGAGAGCATGAATATATGGTGCAACATTACAGATCAGACATGAATAATCTAAATTCAAATTTATTTATTATTTTCAAAACTGAAATTTTCATCCTCATTTTAAAGTGTTTATCTGCAGAAAGGAGCTTCTTCAGGTTCTAAAGTGTGAGGGTCAGGGTCACCATGTTGCCCAATAAGGGTCTTAATCAAGGTCTATAGTACTATTGCTACACCATGACAATGAATAATGATCTAATTACACCTTTTACAGAACAGTGCAAGAGTTGTGATTCATGACAGAGAGGATGTAGTTATTACTCTCAGAGTGACACACTTCCTTCTGTCAGTCATAATCACTGTGGAGTATTGTGTGTGTGTGTGTGTCAGTAGCTGTTTTCACCAACCAAAGCTGGAACACTTTCTCCTCTCAAGTGAATATCAGATGTATTCCAAGGCCGTCCCGTCTGACTTTATTTGGACAATAACATATGTGCACAAATCCGCACACACTCATACCCCCACACAGACACGTCCATCTTGTACAGTGGAAACGATCTGTACAAGTTGATGAAGGGCTGGCAGAAACACACACGCATATTTGGTCCCTTGTGTATTGGTGTAAGCCTTGTTTTGGAAACTCAAGCCTCCAGTCATAGCCCCATACAGCAAGCACCTGTGGAGGGGTGTATTTCACACGCACACTAACACACACGCTCCCTCAAAGGGTCCTTCGGAATGTGAATGCCTGAAGGACTCAGGTCCACTGAAACAACTCTCCTTCTCTCCCTCTCCACATATTTATGACTCTTTTGTTGCTCCACTTGTCAGATCTCTCTCCATTTATTAAACCAAATCATGACGGCACCACTCAGCATGAATTACAGTGTGATACAGGATTGTGCCATAATGTCCACTTTATTCCGTCCTCAGCAGCGGCTAATAGATGAGGTGTGATTGCAGGCTCCTCGCCTAATACACACAGACACATACAGCTTGTGATCTCACACTCCTCGCGGGTGCTGCTGGATAAAGGAGCTGCTGTAATCCCTCTGGCTGCTGCTGTCTCTCCCTCTCTGGAGTGAAAGGAGGAGGTTTAAGAAGCCAGGAGAGAAGGAGAGATGAGAAAAAAAGCAGAAAGCCTTTTCACCCGATGGTTAGCAATTAAAACAACAGGTGATATGTGATTATGGTTGGAATTATTTATTTAGAGGCCTTTTGTAAAACCTCATTTACAGTTAATCATGAATTGAGCTGTAATCACTGATTTTCATTTAATTTTGTTAGGGTTAGGGTTAGTAACTATTGATTTGCAGGTTTTACCATTAAAACTTTTTTTTCTTTTGTACATTGTACAAAAGAAACATTTACAGTTTAAATTCATAGTTTTGTTAGATGTGTAAAATTTCCTATGTTTTGAGTAGAACCTGAACGTATCATGTTTGGTTTTGAGTGCCGGTGTGATAGGTGCCAATCAATCAGTATCGCTCAATCAGTGTCAAGGTGGGCGGGATATCCTGACCAATGGAATTTTTAGAGGGGTGGGACAAAGTGTCGCAACCGGAAGCAGGTGGCACTGGCGACGTAGGTCAAAGTTGCGCCTATGGCCTCTGTAAAATAAGTTCATGAAACCCGGCTGGTTTGGTTCGTAATGAGAACCAAGAGTTTTATAAGAGTTTGTTTCTCGATAATAAATAAAAGGTATCATATTGGAGTGTTGCTCCGGCTAGAAATGTTGCTAAACTAGCCCAAGCACAACATGTGAACCGTTTGCTAGCTTGCCTTCAAGGCCGGAGGAGAAGGGACTCCGCCAAACTGTGAAAGTACAGTTTATGCTAACTTTCTGGATGAAGGATGGAGCCTCAGAACAGATGTTCTTCGCTGCTGGAGTTACCGCTGGCTGCTACAAACTTCTTGCCTTTTCCGGGGGGCTGTGAGTAGTGACAACATTTCCTTGTGGTTTAAGTTAATACACCCAAATGTCATGTTACGGCAAACTGAGAAGTAATACCCCTGGCCGTTAGTAGCACCATTTTATTTCATGTTGGGATTACTATTATTACTACTATTATTTGCTTTGAATACTTGGGTTTTGACATTCAGGGTCAGGGTGATAGTTTATTTAAATCTGTGTGTGTGAGAGAAACAGTCCTTTGCTATTGCTAATTCATCATTAACTGAAACATGACTCCTAAGAAGATGCCAAAAATGTCATGTCAGACTGAATAATGAAGCACAGTGAAATGTGAATCCCAGATAAGGGATGACCAAACACACCACGAGCTCACTGTGCCAGTTGTGGCTTGACTGTTTCCCATGATACACTGCTGTGGAGAATTAGGCTGCTGTGGGGAGATTCAGCTCCTGTCATCACTGTAGAGAACAAGTTGGGGAGGAGAAATTCTTCCCACCACTGTCAAGGATATCATAGATGCAAGATGTTCATTAAAACACACACACACACAGCAGTTCTTTGTGAGAGAAAGCTACGACATTGGAAGAAAACAGCTGTTTTTACAGTCTGCTTCAGTATGTGGTGTTACTGTAATCCTGCAGAGATGCAGGGCAACATAGTAAGGTGTGTGTGTGTGTGTGTGTGTGTGTGTGTGTGTGTGTGTGTTATTAAATGAACAGACAAAGTGTGATAATTAAAAGGATATGGAATCAGTGGAAGTCTGTAGTAGGGTTATGTGAGCTCATACAAGGACTGTGTTAGATCTCAATCATAACTTGGTTACACTTCATAAACTGTGCCTCCTCCTTGTCAGTTGTCCTTGTGATTGTCCAGTGCAAATTATTTGGTAAGTTTGAGTTTAATAATTTGATCTTAAAAAGAATGTAACTGATTGTGGTCAAGAATTGCTCACGAATGGCAGAGCATTCTGTGGGATTTTGGTAGTACAGATCCAGCCCCAGATCTCTATTGTGTGGTCTCTGGCTCCAAATATTCAAGACTGTAGAGTTAGTGTTATTTTGGCTTCATTCCTGGTCCATCTAAATATTGTAAAGATAGAGTATTTTCACTGTGTTGGCTAAGGAAGAGTCCCTACCCGGAAACTGCCACAGCTCTTTCATGATCAAAGCTAAATAGATTTTCACACACAAACACACACTCATCCCTTCGGGCCTCTGGGAGTAAAGCAGGATCTGATTAACTGCAGCAATGTTGCAACAGATGATTGCAGGTGGCCAGCACCCCCTCCCCCAATGTTGTGGCAAAAAGGTAACAAGGTCAGAAAATCTTCTTACAAACATTTCGGAAAACTGCAACCGAAGACACACGCGCGCGCACACACAGACACAGTTTTTCACACACTACCAGACCAAAATTGAAATTGCCTGTCAGTGGCATGGCGGCAGCATGGACAAGATTCCTTGCATGTGCACATGTGTGTCTGTGTGCATGCACATGAAGCTACGCAGGTGCTGTCAGGGACACTGAGGAAGTAACAGGCCTCCTGCCCTTTGAACGTGATCTTGAAAAGAAAGCTGTCTTCTCATCCTGTCAAATAAGCTTAACTGCCTGTGCCTTTGAGCGTTGTCCACACAAAGTGGTCCAGCAAAACTGAGAGCCATTCAGTGAAAACACTCGTACAAACTCAGTTTTAAACAGATCTGTTGTGATTTTTATATATTGAGGTCATTTTTATAATGAATGTAGTAACGTTTGAGGATTTAAAACTTACTGTTTCTTGTTATTGTGAGTCCAGGTATAAAGTCAAACTTTGGGACGAACATCAGGGAGTTCCTGCCCACTTCACATTGTATCCTTTTTGTGACCACCAGCTTGGTTTGTGTGTTTGTGCGTGGGAACATTGGTTCAAGGTTAGGACATTTTTTGCTGCAAGCCTCCATCTTAAATCTGCAGTCAGTGACGGCTGATGTGTCCGAAAAGACATGGATAAAACAAAGAAGCTCCAAATGCTAATCAAAACTACAAATGGCAAAGTGGGCAATGTTGCAGCTTTTATTGTGGCTGTGATAACTAAATATGACACCTGAAAGCTTTCTGTTGGCAGTGATGAGCGTCTCTTTCACCAGTGGTGCAGACCATGCAGGAAGATGAGGAGGAGGGGAGGTTGAGAGGCAGTAAGTGGGGCCTGAGTAGTTTCTTTATCAGCTTGCTGATATGAGACTGCTCAGTGCTCTCCTTGTCTCTGCTTATCACCACTAATTAAAACATTTGGATTCCTCCGGCTGGGTCTGGAGGAGACTCGGTGTGGCTGTGTGTGTGTATGTCTGAGCGTGTGTGGGAGACATGAGTACGGAGAGGAGTCAGAGGAAGGAAATGTAGAACTTTGAAAGACTTCCTGTCCATCTATGGGGATAAAGGAGGTGATCTATGGACGGACATGCTGTTTGCAGAGATGACAACACTTCACCAAACTAGCTGTTTCTCTTTTTCTCACATTTGAATTATCTTTGTTAAATGGTTAAAGGTTCATGTGTATTTGGTGGAATAAGACTAACAAACCTGGTTTGATAAAGTACAGAGTTGGATGTACAGATGTCTGTCTGTCTGTTGAGATGTTGGGACTAAAACAAAAACAAATCTACTTCATACCTACTTAGATACAGTGCCATGTGGCATCTTTCTGCGTTACTTGTGACTCCCTCACAAGTGTCACTTTTTTAAAAATGAGCCTATTCTATGAGCTCTGGGTGGGCTCATCTTTCCATCTTCCCTAATCCTCATTATGACCCCTGCTCCTGTTCTGACAAACAGACCTGGAGTCAGTACCTCTGCTTACAGACACGCTGCTCTGACCACCACCTGTACTTGTCAACTGCGCTCAATGTAAAGCCAATTAGCAAGAGCATGTTGGAATGATTTGTCTTCAACTGCAGACCAGCACTGCTGCAGCATGGTCACAACAATGGGGGCTGATTATGTTGGGCGCCTCAATTTGGGTGCAAATGTGTGATGTCTAATCACTTTCTCGAAACCAGAGGGGGCTTGTGAGAGCTGATGCGGTTTCCATGTGATGGATGTGTCTTCCCCACAGGGAGTTGATGTCTTATAGCTTTACTGTAAATGTTTACATTCCTGCATGAACTGATGCTATCTGCTAATAGTTTCTGGAACAAGCCCGAAGAGTCCTCTGGGTGGGATTATATGCTGTGTGTGTGTATGTGTTTGCGAGTTGGGGTATGTGTGAGTGAGACCAGGTCAAAGGGAAGCAGATCTGTCTTTAAACAGAGGTATTAACCATGACCCCTCTCCTTCCTGAGTCTTGCCCTGTGTCTGCTGGGAGCCAATGCATTAACAGCAACCAAAACACACACTTTTTTTTAACTTTCCCAAAAACATTAAAACCTGGTTATATTTGTTTTTTCTAGAGCAGTCAACAATTGCCAGTGTCTTGGGAGAGGGAAGCCTCATCCAATCTTGCTTCACCCAGAGCTCTCTGTGCCAGCAGCCGTCAAATGAAAATATAATTTTAAATCAACAAGGCTCTTGAGAAAAAGATTGGTGTTACAGTAAGCGCATCGGAAACGCATTGTGTATTTGCAGCCCAGCAGCCCTGAGAGAACGCTCTGTCACTAGATGCGTATCTTAAAAAGTGCAGCCAAGCGTGGGTGAGGCGAGGACTGTCATTCCTGTGTTGCTCAAAGGTAGCCAGGCCCTACCCTGGACACATTCCTCCCAGCTGAGAAATCTGCTGCGACATAAAATCCAAATGACAGTTACCTCTTTCCACCTGTGTTAATAAGTCCTTTGGAATCTACCATTAAATGTCATAGAAGTTGTTGCTGGAATGGTTCAAGAGGCAGACAAACATGTTCTTCTGCATGACTGTCTGCCTCTTTTTATTCCCTCTCTGCTTTATGAGCCTATTCATGGTGAGGCACATAAATACAGTGCAACTCAAAATGTTTACATACTTGCACATTACTATTTATACATACAGTAATGCTCGGTGGCTCCGAGGCCTACTGGCTGGAGCACATTCCTTGCCAAGAAGGCAGTTAAAGAAGTGGCGCTGGCTGGGACCTCAGTGATTTAGTGATGACAGAGCAGTGGACAGAGAATTCAGGTTTCTCATCTTTCGGTATGTTTCCTTTGCTGAGATTTTGTTGTCGATAACTGGAGCAATACAATAACCAACCTACAGTTCAAGTGTTGCTGAACTTACAGCAGGAGAGCTGGAGTTGTCTGCATCACTGCCTGATTTAATCACTCATCACTGAAATGGAAACAAGGGTATTTCAGACACAGCCTAAAAGAGTATAGCCATTTAAGCAGCTCCATTGAGCTTCATATAAGCATGCTAATGTGCTGATGTTAAGATGTTGATATGCCACGTTCACTTTTTATAATATATTTTTTATATTCAGTTTTTTTCTATGTTCTAGATTAGTTTTCTTCTATCTGGTATGTTTTACTAAGTTCTGTGATTGTGACTTTAGACTTTCTTGTTGTGCTGTTCCAACTACAATTATGTTAATAGAAATAAAATTAATATCTGAAAATAAAAAATAATGTCTAGGTTTTGCCTCAGTCTTTTTTATATGTTTAATTTGGAAATTGTGTGTGTGGTACAGACAGGCTTCAGGAAAAGAAGACACTATAATGATAGAGTGAGCCACCATTCGCCAGCTCAATGGCAATAATCACAGCTAACACAATGTGGCCTACTTCACAGCCCTGACCTTTGTGTTGCAGAATCTTAGTTGAACAGCAAATTGAGTCTGTGTAAATAAAAAATAATTGTGCCTAATTGTGGCTCACAGACTTACAAGTCAAAAAGAGAGATGTGTTATTCCTCCTGCCCAGAAACCTGTTGAGCACAATGCCAACCACTTAGAAGAGCTTGAAGTGGTGTTTTGATGTGAGCGATAAATGAGGTTTGGTTCTGTGCCAGCGTTTGGTGTAGGGCGATCCTGTCCTGTCACCCAGAGTAACTTGTTGAGGGAAGCGCGAAGCTGAAGTACCTCCTCTAGATCCAAGTTCTCCAATGTCACAACTTTTTCACTGATATCATATGTTGTCATATTTTCTAGACTTGCAAAGACATACCTGTCTGGCTGTCGACAAGATGACATATCACTGAAGTTAGGTTACAGCTTTACAATACGGATTTATTCCTCTGATTCTTGTGCACATTCTGAACATCTTTTATCTGCCCTACAGCAGTCAGTTATGCTGCTTCATGACTCATGGCATTTAAAACCAACATGGCCTATACATGGAATCAGTTAAGAACATTTCCATTAGAACTTTAACAATTCATGTTTTTATTTTCATATGAAGTGTGGTTATTGAAGCTATCACTTTGACATGAGGGTGTAGTCTTTTCAGTGAGGCATGATTAATGTGTGCTGTCTTGTGCAGCCTTGGTTTCATGGTGCAACATCTCTATGGTCTGTTGGCCATCTGAGTCAGGCAGCACACAGGCCTATGCAGGACTCACATACTACACTCCCTTGTTTAGTTTTTCTTTTTAGAAATAACATAATATGTCAGTGTGTGCTATACAAAAGTAAAAGACATAAAGCCCAGTAAGTTTGCTGTTGAATGTATGTGTTTGATCCAACTGTTGGTACAGCATGCTCCTTCGCACACACACACTTATTTAAAGCGTGTAAAGTGGGTTAAAACACACACACACACACACACATAGGTACTCTCTCCAAAATGTCCTTGGAGCTCCTGTAAAGAGTATTCTAGGTGTTGCGTTGTCTCCTGTCTCCAATCATATCTCCCATAATTCAAATAAATACCTACTAAAAAATGTCAACGTCTATGGTTTTCACACTTTGAGAGAAGGTGCTTTCTGCTGTTGGGTTTGTATAAGTTCAGGATTCCTTTCTACTCCGTCCGGTCTCTTAAAATGGACTGTCAAAGGGACGGAGGAGAATGAAATTACTTTAATGCTGAATTAAATGTGACCTGATTTAGTAAACGTAATTGATATAGGCATATATTGAATCAACATTTCAACTGCATTGCATGAGTTTACCTATTTAGATGTAGTGTGGTACTTGTACATTTAGATTTCCCAGTAAATTCCACATTTGAACATTATTCTCTCATCTTATTGAAATGAAATTGTATACATAGTTTTCAGTTTAGCATATTCAAGAGAGCGCTTACATGATTACAGGATTATCAAAACTGTTCTCCCAGCAAAGTCATGGTGCTCTACAGTGAAGACATGAGGGAATCCTCACTCAGCCTTTGAAAGACAGCTGGAACTTTTAAAATTTGAACTCATGACAATGCTTAAATCTTGTTCTTGGAGTTTTGTTCACACATAGAGTTATAAGACCAACATTAATAACAAATGAGAACCACTTATATCTATTGCAACAGTTTGAAGAAAGACTATTTGAGCAAGAGCCTCCCCGGTGTTGTACCCTGCATGAACTGAAGACAAGCTCCCAACAGCTTCTAAAAAGTCAGAAGTCTAATATTTAAAGTGATGCCTGCTGGAGTCCAAAGTAAAGAGGAAGTTTCAGAGCATCATCCCTCTACAGGACGTGGTGTTCATGCTCCAGGGCTGACAGTAGTACTGCAGGTAGGGGTAGTACTGGTAGGCCTGATACAGGGGCACAGTCACGGGGATGTGTACTCCGTTTACATGGTGGTGGTACTGATTGTCCCTCACCAGCACTTTGACAGCAACTTTCCTTGGTGAGCTGCACGCCGCCAGCTCGGCAGCCACCTGCCGCCGTTTGGTTTTATATCTCCGGTTCTGGAACCAGATTTTCACCTGGGTCTCAGTCAGTTTCAGAGCCACAGCCAGATCGGCCCGCTCGGGACCGGAGAGATACCGCTGCGCGTTGAAGCGTCGCTCCAGCTCGTAAACCTGCGCGTGAGAGAAGGCCGCCCTGGAGCGCCTCTTGGTGCCGGCCCGGCACTGTCGCTCCTCGGATGGACAGCTGACCATCACCTCGCTGTGGTGACATCCATCCTCTTCTTCCTCAGCCTCTTTATTCTGCCGCTTTCCCAGGTCCACAGAATCGGGCTGCTGCTGTGCATCGCCTGGAACACATGACAGGAACGTGTTTTCTCTCGGCCAAAGTCACCAGCTGCTTAAAGTCAGCTCCACCAATATGGTGTGTTCATCGTTAATCCCCAGGATAATGTTAAATAAATAAGACTTAAATAAGCTCAGACAAACATTCTATAAGCCAAATCCACAGGTTCCCCTGCACAACATTATGCCTGTCTTCCTCCACAGTCCTGACAGCAAGAACTATCCCCAACTTTAGTGTCTGATCAAATATGTTTGTGAGTAGCTTTTTATACAGACAATCACACTAAATATAGCCCCTCTTTGTTAAAACTTTTAAACTAAAATGTCTCATTGCGATTGATACCAGAATGTATCTTTACAGCCCTTTTCTGCCAAACCGAATAAATCTCCTCACCCTCTGTGAGCTCTTTTTCCTCTCCCGTGGCCTGCTCGCTGTAGGTGTCGGCTCGGAGGTTTCCAAAAGACGGGCTGAGCTCAGGAGGAAGTGTCCCCGGCAGACTGCGGCTCTCCTCGCTGCAGATATTGCGCTTTGCCGGGCACTGCTCCTCTGCGCCCCCGGTGCCGGGCTTTCCCCGAGAGTTAGGTCCGCTGAGGATGGCTTTGATGGAGAAGGACGAAGAACTTAATGTCATGATTAAAACAACAGCAGGGATTGTCCCTCGCGCTCCCGTGCGTTTTATTTGGAAGCATCTAGAGAACAGCTTCTGAGAACTCTCGTCCCTGGTGTGATCTCCTCGCTCTTCTCTTTAATTCTAATTGAATTGTGGTGGCCAAAGTTGTTGCTCGGCTAATAAACAGCCCGCCGCATCTGGACCTGTCAGGTCTTTGACAATATTCTCAGCAGCAAGAGCAGCACCTCCAGTGCGCATTCGGTAGGCTGTTTCCTTTGCCTGGTCCCTCCTTCGCACCGCCCAGCCTCTCCCTGGGACCTGCGCTCCAACTGAGGACAAGCTTCAGTGATTCCGACTAAAAAGTTTTGTGTTTGACCTTCGAGAAGCTGATTGTTGTTTGTAGGAACGCAACGAATTGGTTTTAAAAATGACTTAATGCTCAGTGCAGCTCCACCTGTCAGGACATATTCAACGAGGCGAGTAAAGAAAAAGCGTATTTGAAACAACAACCGAACGTTACACATTAATAGAGAGCATAGAGTGGATGCCATCAAGTCCGTTTGCAAGATCTAGCTGTTTATGATACTGTGTTTATCACAGGACTAATGAATTGTAAATTTCGCATTCCTGTCACCCACCTTTATGTTTTTGGTAGAACCACTTAATAGATTACAACTTTGATTTTAGTTTTTATTTATTCTATTCATCTCTGCCAGCAACCCTCTGACTTAATACCCATTTCTAAGTCTTAAAATAATTTTACGTGAAATTCTTCTTCTGCTTAAAGAGTCGTAGTATTATGATTTTTTTTTTTTTTTTTTGTAGACCACGATGCCATAAAGTGTGTGAACGAAACTCACAGCACGGTTTTCGCTTAATGATAGTCTTTTATTATGAAGAGGTTTCCAGCCTTGCTCCTGACAGGAGAGTAGCGCCGCCGCGCGGTCAGGATTTTGGTGCGTAAATAGATAAGACTATGACTACACACACACACACACACACACACACACACACACACAGCAGCCTATGCATTACGCAAGCAGCAGGCGTATCCTCTGGAGAGGACACGTGCTGACAGATGCGGTGATCTGCCTCCGCTGGCTTTTGTTTTCTTCCTGTGACCAAACAGAGCGATCTCTATGTTGCCCACAGTGTCTAAACAATGTGAAGCACGAGGGTTGCTGCAGTCACACGACGTGACATTTACTAAGTTCTTTATGAATAAATACTCGATGATATTATGTTGATGTTGATTTCTGAATGAAGTCTCTATTGCATGGCTGAGTTATAATCAGAAAAGACTCATTATTCTGACGTCAAAATATTTAAGATCCAATTTGGCATAAATGTAAATGCAGCGCTGCACACTTTATTACTTCGCACTCGATGCCATGTAGTCTGCCGGGACTGTGCTTGAGAGCCACCAGCACTTAACTCCAGCTCCTCCAGCTTCTCAACACACTTTTTCCTCTAAATTTGGGCCCTGGCTCTTTTGTGAGATCCTTGAGTGGTTGCCATTGGAGACTTTTTGTTTTGGGAAGCTCCACGCCTCGCGCAGTCGATGAGCCGAGCTGCTATCTTTGGAAGGATGCGAGATAGTGATCGCAGCGCCTGTTAGAGCAGCAGTGGACAGGCCGCGCGTCCTCAGGCATCGCCGTCCTGTCGCCAGCTCTATTTACACTTGTGACTCCGCAGCACTTAGAGCTGACAACAGGTATGTCCTACCGGCAGCGCAGTAGCCAGGGGAAGTGGCCTACGAGGCTACCACAGCAGACAAGCACTCGCCTTGAGTTGCCATCCGTCTCCAATCACAGTGTCTGCAGATTAGACCATGTCTCGGGGGCGGAGGGGTCTCTAAGTCCATCTCTTGTGTGTGTGCGCATCATTGACATAATGAATACTCTTCTTATTATACACATTGTCATTACTAGTATTTGTATTATTCTTGTGTAGATGGTTCGATATATTTTTAGAATTAGGAATGATATATTTCGCCCGAGAGAAGCTTTTCCAACAATATTTATCATCCAAATCTCTGAGTTTATTCTCTCTGTGGGTCCCGAGGATGTTGGTTGTCTGGTTAATGTCCATCTGTGAATCCTGGCCGGACATTAGGTCGCCCCTGAGTTCTCCCCGTTTCTGGTTCTTGTCTCAGACCAAAGTCTATCGCAAGTTTTTCTCACTGGAAGAGGAAAAAAAAACTTTCTTGGCTTGACAAACAATTCGAGACGACGAGAAACTTCATGCTTTGAGAACTCAGCGTTAATTTATTTGACTTTTCTTCTCAGATGCATGTGAATGTTTCACATGTGTAGTATAGGAACGCATCATAGACGCACGTGAATTTGTACTTTTCTAAAATGGTGTGTTTCGTGTTCTGTGGTTTTAATAAGAGTTTAATTTAAGGGAGCACGCGCACACACGGAGCACAGTGCAAAATTGTCAATTCATCATTTAATTTCAGAATGACTGACCATTTTCATGTTTCAGACAAAAAAACACATCGCACTGTCACAAAGAAAAACATAATACTTTATAAGACTGCTGAATGTTATGGTCCGTGTTGATCACCCCGATGCATTCTGGGGCTCAAATTCAATAAGCCCAGTCTCATGATTGTTTTCATAAAATGTCCAAATTCTACATTTCTGTCGCAACCTCTTGAACCTCAAAAAAGCATAGGAGCAGCCTCTGTTCAACGACAACATTCAATCACACAATCAAATATTCAACAGCAGGTTTCAAAACGTCTTTTCTACTTCGTGGCTCAGAGAAAAGGCGCAGATTCTGTCTCAGTGTGTGGCTCAGGGTTCCCTCTCTGCCTGTGCTCTCTGCAACACTTTGCGCGAGTTGTGCTGTCCCTGCGTCAGTTGATCGGATTTGTGTGCGTCTATTGTGAGTCTATTCAGCCACCCCAGAGCAGTCTGTTTCAGTTGTGGTTGCGCACAGCCGCTGCTCTACCATGCCCGTATGCCCTGCAGAGCTCCTTGACAGGGTGTGACCACTGGTCCTTGGGGAGCCTGGCCCTGCGTCTGTGCGCCAAGGTTCCCCAAATTCATGTTCATAAAAGCATTGGCTGTGGTGTTGCTGGGCGGCAGAGCAGGTAGACTAGAGTAAGTACAGGAGTAGGTGTTGGTGTACACCGAGCTGTTGTAGCTGTAGGCTGGGTAGCTGTAGCTGTACGGGTTTGGAGCTCCAACTGTGTAGGATGTGTTATAGTTCTGGGATCCGCTGAGGCAAGGCCTGCCGTCCCGGACCAGCACCGGCACAGCCACCCTCCTGGGCGGTGGCGGTGGATGATGATGGTGGTGGTGGTGGTGCCCTGCCATCTCCAGAGTCTTGTCCTGCCGCTGCCTCTTGCATTTGTACCTGCGGTTCTGGAACCAGATCTTGACCTGGGTGGAGGTGAGCTTCAGGGAGCTGGCCAGGTGCTCTCTCTCCGGGGCGGAAAGGTAACGCTGCTGCTTGAAGCGTCGCTCCAGCTCGAACACCTGAGCCTGGGAGAACAGGACGCGCGGTTTCCTCCGGGTCCTCTGCTGCTTGGTGGCGGGTTTCTCCGAATCTGCATCCTCGCACTCGCCCCGCAGCACGCTGCAGCTGTCTGCATGGAGAATGAAAATTTAAAAATAATACCTGCACACCCCACCTTAATATTATTATGATCACCAATATTATTATTATTCAAATTATTATAAATGTTTAGAAATATTAATCAATCAGTTGTTTCACTGCCCTGCTACATATAATAATTCATTTATTTTAAAACATTCATTTCTTTAAAATGTTGAAGCATAAAGATATATGTATTTTGTTTTGGGTATTTTGAAATATTCCCTAATAATTGCAATATTTCCCCATAATATTGTTTCTTTAATATTATGAACATATTTGATCTAAAATCCCTGAATTATGTATAATATATAAAGAGGAAACGTAGCCTTTGTTTTGCAAATTCTCTTTTTGCTGATATTTATTTAGAATTAAACCGACATCGATGACCTGCCTGAAAGAATAAATAAGGATTCTATTTTGAAGCATTTGGTTTTTCATACCTGGACCTATATTAAATACGAATATTCACAGTTACAGATGCAAAGAAACAAATTATATCCTGAGATTGATTGTAATGATCCTGGTTGTTAAATGCCCATACGTTTGGCTAAAACAAATATATATCTGTAGATGCTTTCCATTTCATATTTCTATCCATCAATTTTTATCGTTTTGGTTCTTTAAAATACACTCAAGAGTAGAAACCTATAAGCCTCTAAATGACTTTCTGCTCCATGCACATATATTACATTTATTGATGCTTATGAACAACCTCATCCACATCCAATTTATTGACTACTATTGCTCAAATCGTTTAAAGACGGTATATAATTAGACATTATTTTTCGACTGTATCGTTACAGAAACATTAAGCATTTAAACCGGATAATTTGTTCAATATTCAACTCGCTAAGAGTTTTTAATTGACCTGTTTCTCCTATGTTCATTGCAGTACGTGATCATTTAAAACCACTGTGTTGCCCGTTTATTCAGTTAATGGATAAAATGCCATGGTGTCTGTAGAAGTCATTATTTTATTTTTTTGCAGGAGAAACGATCAGATGATTATTTCTGGTTCACTCCTGCAGTTGCTGTTACAGACGACCGCAGCTCACTCGCTTAGGGAACTCTGGGTTTTTATACGCTTCTGTACTCACTGCTATCTTGGTCGTCTTGCTCGGTCTCCAGCCGGAGGTCTGCAGAGTGGTTCTGCTCCGGGATCCCGAACATCTCGACGGACAGAGCAGACCCTACCAGCCGGTCCGGTACTGACATGGTGTTGAGGTACGACATCCTCTCCTCGCTCTCCGAGAGGCCGGAGCTGATGGGGCTTGGGCTGTCCCTGCCGGCCAGCATGCAGGAGGGCGGTGAGTGGGAGCGCAGGGGTTTGTTTGAGCCCAGCTGCTGTGACAGCGCACCAGAGAGACCGAAGCAGGAGATCAACTGGAGCTGGTGCTGCTGGGTTTGTTGCTGCAACTCTAACTTGAGGATATCCTTCACAGAAAAAGGCGTGGTGGAAGAAGGTATGACCGGACTGGGAAGCATTATCACCAGGAGGAGAGATACGACAGATAAACGGTCAGTGGTGGGTCCGAAATTGGCCCTATTTGTCTCCAGAGAGCGCGTAAAAGACGTAAATACCCCGTGCGTAATGGTGAAGAATGGTCGCGCTGAGCTTGTTTGTCATGCAGACCGAGCAGGAGGAGGACTGGCTTCCCTTCAGATGTGACATCCCTCTCTTCTGGCTGATGTGTGTCTATGGCGAGAGGGAGGGAGAGAGGGAGAGAGAGAGAGAGAGAGAGAGAGAGAGAGAGAGAGAGAGAGAGGTCGATCCTGTTTGGTTGGCTGAATTCAGCCAGAGCTGGATCAGCAAAGACGCTGTCCTCTCCCTTTCAGTGATGTCCTGAAGCAAGGGAGGGATTGATTGCGTCTCTGGGATATAATAAATAAATAGTCTGCTTTCAACTGCTATAGACAGAAGAAGCAACGATTTAGTGTTTTAATATAATATAATATATTGCTCAATTTGGTGCAGATGTTTGGTAATTTATAATGTATTCGGTGACTGGAATAGCATTTGTTTCTTATTTTGGCCCTCCAACACATCACAGCTCCTCCCGTCATCACTGCAGTGGTTTTAAGATTACGCATATCTCCATTTCCTGTCTCGGGCATATCCATGGATAAGACTGTGGGAAATAAGATAAAATTGGCAACACACAGGGTGCACGAAGAATATCGAGTGCTTCTTTCAGTTATTTACGTTTTCTTGATTTGAGAAAGTTGAGCAGGATATTATTTTCATCCCCGATTTGGCCACGTCAAGGGTTTCCCTTGACATTAGGTCAATGTTGTTTAGAAAAAAAAAACATGAGTAAAATATGGAAATTCTAATCATCAGTTTAATACACAGCAGGTGATTGAGACCATTTAAAGTAGCCTAATAATATACATTCTTATATATACTTTTCATAATATTAATGTTAAAATCATTTAAGAAAATATAATTTTAATTCCGTTCCAAAATATAAGAATTATTATGACGATGACGATGATGATGATGCCTGTTAGGAAATTTTACATAAACAATCGTCATTCACCAGAACTCAGGAAATGTTCTGCGTTGGTCTTTGACATCTCCAGATTATTTTCTGCTGGTTACCAATGAATAAATAAATACATTAAAAAATACATGAAAAATACATGAAATATTAATTTAATTTTACCTCGCGCCAAAGGGCGAGTCCAGTGAAACGGGACACCTCAGCGATGGTCTTCAATCTGTGGCCAAGTGCAGGCGCCAGGGTCTGAAGGCCCATTGCGCGTAAACCGTTTGTAAAGAAAAGGAGAAGCATGCCGACATAATCTCATCCGCTCCCCATCAACATGGCGCTGTTTAGATTAGGAGAGAGACACCCCCCAACACACACACAATATACGCTCCACCAACCGCCCACCTCCTCTTTTAGATCTCAGTCTTTTAAAATGCTCCCTTTAAGTGGAGTGTGAAAGCATGGAGGAGGAATTAGGTCTGTGGAGAAAATGGGCATTTTTTTCCAACACAAAGCCTTCAGAGATTCCAGAGAAAGATAAACAGAGATTTTGCAGCAGAGACACAGTTTACAGATAGTCTGTTGGTTTATCTTGAGGTTTTAATTCAACGGAAACATTGCTGGTAGGTTACCAACGGAAGAAGATCTCGCACGGAATATTTGCGTTGAAATGTAATCACCATTTGTTTCTGCAAATATTCACGGAGCAATTTATGTTTATTGGCTGCAGTGATTCAGAAAAACGATTACTTAGAATATTAAGTATTTAATCCGAATTGATATACATCAAAAGTAGAAAACTATTTTAAAGTAAAAAAAAAAAAAAAAAGTTTATTGGGTTTCTTTGAGGGTCTTTCTGCGTCTATGTGGAAATCGGCTCCTTAGAATCAAGTCAGTTCATTTCGTCACGGGTCACAGCCGCAGTTCACTAATGGCACAATTAACCCCAAAACGCGCAATCGAGCGCGTGCAGCCTCCATTGACCATCATCGGTGGTCTTCGCGTGCCACCGGCGGCCCGAAGGTGGCCAAGCAGAGACGCGGTGTTTACGCAGCGGAAGAGTCTGTTTCCTGCCTGTAACAAAACCCAGACTCCCCAGTCAGTGTCAAGGAGCTGCTCAATGTGACTCCCTTAATACATCATCTTCCACGTTTCAGAATCACCGCGATAAGCGGGGCAAGGCCAGGCCCAAGACTCGGTTCAGCTCAGCTCAGCTCTGTGTGGATATGAGGGACGCATTCCTCTCCACCTCACTTTCTGCTGCAGCGCTTTAACGTTGGTGACTTGCCAGGTAGCGCTCAACATGTTCCTTCTTGTTCGTCCCCTTCTCTCCCCATAGCTGGGGCAGGCTCGCCTTGAAGAAGTGTGTCCTCTGCAGAGTGGCAGGTGTTCAGTCACAGGCACAGTGGTTTTAGCAGAACCAGTCCTCCTGTGGGAAATGCTAAATGTTCTGGAAGTTTGATGAGTTGGTAATGACTTTCCCGGTGGTCTCTCTGGTATATCTGTGCATGCAGAGCATCAATAGCTCTTGTGTGTGTTTTCAGGCCTTTTGTGTTTGATTGTGTTTTAACATGACAGAGCTTCTGGAGTACCACTTAACGTCTTGCGACAAAGCAGCTGGTTGTTTATAGATGCTACAGCCTGGACGTGTGATGAGGAACTGGAGTGTGATAACCTATTTGTCCTCCACAGCTCTGTATGGCCTGATAGCCATAATGCATTGTTTCAATAGGAAAACAGATCAGCTCAAGTGTGTCTGCACAATCTTCTCTCCCTCACTGATTCTAAGAGAGAGCCGTTTAATGGGGAGTTTTACTGTGGAAATGATAAGGCCATAACGATTAGAGGACGTTTAAAATATGAAGCACAATCGCACGCAGAGTATGTTTGTCATACTTCCCTTTTTCCTCTTTATTCCATGGTCATCTGTTGAACTGGCCAAGGACCAAACTGTTGTGTGTGTGTCAATTAAGGCTCAATTCTTGGGTCCCGGAAGGTGAGTCTTATCAGCAGCGCATGCGATGGTGTCAGTAGCCAAGACCCAGACCCTGCTATTGTGCCGCTGCCTGAGCCGGAGTGACGGATGACAGCGGCTTCTCGCTGGAGGAAATGAGGAGGCCAGGGGCGAGCCCGGGGCCAGAGTTTTTACCAAAAACCCTGCTCTCAGCCACTTACCTTCGGCTCCAAGAGTACCAAATATTCAACGAGGGCGGAGCCAAGACCATAGCTAAGGTTGCATGTTGTAACAGCTCCCCAGGGGCTCATTGTGTTGATGAGGTTAGGAAAAAACCGAATTAGTTTGCTCGTTTAAAAGATTCTGAGAGTGTGTTTGAAAAGCAAAACTCTTCTGAGCATCAAGCATCGAACGTGGAGACCATGAGAGGAGGAAGTGAGTTCAGGCCAGTCTGGGTCTCCTGCCCTTTGGCCTCCCCTGGGTCTCATAAATTAGTGCGCTGTAATTCTCTCCCAGACGGCCTTGCCCCAGCAGGTGTGTGTTTGTATACATGAGTGCTAACAGGGGATGTAAGGGCTGTAATGTCCATGATCTACGGTGTTGGGAATGTTGTTCAGGAGGAAACATGCAACCTAAATATGCTTATCCTCCCGGCTCCCACACCGGCCACGTAGATAAAGACTCAGGCGGGCTCTCTCTGAGTAGGATGTGTGGGCCGTGGACGTTCCCTCTCTGTGTTGGCCTGAACAGTTAAATAAATATTCATAATATCAAAGGTTGAATCGAGTTCAGATCTCGGTTCTGCAGGGACTTTGTCTGACTTGCTCCAGCCATAATTACTCTCTTGGGGAAGACAATGTTGCTTAAGTAAAAGCATCCTGGCTCTAAGAGGTAAACATCCTTGAGAGAAAATGCCATAATCTCCCCAGCAACTACAGATGAAGGTTAATCACTGTGACAGTTTGTTTTGGCAAAACTCTGGACCCTTATGAATTAAGTTTCATTTTTGTGCAAGTGCAGTTCCAGTGCCCTGTATTGCTATTGTGTTGACGACAACAATGGCCGTTGCTAATGCTGTGGTTCAGAGTGAACGTCACAGAGACTGTCCTTCAGCTGGACGACTCTGGACCGAGCCCCATCTGCTCTCATACAGATACTGAGCCCCACTGTTCAGACCTCCCTGTGACTCGAGGAATCATATAAAAAAAATCCAGTGTGGATTCATGTAAAATCACAGGTTTCTTGTCACGTACCATTTTATTGGCAGTTTGCTGTATACAGACAGCTGCTGTTAGCTGCAGGGTAAAAACTCAGACATGACTCTTCTACTTCCTCTCTTTGTTTCTTAGCATATTTGCATAAAGCTGCAGTCTGGAGAGTCTGAGTTAGCCAAAATTTAAACAGCTCCACTGCAGAGAATGAGGTGAAGTCATATAAAATCTTTTTCTTTTTTTTTTTTTTTTTTTTACCATCGAGGACATGTTTGTGCGCCTGTTTGCCAACTGCATCAGAATTTTTTGACAATGATTTTTGAGGAAATATCTCATGAACGCTTAGTGCAAAAAAATGTCCAACATACCTCAGCTGCCTCATATTTATCATTATATACAAGAGTGTGTAATTTGGTGCAGATCCTAATACAAAATCTGTTTCTAGTGGATTTAAATGTCTTATCATGGGAGGGTAGGTTTTTAAGGCAGGGATCATGCAGATGGGAGAAGAAGGGAATCAACAGTTTATTTGTACCTCCAATAATCTTATAATTATATCCTAATGAACATAACAGATTTGGTGCAGAAGCTAAGCGTAACTTTGGGTCTCAAGTTCTGGTTATCTAAGGACCTATAGAGTAAAGTGATAGTCTCATATCTGCACAGTAAATAACAGCCTGTAGCCATGTGAGCGTAAGGCTCAAATGGCTCAAAGACAGGAGGAAATAGAAACTCTGGCTCACCTCCATCACTCAGTAGTTATTACAGTCAGGTGTTTTTCAACTGACTTTTTGTTTGGATTAAGCAGATTAGTGAATATAAGAGGCATGGGTTGATTTTGTTACACAAGGGCAGAGTCTGGTCCAGCTAAACGGTATGGTTCCGTATTCGTCATAGAGATGCAAGTAGAAACATGAGCGCTGTGTCGACCATCTCAAAGTCAGACTATCAGTATCCTCGATGTTGAGGTACTCCCTGATTTTCCATGAGCGGCACGTGTAGTGACACCGACTGGATTCCTCTGACATCTTTGAAAGCCCTTTCAGAGGGGCTGTTTTGACGAACCACGCGTCTAGACAAACATTGTGTTAAGTTTTCCAACAATGGAAACAGTGTGGCTCCAAAGTAAACACTCTTGTATTTGCACATCTAAAATATAAACAGCCGAGGGTGTATTTCTGGTGGGATTTCCGAAAATTAGCATTTCCCATAGTGTCATTTGAATACCCTAATCCAAGCAACCTCTTACACATGTTTGAATATCACATTTACTCATGTAGATGACACGGCTTTAACTTTTACTGTAGCAGCGAAGACAGCTTACAAAGGTGTTGTTATATCATTTGGCACACACACAAGTATGTATACACATGCACACTTGCACAGACATACAAGTGGGAATACACTGGTCGGAATGTAGACAGGCGCACACCGGGGCCGGTGTGTGTTATTGCATGCATGCTTCATCAGTCATTGGACTACACAGGGATCAACAGGGAGGTCCTGTGCACATTGTTGTTGCTGTGTCTAGTCCCTTGTTAGAGAATTGATGACACTGTCTTTGGAAAACAAACACGGCGGGAAGCTAAAAAGGTGGTCACTCACCACAGCTCTCTGACCCAGAGACACAGAGGCCATCGTAACATGTGAGCAACACCGCGGCGTCCCCCTCGGAATGTGCTCCAGTGTGTGTGTGCGCACACGCTCTTGTTTTTGTTTCTGTGGTACCACAGCTGGAATGTGACTGTCTTGTGCCTGAATGTGTGCCTTTGTGTGTCTCAGTGTCAACGTCCTGCAGCAGCAGTGATAACCAGCGTGCAGACAGGATGAAAACGCTTTTATAATAGAAACCTTGTTGGCACTTTTTTTTTTCCTCGTATTTGCATTGGATTGCTAGATGCCAAAATAAATGTTCCACTCATCAGTGTCAGAGAAATAAGGACACGGTTCCTGTGAGTGCTCTGTGAATGTTTGGCTGAGTAATGCATTCATCTTGATGTGACATACTCTCCCTCTGGGCACTGTCTTGCCACAGGCTACCGCTGTCACTCCCCGCTCTGACTCACACTTCACATCACAGTGCAGACCGTGGCCCCTGGGGCATCCCGGTATACATACACACCAAAACCCTCCTGGGCCCCCAAGCCCTGTTCTGGGAGCTCAAATCCCATAATTGCCTAGCTGACAGTTATAGCTAACATACAAGAAACCCTCACCTGGTCGGAAAGAATGAAAACATCTACTGTCAAAGTGAAGCAAGGAGATGAGTGGGGGTGGCACCGGGTGTGGGGAAAGTGAGTAACCTTTGAGACAACACAGAGGGAGCAGATAGTAACTTGATGTTCTATAGCAACTGGTTTTAGGATTAACCAGTCAACCTTCTATGGGATTAAGAGGTGTAAATGATGCTGTAAATGGGTGTTGACTCATGGTTTATCTATTAGGCACCAGACTGAGTCCAATTAACTCCAGATTTATGAGTTACTGTAACTGGTTTTTCACTGATCCGCAATGATTTATTCTTTATTCATGTATCCCCCTATCACTGACTTTAAAGTGGTATTTTGGCCATTTGAGTCAGTGGAACAAGATGAAAACAATGCTGGTTTATCTCTGTATAAACTGTACAAAACATATACCTCGATTTACTCACCTGGACATCAACCAACATCATAGCATTATTTTAAATTACTAAAGTAGTAGATCTTTTTTCTTAGTAGCAGGGGCAAAGATCTTCTACTTTAACCACATTGTTTTAAATCGTGTTCACTGGCTGATTATTCACTTAATCACTGACAACAGAGTCAGTGATAATTAATCCTAATCTCTTGTGTGCATGTGCACTTTATTTTCATCTAGTCTGTTGGAATAAGATTTTGGGATGGATAAATAGATTGCTTAAATCCAGTTTATTTGCACATTTTGTCCATTTTCAAATTGACACAAAATATCTCCAGTTTGCCTGGAGGCTGTGAACCAGACGTCTGTGTACACATGTTCCAATAAGGTTTAACGTGAGAACAGAGAAACTTTGCCCTTTCAAAAGATGAATGTGAAAAAAAAAAAAAAAAAAAACTTCCAGTGTCAAACTGTGCACATAAATCATCCTGACAGTACACTGAGTGGCCTGCATTTATATTATAAGTATCATGTTTTAGGTCAGTATTAAATGGTAAAGGTGTTAACTACAACACATAAATCCTTGAAGATACTGTATATCCATTCATTAAGGGGAGCTGGTATAAAAGCTAAAGCTAATATAATAGAAATATCAAAATTAAACACTGCAAAATAATTATTATGAAATTAATGAAGTACTGCACTGACGACTGGTTAGTGCCATGCAACAGCTGCTTCTTCTGCAGCAGACACAGTCAGACATCTAGAGTGATCAGTGAGGCCTCAAACACTCTGAGCACTGCCTCTCGTGCAACTGAAAAGCTTCCTAACACAGCGTTGCTGGTGGATGGGGAGCAGGTTGAAGTGGCCTTCATTCATCAACTAGCCCTGCTCCTGCCGACAGCTGCAGGCGAAGAAGCAGAGGAGCTGGAGGATTTAAGGTACGGCTCAGCCAAACTCCTCGAAACAGAACAGATAAAGATCCTTGCCTGAATTCATTCACCTAGCTTTACAGGGAGGGTTAAATAGTGTGGGGGAAAAGTGTAGTATCTGTTCAGGCACTGTTCCAAAATGGTCATTCAACATGGTGGCATGTGTGATCTGGCATTCTAAAACAAAGATTCCACTGTTAAAGAGGAAACCATGCAAGATGTACTCCAGTCTGTGAGTGACTTCAGCTTCAGTTTAATATCTTATAAAATGATCATTCAAATAGTTTTACATGAACAATTTATAAATAAATTATATTATGGAATATATTGTACTATTGTTATATATAGTACAGTCTAGTATGATGTACAATATAATACAATGTATTGTTATACAGTGTAATGAAAAATAATATAAAGTCATATAATAAAATATAGCATGAACTAACGTGACGTATTGAGATTAAAGAAGCTTCGTTAGCAAGGTTGTGACACCATCTTGTGGCCAAAGTTTTTATTGCAATAAAATCCCCACTCGCCCGCTCTCATTTGTCAAGACGCCTGTCAGTCAAATTAAGTGACACTTAATTGGTCAAACTCTTGTGGGCGTGCGTTCTCTTTTACGTTCACCTGACGGGGAGCAGCTCGGCGATTGGCTGGACACGCACAGATCTGCATTCCTATTGGTGGATCAGTTGACGCCTACTTTACCTCCCCCCGGTCAGACCCTGGAGCAACGGTTGCTCTCCTCTCCTCCACCGTCCCGGTCGCTGTGCGCATCTTGTGTGCTAACTCATCCACAGCCTCAGGTGAAACTCTCTCCAGCCATGTCTTTGTTCAGCGAGGTTCCTCAGGCGGCCCCCGTGGCTGTGTTCAAGCTGACGCAGGACTTCAACAACGACCAGTGTCCGGACAAGGTGAACCTGGGAGTGGGAGGTGAGTCGGTGAACTCTCGGACAGCCGTCAAGCTAACGCCGGACTAGCTTTCGAGGCTTAGCTCTGTCCTCATGCAGAGAGTTGCACGTTTTATTTTGAAGGTGATGTTCAAGTATTAGTGTGACTCGGTAACTTAATTCAGGTTGTGAAAGATGCGTCTTTGTATGTAGGTTTATTGTATTGTAGGTATCAGTTGCAATTGTGCACATTTATTTTACACATGTATTTTAACGCCTGACAGGGAGGTTGTGAAGTGAAGCATGGACTATTTAATCACACCCTATTGACTGTAAACATTGATCTGCTCATTCAAATCAGAGCAGCTCATTGTTGTTAATGTTTGGTTGTTATGTAATATTCAGTGCACTCATCTCTGATCCTGCCCTCGCTGGTTTCCTCTCTTCCTCTCCATGTTCTGCTGTGGACCAGGGGGGGTGATTGGATTACTGCCCCCTCATCGGTAGAGGAGCCAGTTTAAATATGTCTGGATTAATCCTGCTTCTCTTCTAAAAGAAGCCATTTACATATTTCAGTCCTCTGCACAACAGGTTCTATGTTAGTCTGACTGGAGCTCGTAATCCTTGTTGCTTGCATTAGAAGGAACAGCACTGCAGGACGAGGCTACTTCAGTCCTATGATTAGTTAGGAAGGCTGAGGCCTGGTAATCCAATTCACTCTGTACAGTTCACTACACTGCAGATGGTGGACGGCTCAGGGGAAGCTGGGAAATATGTAGGCCGTTAAATATCTTGAGCTACATCTTTCACATGTGCTCATTCAGTTGTCCCATACTGATATTTAGTTTTATAGAAAATTAACCAGCAGCTGTTTTCCTTCTTAAGTAATTGTGAAAAATACTAAAATGTAAGTTTTGTGACTATCATTCTCTTAATATCAGGATGTCTCTCACTTTTATTTGACCACAGAGGCGTATCGCTGGAATTTTGAATACTTCACATAAGGATTATCAATCTTGTAATGTGTAGTTGTCTCTATTTTGCCCTAACTCATTTGTTGGTTCATCCTAGATAACATTTGGTTGAACTGTGTTTCAAAATAATAGTTCTTTTAGTTTTACATTGATAATTACCTGATACTGTATCTATCAGTGAGCTGTAAAGCTATACGTTGTTCTTTGTTCTGAAGGTATAAAGGTGATTGCGTTTCCACAGTCATTATCAGTGACTAGAGTTCAAGTGGTTAAACATTCAGGTGATAATTCATGTCTGTTACCACCAGGCTCAGGTATTTGAGATGCTTCTTAAAAAGGAAACATTCAAAGAGGAGCTCTGTTGGCTGCACTGCTTAAAATATAAAGTCTATGTATGTGAGCGTGTGTCTATAAACTACTGTGGACTAAGTGAATGTATTTCCTTTCAGCCTACCGGACAGATGAGTGCAAGCCATGGGTTTTACCAGTGGTGAAAAAAGTGGAAAACCTCATTGTGCAGGATGAGACCCTGAACCATGAGTACCTTCCCATTCTGGGGCTTCCTGAGTTCAGATCTGCTGCCTCCAAGATTGCACTGGGAGACGACAGTCCTGCCATCCAGGAGAACAGGGTTCGTGTGATTAAAGATGATAAGATGTTATAGTTTTCACATTTATACTGACTTTTTGTGTCCATCACTGCCAGGTGGGAGCTGTCCAGTGTTTGGGCGGCACAGGTGCTCTGAAAATGGGTGCTGAGTTTCTCAGGCGTTTCCACAATGGAAACAACAACACCAAAACCCCCGTCTATGTGTCTGCACCTACCTGGGGTACAACTATGCAAACACAATACAAACACGCAGTGTCTTAGCACTAATATACACAATAAAATGAGAACATTGCAATCATTGTTTCAGAAAATCATAATGCTGTCTTTGCCAATGCTGGCTTTGAGGACGTTCGTCCATACAAGTATTGGGATGCAGAGAAGAGGGGCTTGGATTTGGCTGGTTTCCTTGGTGACTTAGAGGTAAGAGCTGTGTGATAAGGACTCCTACAATCATCTTTGGTCAAAACGGTTTCACAGCATCTTTTCTTCTTGTCTGTTCTCTACAGAGCTGCCCACAACAGTCTATCTTTGTCCTGCACGCCTGTGCCCATAATCCAACTGGCACAGACCCCACACAGGAGCAATGGATGCAGATCGCTGAAGTTATGATGGTACGATACACACACTCACAACGTCTGCTCTCTTGTCACACAGATGTCAGCTGAAGCATACTCAGCTTTGATCACAGGGTGATGACAGTCTGATCTTTCATCATGTTCTTTTCCAGAGGAGGAAGCTGTTTGTGTTCTTTGACTCAGCTTATCAGGGATTTGCCTCAGGCAGCCTGGAGAAAGATGCCTGGGCCATTCGCTACTTTGTCTCCATGGGGTTTGAAATGTTCTGCGCTCAGTCATTCTCCAAGAACTTTGGCCTCTACAGTGAGTTGCCCGGGGCGTGCATGTTGTTGCACATCATACATGTAAAAGTTTGATCAAAACCTTGAATCTAATTATACAGAAATATACATAACTATATACTATATTACCTTTTCCTTGTTAAACGTGACATATAACAAACATTACATAAGAAAGCGAAGAGAAGCATTATGTGACAATATTTAAAAAAATATATATTCAGAGTTACATTTACCAACTTACTGATTGTCCAGAGGGGGAGCTGTTTAATCATTGCAGCTTCGCACAGGCCAGCAGCTCTGAGCAGCAATTTAAACCGGAGACCACACATGATGCAGATTAGTTAATGTCACCATCTGCAGGTAAAATACGTGCCACTGTATGCTGTTTTCATTGTGATATGTTTGTCCCATCAGACGAGCGTGTGGGTAACTTGACCATCGTGGCCCGTGATGCAGAAAACCTGAAGCGAGTTCTGTCACAGATGGAGAAGATCGTCAGGACCACGTGGTCCAACCCACCATCTCAAGGAGCTCGCATTGTTGCTGTCACATTAAACTCACCTGAGCTCTTCAATGAATGGTCAGCACAATATATTATTAAGGAAGCAGGAAGTGTTAATATAGAGGGGTTTCTGACGGGTACTGGCTTGTTTCTACGTCTCTGACTCCAGGAAGGACAATGTGAAGACCATGGCTGATAGGGTCTTGTTGATGAGGGCTCAGCTGAAAGCTAAGCTCCAGGCTTTGGGGACACCAGGGACATGGGACCACATCACAGAGCAGATTGGCATGTTCAGCTTCACAGGCCTCAACAGTGAGTGTGAAGACCGTATACGCAGAATGTTTCTTCTCTCACAAACAAACCCACCACACAAACCACATAGAACGGTATTTTGCATTTCAAATTGTGATACAAGATAATAAATCTGGTTCTTTATGTTTTTTTTTTTTCAGCCAAACAAGTTGAATATATGGTGAAGGAGAAACATGTGTACTTAATGGCTAGTGGTCGCATCAACATGTGCGGTTTGACCAGCAAGAACATCAACTACGTGGCCGAGTCCATCCACGAGGCTGTCACCAAGGTCCAGTAGAAGACATTTCCCAGCACTTTGTCCAGAGCCGTCCTCATGCCAGGGACTCTGTTTGTATCCAGCAGATTTCTTGGAGCAAACATCTGCACAAATTTACAGACAGCTCATTGGCTCCACCCAGGACCTATGTCTCTGCTGAAAACAGAGAAGGTGGCTTAAACATTGATCCTATCATTTTACTATTCCGTTAATTGATTATGTTCAACCCCTGCACACACCTTCCTCTGTGTTTGTCACTCACAGTGTGTACTTTACAGTATTTTCAATCAATGTGTGTGATTAATAGGATGTTTAAGAGCATTAGTACATCTGTAACTTTGTTACAGTTATCTCAGTGCTGAGTCCCGTCTAAAAATGTTGAATGTCATATTATTGATTAAGCCATTCCAAATGTTAACTACACATTCCCAATTAGCATCCACAAACAGCCTGCTGAAGTAACAGTATAACAGCTGTATGCTGCTGTATGCTGACCAAACTGACACAACAGAGCTGTGATCAGCTTCTACCACCACTGTCATGAAGGAAGTAACTGTACTACGTTTGGTGTTCAATGAAATCAGCTCAGGAAGGTATTTTAAACTTGAATAATGATAATGTCCCTCACTAATTACCTTTCTCCTAGTCATTATTTAATGCAGTGCTTGTATTCTGTGGCCCTGAACTGCCCTGAAACCTCAGTGTTTTTTTTGCTGCCGGTTGAACGTTGAGTTGTTGTTAGTTTGCTCAGGGATCGTCTGAACTATTATGTAAGACTCAAGTCATTTGCGCTAACACACTAATGATCAACCAGTTTGCTATTGTACGCTGTGCGCAGTGCCCAGTATACAACTTGCAGCAGTCTGTTAAGCAAGTGACCAAACAGTCCACCTCAGACATTCAGATGATATATTAACTACTGTAATAAAAAGTATTAATAGTGTTTTTATTGTTCTCATATATTTTGGAATTAGTGTGGGTTGAAGGAGTGTTCGTATTGATGCAGCAGCTCTCACAAGCCTCTACAAATCATTTGTAGTGAGTGACCCTTAAAAAGACAATGTAGTTTGAAATGGACAAATACTCAAAACACAACAATACTTCAGTTAATTTATTAATAATTAATTTCCCCTTGTGCTCAGCATATCTTTGGGCAACTTTGATCATTTTTACATTACAAAATGTGACTTTGCCGGTATATCCTGTACAAACAGTCCTTCAGTATAAATCAGCAAAATCTGTGAAAACTGTGACAGTTTCTGATTCACGCAAATCCAGCTGGCTCTGAGTCAGTGGTCACATCAAAAGACCCCCGCCTGTGTGTTCCATGTGTACAGACAGTTCAATGTGAAAAGCTTAGCCGTGCAGTCTCCTTTGTACTTGCACAGCCTCACCAGGCAGAATGAATTCTGTTGCTGAGCGTCCCCTAACGCCGTATGTGTGTTTGAACAGGGGTGGTGGCTTGACGTCAGCGTGCGTCATATTGCTTTCCTCTTTCGTATTCTGATCTCTGGAGCAGAGTACCTGCCAAGATTTCACAATGCTGATAAGCACAGTCCAGTCCATTATCACTTTAATATAAAAGATCTAACCAGTCAGGTTATTATTGCACTTTTTCTTTTCTATAAGAATGGCTTTAAAGTTCCCTCAGTGAGCAGCGCTCATCGCCTCCTCGGTTCCTCGCTAGACTGTAAATAGAGATGGATGACAGGTCACCAGACATGAAGCCAGACAGTTCTGATTGCCCCCTGGTGGCTGACTGCAGTATAGATCAGAAACTCCCTGCCTTTTCCAGGTTAAGGTGGCATCATCCGACCTCCACCAACAGGCTCCATTTATCATCTTTGGCACAAGATGGCGCCATTGTATCTGCGACAATCTGGCTTCATTTTTGGAAGCGGAAAACATCGATCTTTACATACAGCTGATGGTAAGTAGAACCAGTTAAAACATTGTAATTTTAAAAAACACTTTATATATCTCTGCTTTTTTTCCTCAACACTAAGCCTCCAGTCTACAGTAGTGTAATACTTAAGTATGTCACACTTTGCACCTCTGTGGGAAGAGGTCAGTGCAGGTCAGTATCATCCTATCATCCTCTTATGTAAGCATGCATATGTTTCTACAGGGGGAATATCGTAAGGTAAGAAGCAGCATTAACAAACATGCAAGTACAACAACTACTGTTGCTCGAGAACACTCATTGAGTTGCACCTAAGTCCCAAACACCATAGCTTATTTTAAAATATACATAGCTTAATGACAGACCTGTGAGAGACAAACTGTCACAGAAATGGTGCTAACCTGGGAGCTAATGTAGGAAGAAAGTTAAGAAGTGTAACTGTCTGCTGGTGGGATGATGTGCCATTAACAGAGGCTAAATATTTATTAAAATATGTGAACATGAATGGAAATGTGGAGAAATGTGTACAGCTACATCTAGAGAGAGAGGTGAGTTTAAATGGCACAACAGACAGAAAGTAAATGGTTAACATGCTGTAGAAGAGTAGTAGAGTGTAGAAAGATTCATGTATGTGTCATGATCCGTCCCTACCGGGACTTCTAAAGTGATTCTTTGGAATTTTAGACTAACCCTTTTTATTTCCTGTATTATGATATCTCTTATCTTGTGTTTCGTGGAGGTTTAACTTCCTCTCTTTTGAGATTGTCTGCCTCGCCCTGCAGTATTCCACCTGTGCCCAATTATCCCGTCCTCCCCTGTGTGTTGAGCCTCAGTGCTCGGAGTCCTCTTTGTCAGTTTGTCTGTTCTGTTTCCCCCGCTGTTCCCTTGTGCTCCGGATAAGTTTTCTGTTGGACCAGCTCCCTGCTCTGAGTTATTTTAGTCTCATCCAGCCCTTGTTGTTTTCCAGGCATCTCGTGTGTGTTTGTGTGTGTGTGTGTGTGTGTGTGTGCCTGCAGTTAGGACCTGAAAACTCAAGTATGTGGTATTGGGTGGATGAATTCAACCATATTACAGCATGTGCGGGGGGGACCCTATATTACTTCATTACTAATTCTGGCACTTGTATAAAAATCATTTATGAAATTGTGTATTTATTTATTTTTTTTCTCTTTCAGGATTGTGCGTTCCTCTCAACACTTGCAGAAAGGTCAGAAGCTGTGAATCCATTTATGGCTTTTTAAGAATAACTGTGTTTGTTTAACTTGGTGTAAAAAAAAACAAAACAAAAAGCTGTGCTCTTGTCTGGAGGCGGAGGACGCATGTGTCCGGTTGTGTTGGCAGTCAGTGGCAGCCTCGCGGCAAAGATAGGACAGTTCCCTGTGCAAACAGCATTATCAGTATTTGGGAGAGGGGAACCCCCTTTGTGACACATTATCAATACACGTGTATTCATTTTTCAAGTAAAAGCTGTCTCTAAAGACCACGGTGAGCTGGAGCTCCTTAAATTAAACGACAAGTTAGAAATCATTTTCAGTTACACACGTCATGAGTGGAGATGACTGAATGATAACATTATGTATAGAGCAACCATTGAAAAGGTGAGGTGGACAATGTTCTCCTCATCAACTGCAAAACATGGGAGTAAAACCTGCTCGGGTCCGTGCAGTCCAGAGTAAGGCCTGATGAATCCAGTACGTCCAAGTCATCATCAAGGGTGGGAGGACCCAAGAGGTGGGACAGAGCGTGTGTGTCAGTGGGGACCTGAGAATTATCGGTGTCTACAGCAGAAAGGATAAGGAATGGCTCAGTCTCCTGAGAGTCGAGGAGGGCGTCTACAGAGGAGCAGTTATTTACTGAGGTGGATGACGAGGAGAAAGATGTGGCCTTGGTCCCTCTTCCTCTTTGCCGCCGTGCTAGCTCGTCACCGGTGGTTTCTCCGAGCCCTCCTCCAAACTCTTCTCTCCGTCCCGAGACTTTTTCCTCCTTTTGTTACCTAGGATTCGGAGAACACGCTGCAATTAAGGTCATTCAAGGTCAAACACCTGCTGGGAACTGGAGCCAAGCAGTTTCCTCTGAACTAAAGACAGCTCGTTCACACTGTGTCAATATTCTGCTGCACTAAATGTCCTCAGATGAATGAATCGAAATAGATTAGTCACATCGTGCCCGAGCAAAGAAGGGACGGCTGCATCTAGAGGATGGCTCTGCAGGTTTCACAGCTGGGGGACATGACACATCACCTGTTGCTAAGATACACCTGCTGCTGGTGCTGTGCCTGACTGGGAAGTTTGGACACATCTGACAGTATGTGCGTGGGCGGTGGCGCAGTGGCAATGCGTCAGTGTTGCGACAAATGTCTCACTCACTCAGTTTACGCAAGAGTTTCTTCCCGATCGTCTCCTCGGAGCTGGACAGAGACAAAGAACTGATGAGAGGAGAGGTGGACGGCTGCGACTCAGTCGGCACATCTGGAAAAAGGAAATAAGAACAATTATGACTTGATCATTTGAGTCCTCAGTCATCGACTCCTGATCTGCAACTCACCATCCTCTCCATAACTTTCGGGTCTGTCCTCGTGAATGTAAGGAATCTCATCCATGCGGAGGAACACGGTGTCGTTGGGACTCCTCTGCCCATCGGATTTACTGCCTGCGTGGACACAATTAGACCAATCAGCTCTAATCCAGCTGCGACTAGCGACGTGACAGCAAGTGGTTTGTAACTGTCTGTAGAGGGAGGTAGAGAGCTTACAGTTTACCAGTCAGTGTCAAGTATTTCAACATTTTAATACGTTAAAAATACGAGGTTTCTGGAGTACAACCACCGTTTAAGACCTGATGCGTTTCCACTGACAATAACAGACACAGCTGTCCAATGAATTTCCTTAATGTCAGTGAGACATACACCGAGTAGGTTGCATGCTACACTCGTTGTGAGACAGATGGTATGAAGGGAATCCTTTAAGCCTTGAAACCAGCACTGATGGCACATTTGCACCAGTGTGAGGGAGCCACTGGAGCGTCTTTAGATCAATAATGTGCTGGTCCGTCTTTGCCCGTGAACCACTCCAATTAGTGTGCTTGATCCTTTGATCCTCCTCATTCTTCCTCTTCAGAAGAAACCTCATATTGAGCCTCACGGAGCTGGATTGTCATTTAAATTTCAGGGACTTGCCGAAGCTTGCAGCTTAAGTGCCGTACTGCTCTTAGCGATTCTTATGCTGAGCAATGGGCTTAAACGTACACTTTGACGATGATGCTAATGGATAGGATGAAGGGTAAACAATACACATTTTATGTCAGTTGTCATCAATACTTACTTAATCATATCAACCTTTTCACAATTTATCAAGAGAAAGCAGCCCAAACGTCCCATGCAGAGTTTCTATTCCCGCTTCTCTACTTACGCACGATACGGTTTCTTTCATTGAGCTGCGACGTGTTGCGCAGGGCGCCGTGCGGGTGGAGATGTGCCAGGCGAGCCAGCCCCAGCCGAGTGTGCATGTGTGTGAGAGGGAGGGCGATGCTGTGCGAGCGAGCCTCTGGGCCCGGGGGCCTCCCTTTGGCATCGGGATCCATTGGGTCCGGTGTCTGAGGGGAGCTGTCCATCCTGGTGGCCATCAGGGCGTTCTGGTAGTGGTTCCTGGTGATCTGTGGCGAAACGGAGAGCAAAGCTTCAGACGTGCATGTGGACGAGCAGGAAACCTGGACTGTAAATTGTGAGACGGAACATCCGTCATTCGAGGCTAAAATATTCATGCTTCAATTGGAGCACAATTATCCGCAGTGATTAGAGGAAAGAGGGAGTGTGGAGGGAGAGAGAGAGAGAGCGAGAGGCAGGATGTCTGCGTTCAGTCAGAAACAGGGATTGAGACATTTCAAAGGGAAACGCTGCAGCAGAGGAAGATTCGGCTGTGAGAGTCGCTGTTGTTTTCATATGTGCTCTCAAACGTTCCCTTCAGCTAACAGGAAGGAAGATATTAAATTGGTGGTCGTGTATGAGTAAGCATTAAGGTTTGCTAGCTGTTTGTTTATTCGCAGGATCACGCAAAAGCTACCAAACTGATAGGAATGAGTTTGTGTAATCTGCTGCAGATCCAAATAAAAATCCTGATCACTGAATCGACATAAGGAGCCTGTAGCTGTAGCTGCAGCACGAGGCCTCTCTCTGTGTTTGTATGTCGTGTACGTGTGGACACGGATGCGTGACCTTGATGATCTGCAGGTCTGTGAGCTGTCGAACAGAGTAGTCTGGTAAGTAGATCCCGCCTCCTGTGGTCAGCTGACCCACGCTGCTTCCACTCAGTAATGAATCTGATTGGTTCAGACCACTCCCGCGGGAACTGTACCTGTGACCTGAAGAAGCAGAAGAAGCAGAAGAAGACAACAATACTCTTGAGGGAAGGAGACAGACGTGCCTCACTATTCACTGCAACGCCATCAAAATGTAAGTAGAGAAAGTATCTTTAAAATAATGTTTTCTCTACTAACCCATTCATTTCAAACAGCATATTTCCTATTTCCACAAAAGCAGCTTATTGACAGATCTCTCCTCACACAGATGACAATACAATCTCATTCTTTAGAGCACAGAGACACACCAAATAAAATAAATTTAAAATAAAATAAGAATTTTTAATGGGGTCTTCCAGTGGCTTTAAAACCGCCCCCTCGAACATCACACATGAGAGGCAGAGAGAGAGAGAGAGAGAGACAGACTCTGCTTGTTCTGCAGTCTTAGCTGGATTTCATATAATCCTGTGCAGGTCATGTCCTTCCAGTGGGAAATTCTCTGAAATCACTTCTTTTAATTACTCGCTTCCCACGGCTGCTGCTGGTGCTGCTGCAGCAGAGCGATGCTGCGCAAACACGTCCAGCACCTGCACTGCATTAGCTTTATGAGCACATCTCTCCCTGTTATTGTCGGCACCATCGCCATCATGCTCAGTGTGAGTGCCCCAGAATTATTGAGCCATGTCGCTTCACATGCACGCTTACTTACTGATAGGCAGGGGGGGAATGAGTGCTGGCATGCCGTAATAGGAAAAAGCTCCATTTTCAAAGCGGAGAGCCTCCTTTCCGATCTCCACCTCCACCCGCCCCTGCAACATTAACAAAGCCATTTGCACATAAAAGGACTGAGCCTCATGGTCTGAGTTCGGAATTGACTGCTCCTCTAATGGAGCTTCCCACGCAGGACATTGCACGTTATAATTATAACAACACCAAACACAGCTTCACTCCCTGTTTGCCTGGTTACCTGCAGGATGAGGACAAAGTAGTCCACAGGTTTGTTTCTCTGGAAGAGGTAGTGTTGAGGAGCGAGCTTGTTCTTGGGGTTGAACTTGAGCTCCTGCACAACGCTGGGATGTTTAATGAGACGCAGCAAGATCTTCTCCGACAGGTGACACGGCCGAAAGGGCTCCACCTCTGCAAGACGGATTCATGTGGACACACGAGGGCACACGCACAAAAGCGAGAGTCAGAGAAAGAACAGCAAGGTCCCGGTTGTGTGTGTCCTTATCCTGGTGTGTCCTGTGATCCGATGCTCACATGCAAGCTGCACACAGGCATGAACACACGCATGCATTGCTACCTGTGGCCAAGAAGCGGTGCGTTGCGAGCAGCAGCTGCGGCGAGACCTTCACCTTCAGCTCATTCTCTGACACTTTGAAGATGGAGAAATCCTGTGGTTTCCTCTCTTGGTTGGACACTCGTCTTTTGTTCCTATTATCAGCTGTGAACACACGGTGAACACATTTATGCTCTGACAGCAGCCGAGCGAGGGGGAAGCGTTCTCCTCTCATTCATTTGGTTTATGAGATAATCCACATAAATACAGTTTACGCGTGCACTACAAGGAATTAGCATTGACTTTGACATCTAACTGACCTCATTAGTCAGTGCGGCTCTTCATGCAAACACTCTCCACAGATGGATGTGGTTTCATTTATTACAGATATTTGCGGCTCTCATTGAAAAACAGATTTATTCTCCACAGATTAGATTACGTGGATTAAGACACTACATAGTATTAAATGCATCATAGCTGCAGCAGGAACAGCCGGTGCTTTAAATGCCTGAAGAGAAAAGTCTGGAGAGACCAGCTCCCAATTTGCTATAAATATATTTTTCATATTTAACTATACAAGCACATAATTATGCACATGCACACACACGTGCACCCATGACAGAAGGAGGTCCACGAATTCTGCATGTAATTAAAACTGCAGCACACTACTTTCTTTTCTTCTTAGAGCAGATTTTTTTTTAAAGCATATGATAAGAAGTAAATAAATAAGCGTATGATTTTTTCCCCCTCAATGTAAATAGTAAAATTCTGTCTATAGCAAGAAGGTGCCGAGCGGATTAGATGTGAAATGAAATGGGTATTGGCATTTGAGTTCCGCTCTGTGGAGCGTCTTTCCTTCCAGCCAATTAAAGACGAGCGGATTATGGTGATTATCTGTGAGACTGGGACATTTATTCACATGATTTAATTAGGCATTAGGAGGGAACAGCAGGGCCGGGATGGAGGGATCAATAGTTTAATTAGAAACAGGAGAGAAGAAAGGCTCTAAGGTCCAATGTACCCATTTTACTATAACATCCCTGATAATCACCATGTAAATGCTCTGTTGAATTTCCCGGTGATGTTTCGGACCCAGAGCTGAGCGCGCTGAGGGAAAATCTATTCAGCATGGGAGCTGGCGAAGATCAATTGATTCATAGCTAATGCATCTTTAAAACCTCACAGCTCCATAATCAGCATGTTTACACTTTGTGCTTACTGTACAGGTCCGTCTCGTCCACGATCTCAGACTTGATGATTTCCTCGATGACGTCCTCCAGGGTGACGATGCCAATCATCTCGTAGAAGGGGTCTCCCTCGCCCTCGCTGTTCACCCTCTGCACCACGGCCAGGTGGGATTTACCTGAGCAGGAAGGGTGAGTTCAAGTGTTTTCAAAAACACTAGGCCGTGCTAATCACTGGGTGGAGAGGCCTACGGGTCACTGGGTAGAAGTAAGACAGAGTCATAAGCATCCAAGAGAATCAGCATTGATACACCAACAGGAGCTGGCGAGCTATGAACACAGGGGAGGGTCCGCCTCTGAATGTGCTTGAATGTGCATTTATGTTGAGAGACTATGACGAAAAAGTAAGTGGACATCAGGGATTAGTCTGGAGACACTCTGACAGTTTGAGAGTCTTGGCCCGTTACGTAAACACAGCGATTACACCATCGGTCTGGGGATGCCTGCATCTGCTGACTCCATCGCTCACGCTGCTGCCAGCCACATGCTGTACACACAGGCCGCACACACACATCCATGAGCTGACCCTGTTCCCACTCAAGTCAGTGTTTGGGTGAACATGGCGCGCCTGCCAGATACGATGACAAACAACTCGCCAGCAGCGTCTGTGGAACAAGGCGATAAAGCAAATGTGACAGGGAATCAACGTCGCCACCAAACATCCCAGGGAAACAGGAGCAATGGCTGAGGCCGCTCAGGAGCAGGAGCTGACTGTGTCGCGTCACTACCTCCATGACCAAATAAATTATCTAACCAAAAGGTATGACGTCACTGGGATTCAGATTCCAGCAGGAACACATAAACAGTCTCTGTCCTCCCTTTGAAAAAAAAATCAGCAGCTCATACGAGACAGGACGATTTAGGGGGGGGGGATCACCGCCAGGGGATCAAATGGATCAAAAGCTTTAATCCACTGCAACAAGGGAAGGGGGGGGGGAAATCCTGATTGACTGACTGACAGGCGGCCATCTCTAAACATGAGACTGTGTGAGATTGGCTGAGATGGACGAGGGTTTCTCTCGGGTCGACTTGTCTGAAGTGCTCAGGTGAGTCAGAGGTGGACGTGCCCTCAGCTCCTGATGTGCCCAGGCACTGCATTACATCATTTATGTGTTACATAACACTCTTCTAGAACAGGACAGACACGCACACACGCTCTCTTACAACAGAGCTCACAGACGCAGACGCACTCACTTTACAGACCCACACATGCAGACACACAGGCCCGGGGCAAAACTGGGTCGGCCATGGATGTTCCTTTTTCAAATGCCTTGGCTCTGCCACTTTCCCAGACTCCTCCAGCTCGTGTTCACGCTCCCTGTGTTTGATCAGTCGCGTGTGCATGTGACTGCGTTGTGTTTTCTGCATATGTGCATATCGTACGTACAGTACCCGACACTGAACTCATGCATTGTTTATATCACTGCAGCAGCTTTTCACAGGCATGACTATCCATGCACACATTTAGTCCATCTTTGATGTGCGTAAAAATATTTGATTTATACAAGATCCTTGTACTATATACTTTTATACTGTTGAATTTAACGGAACTTGTGAGTCTGAGGAGTCGGAGGTCATTGCCGCTCTAGTAAATAATTCTTCAGATTAATTGAACCATGCGTGACTTTTTTTTTATGGGTTTTTGTAGCGGTGTATTACTTCAGCCACTTTTCCTTCAGAAAATGATGGAGCGTCTCGTCCTGACCGAGTCGAACATTTGCACCAGATTTAGTTTACTCGTAAAACTGTCATACCCTGGAAGCATTGGTGCATAAATTACAGAGCATAGCTTTCCATATATGATCTCCCACTGCACAGCCTGTTCACAGTTACTGGTGACATCTTCATCCTCTGCTCAAGCACTGACCTCACCCCTGGCTGTCACCCTTCTCAGGGAGGCAGCCTCACAGCTTCCAGCCATGGCTTCCCGGGCAGCTGGAGCCTTTAATCCACGAGAGCCAAGTGGAAAGAAGGGAAAAAGGTCGGAGCTGAATTTTTTATGGATCGCTCTGCAGGCTTGGATTGCAACGACCCACTGAGAGGAAGGATGTTCAAAGTCACCACAGGCTGACAATTAGGAGCCCACCAATAATCTAAAGGTGACGGCTGACGTGACCTTTCCCCCCCTTTGTACTCAGACCATGAGCTCATGGACCACAAAGCTATCAGTCTGAACAATTTGAAGACCCCCTGAGCTGTGAGTGGTAATCCAACTCACAATACAGCCTCATGTGTGCCTTCTTTCACACTCTGAATGGAGACACACCGACACTCCTTTGTCACTGAAACAGATTTCCGTCTTAATCAAAGTCCAATCTTTACGTAACCTCTGATCCAGCATACGTCTCCACTTCACCGAGCCGTGCTGCCACAGGAGCAGTTTGAGCTGCTGGCTTTCTACAGAGCATCAATTCCGAATCACACTCAGCGTGATCCTGCAGACTGAATGGAGTCCCTGGAGAGAGGCAGCACACTCTCTGCTCGGTACTGAACAGATGCTATCGCTGCGTGTGTATGAAAGACAGTTACGCTGTGAGCGCACTTATCAGCAGCGATGCTTATCGGAGTGAAGTGTTCTCCCTCTGCTTGAAGGCCAACTCAGCTGGCTGAATTAAAAAAAAGGGGCTGATGGGGGTCAGATGAAGTTCACCGAGTTGTTGTTGTGGGAAAATTACTTTCGCTGCATAAAATTCTAAAGCTGGCGTAACCCCCGTCCTGCTCCAGGAGCCTCTAACCTCTGCCTGAACTGGGCTCACTGTGTGACACTAGATCACATTTCACAGATGGTGCTCAGAGGTTTAGGCCCACTGCGTGTCAATGGACGGATGACTTCTCCACTGGAGTCTCAGGAAGTGACCTCAAGCTGCAACATATCACATGACACCTCTTTGAGGCGGTTTTTCAGGGGTCAAGGATGGAAAGGCACTCACCTCTTTTGAATTCCTCCAGCATCACGTCCAGCTTGGTGTCGTTGAACACGCAGTGCATGGGGTGCTTGTAGAACTGGGTGATGGTCTTCAGAGGGGTGCAGTCGTCCGGGTCCACGAAGGCCAGGTCCTTCACGAACAGGATGTCCACGATGTTGGACCTGTCGTTCTCGTACACCGGGATCCGCGTGAAGCCGCTCTGCATCACGTCGGACATGGTGCAGAAGTCCAGTACGGCGTCCGACGACAGCATGTAGCAGTCGGACAGCGGCGTCAGCACGTCCTCCACCGTCTTGGTCCTCAGCTCCAGCGCTCCCTGGATGATGTTGAGCTCCTCCTTGACCAGGTCGTGGTACGGGTCAGTCACGCGCAGCATGGCCACCAGCTTCTCCCTCGTGTAGAAGCTGCTGATCTCCTGGTGCAGCATGATGTCCAGGATCTTGGACACCGGGTAGGCGATGGGGAAGAACAGCAGCATGAGCAGACGGGTGGCGCACAGGGTCTTGGAGGCGATGGCGAGGCTGTGCCGGGACGCTAAGGAGTGAGGTAAAATCTCCCCGATGAAGAAGATCCCCAAAGTGCAGAAGGCAGTGGAGGGAGCGGTCATGCCCAGGATCTGGCACATCCACACCACGAAGCACGTATTGGTGAGCACGTTGCCCAGCACCACAGTGCAGAGGATGTAGTTGCCATGTTTACGCACCGACTCTATCTTGCGCGCGTATTTCTGCTCCTTCTCTGTGCCGCTGTTCTGCAGGACCCGCAGCTCCACGGGGTCCAGCGCGAGCATGCTGATGTTCAGCCCGCTGCAGAGCGCTGACAGCGCCAGCAGCAGCACGGAGACCCCCGCCTGGAGCCAAACATCCGCCTCTGGAGGTCTCTCCACCACCGCCAGCCAGAAGTCTTTGGTGCTGAAATGTTCCCATTTCGCTCCGTCGAAGGCGCACATGGAGTAGTGCTTGATCGCCTCGCCTCTGCGCAGGTCTTTGGCGAGCAGCTCCACCAACACGGAGTTGTGACTTAGTGTCGATCGGAAGGAGCCCAGCAGCTCGATGTCAGAGCTCCGGGCATTCTCCTCCTCGCACGGGTTCCCTCTGGAGCGCAGCCTCCTCTCCGCGTCCGCGCCGCTGTCTCCGCCTGGCTCCTCTATGAAGGCGATCCACGGGGCGGCGGGCGCGCTGTCGGGTCTGCCGGTGACGTTCAGGCTGTTGGGATGCTCCGGGGACGCTGCGGAGTAGTAAACCCTCAGCATGAAGCGGGTGCCCTCGGTCGCCCTCAGCATCCCGTCCTGCACGGACAGCTCTCCGCTCTGAGTGTCCTCCGGCCGGACGCCGAGCAGCGCTCGCGCCGGGGCCGGCCGAGAGGAGAGGGTGATGGCGAGGAAGAAGATGGAGAGCCGGCGCGGATGCAGGATGCGGCGGAGAGCATCCGCAGCATCCGCAGCCATCATGAGGAATGAGCCAGTGAAGGACGCGGGAGAAATGGGTCACGTGGTCTGTGGATGGGCTCCACTGAGCAGCTGGGTGGCCATACCCACGAAGAAGAGGGGGGTATGATGGAGAGAAAGAGAGAGAGAGAGAGAGAGACACCCGTGACGTAGATCCTTCTTATTTGCTTTCCGCCACTCTAAAAATAGAAAGCAGGAAATGCCCAATCATGAATGATTAATGTGATAATCCGGCATCAAGCCCCCAACAACTACAGCCAACTACTGAACTAAATACTAACTAATAATTAGAAGACAACAAAATAAATATATGGTTAAAATACACACATTTTATTAGCATTAGCATAAATATAGTTTGATGGTAGTTTATAATCCTCCATGGTAGTTTAGAAGTCTCCAAATCTCGTGTTATGAGACACATACTACACTGCTTCAAAGGCTCCACTAGATGGCAGTGTTATCACCTGCTTCAGCTCAGCCTGTCCTGCAGCAACTTCACATTTCACACAACACACGGGCTGAGTGTGCAAGATGTATTTATATTTCATATATGAAACTAGAAACGAATAGGATGTTGAATCCATGTCCCGGGACAGATAAAATAGTTGTGATATGTAATTTTATTTTTAGAAGAATGATCGTTTTCACGCAGCTATAAAAAGGAAGACTGTTACTACTTATATACCTCATGGGAATTATAACACGAGCTCCAGCTAGTGTCATAATGCAAATGTTAATTATACCAACACATATTCATTATGGAGAAAGGTCAGAAAAATGTTACTACTACAACCACTAATACTTATGATAAAGACTTAACAAGTATTACTGTAATAACTGTTAGTATGGCGCCACAGTGTGCTGCTTTGTGTCGACGTGTGAAGCTAAAGTGGAGTCGTGGCAAGTGTTAAACAGTGAAAGCGGCTCTCTGCTTCCCATCAGCCACACATCCGCAATAAAACTGCGAGAAAAATACTTTGCGCACAAACACAAAACCATCCAGAACCCGAGGATCACCAGTGCAATAAGAGTTAGTGCGTCACAACCGGTGTCTTAAAGACGAATAAAAGTCTTTCTAATGGAGGTAGTTTTTCAATTAACGGGGTGTAAATTGTGGAGGCAACGTTTTTGTTTAATACCCTTCACATGATTCAACACTGACAGCATGTAAATACTCGATATATATATATATATATAGGTTGGATAGAAAGGGACCAAATCAAACATAGGAACTTAAGTTAACAATTAATTCCCGTGCAAAATTATTTTATGACCGTCAACAAAACATTTCCGTGTTTGTTCTGAACCTAACTCAAACTCTTGGATGTTTTATGGGATGTTTTGATAAATTATCCGTGTATTAAAAGTTCACCTGTTAACACCAGTACGTCCACAACCTAATCCCACAGTGATAACATGATCCTGTTATTTCACTGCCCAAATATGTCTTAAAAATGAATACTGGAGTGTGAGAGTTTCTTGAGTAGATCAAAAATAGCCACTCGGTTCAAGATTAAATTAAAACGATATCAATTAATAATAAAATGAAACAGCCATTTTCACAAGGAATCCACTTTGAAATCATTCAGCTGTATCTACTGGTTTGAAGAACTTATTTATCGGGAACCATCATTAACAACAGACTGTGTTTATCGACTGAACATCCGTCACTGCATCCGATAATTGTATTAGAATAAACTCCAATTATTGCCTGAACCGACAGAGCAAAGTTATGACTTTAAAGTTAATGGACGCGACCTGTGTTTATTTCCCTGCTGCTCTGGTGCAGCTCATCCACAGAATGTGTGTGTGTGTGAGGCATCATTGTTTTTTAGCTGATTTTAATGGGAGTTTACACACTGTCCAAAAACAATAAATAGCTGCAATTGCACTGGTTCCTCCTCTATTGGCGATCAGTAAGAGCTGCTGCACCTTTCACAGTAAACGAAGGTGTAAAGCACACCGGGCCAAGGAGACGCTCTAACCCACCATAATCACACAGGTAAACATTTAATTTCCCTCTGTAACATGAGAGAATCGCTCTGGTGTTTTGTCAGGGTACAGTTTCTGTTTTCTTTGCTGAGAAAAACATCCCCAATAATTATACCTATGACGTGCTAATGTCCCACAACACAGTTTAACATTTAGGAGCTAATTCCACATTCAGCCCTCAGATGCTCAAAGAACTTTGTACTAAAAACAAGAAGTTTGCTTCTATTGAAAGCAGATGTTTATAATGATGTCGACGCTGATCCACTGTATAGGCCTGTGCGTATACCAGGATATAAAAGACTATCATAAAATAAAGCTAATTATCCAAAGCTTGTTAAAGCTAATGCACAAAGACACAGCACATATCGGCCGCATCTTTGGAGAGTGACCCTGACCTTCCCAACTCCTCATGTGCAGAAGAATCTTCACAGTTATTATCGTCACATTCTGCAGGATTATCTCAAAGCTTTAAATGGAAATTCCCCGTGCGTAAAAACACGTAATGTTCACACCCTGGAAAATGTTGCGGTTTGACGTGCACTCCTGAGCTTTTTTTTCTGTTTCCTCTGCGTCGGAATGGAAAAGTTAAACCGGGCTTAACACGTTGTACATTTTCTTCACATGTCGTATACACGGCTCATCTGCCAGGCAGCAGTAATCTCGAACGACCTCAACCACAGCCACATCAAGTTTAAACCTGGAATCACAGCACTGCATTTTATTTGGTGCATTTCTTTCTCGACTGTGCCTCGAGAGCATCTGGAGAAAAAAGGTCATATAAAGAGTTTATAGGTGAGTTCCATGTGTGGGAACTTCAAATTGCTTTTGAACGCTTTAGAAAAGGGGCCAAAAATGTCAATGTTGCAATCTCCAAATGTCTTCAGTCTCAAGAAGATCGTGAATTCAATTTGTTGTTTGTCAAAAACGTGATGAAAATTCAGTTGATACGTTTCTTCTCTTGTCCTGGAGCAGTTATTGCTAGGAGTTATTCCAGCCCGGGGATAGTTGTGGGCCCAAAACGCACATTTTCTGTTGGAACATAAATGTGCCACGGTAACCGTCAGCTGATGTTAAGTACATGTGTATTTCAGTTTATGCCATCGAGAAGTTTAATAGATAAATCTGTTCTCAAGCAAGTTCTACCACATAACCCCATTACCGGACTGGCCCTTACGCAGCGTTTAAATGCACCACAAATGTCCACGAGTTAGTTTTTTTTTACTACCTATAGATGTATATTTTCAGAATGGATAACTGCTGTGTCAGTAACATGGTATCCTCCTTCCTCAAGACAGAAATCACATTTTCACAATCATCACGACGTCCTAAAAGCCATGTGCTGGCATGCTGAGCTTTTCTACATAAAATATGTTTGTTATTGTGCAATTTCACGATGTTTTAAGAAAGATATTAAGCGTGGTTTAACCAGAAATGTACTATTATTTCGTCCTGTTTCTAAATTATCCCAGCCTCACCTCCTAAGGTTTGTATTTTTAGCCACACGAGCTGAGAAACCTTCGCTGGAGATGCTTGGACTCATACCTCAGAGAACCTTGGAGGGGCGGTGCTGCCTCTTCTCCTCCTGCCAGCCTCTGGCTCTCACAGGCGGGAAGGCTGGTTCGGGGCGTGCGCTCTTCTGAGCAGCTCCCAGAAAATCCATAGAGGGGGCGGGGGTCAGAGAGAGAGAGAGAGAGAGAGAGGGTGAGACAAGCAGACAGGAAGACAGGAGCAGATCGATGAGACCGAGGTAAAGATCCACCATCGAACTTTACGCCAGCGAGCTTTGTTTAGTTGGAACTTTTCAATCCTCATCTGGTTATTAATCATCATTACGCACAGCGGTCCTCCTACACTCCAATCTAAAAACATGCCCAGATCTCCATCGTGCACGTTCCCCTGGTCCTCCATGTGGCTGGCATCTTTGGCTACTTTGATGGTGCAGTCGGTAGTTTCTTCCTCCTACTCTTCTTCATCCTCCTCCTCCACGTATCAGAGACCTGCAGCCGGAGGGAAACGGCCGGGCTTCATGGAGAGGACGCTGGTTCTCCTGGATGTCAACACCCGCAGTCCGATCCGAGTCCTCAACGACAACTTCCTCTCTCTGCAGCTGGACCCCTCGATCATCAAAGACGGCTGGCTGGACTTTCTGAGGTACCAAACAGCACCAGTTCGCTAAAACTACGCTTTGTTTCGCTGTCTGTAAAATGTTTTTTTATGCATTACGCACTAAGCCACGTCGTGTAATTAGGGGGTGAGCCAGCATGTTTCCTCCTAACCCCAATGATCCACATTACTGAATGAATTCTGTCGAGACTGATAAGATCCAGACCGTTCAGATGATTCACACTGCAGCAGTGCAGGTCCAGGATTGGTTATTAACAGTTTGGCCTAATATTTTCAACTGTTGTTCCAATGCGCCTGGAAACACTGGACTGCACCGTGGGCCCCACACCCGTCCCCTCTACGATCCAGAGTGTCTGTTTCACAAGTTATTAAATCTGGTTTTGAGGTTTTCATTTGTTTTCCTTAAAACCACAGAAAAGTCCCTCGAGTCCATCGCCAGCCATGATGTTTCAATATTTGTAAAAAAAAAAAATAAAAAATGCATGGTGACTTTTTTTTTAACTCATTTATTTTTGTGACTTTTCACTTCAGTGTATTTCAAAGATTGCAGCGCAGACTCAATCTGATCTCAGATCTCAAACACGTTTCCACCATATGAAACATGACATTTGGAAATCCAAAACCTGGCAAAAAAGAAAAAGCTCCACAAATTCCGCGTGTATTCTAAAGTGAAGCTGTGGAGCAGCCCAATGTGCACACTGGTGGGTCGCCAGGTGCGGCATGTGGATTTAACAGCATCATAAACATTGTTTAGTTCAGCTTCTAAATCACGTTTGAGTCATTGTCAGAGTTGATCTTCTGAAGATGATCTGTGGAGCAAAACATTGCACCATATTCTACGGCACATTTCATAAACTGGAACCTTGTGGGTAACAGAGCGATCAGTTTACTTGGGCTTCCTTCCTCCCCTGATAATATTGTAAAATGAAGACGCAGCCCGCGTCTCAACCCGACATATCATCATTTACAGCTTTGTTAAGGGTCGTTTCTTTATCATTCAACGTTTTAATCATTCATTTGCTTTATTATATGCAAACAAACACGTGACTTCATCAATAGTTTTGACGGTTTAAGTATTTATTTTATTATTACTGCGATGAAGCCGGAGGCCACAGTTTATCCCAATTTATTCACAGTGATTTAGAACAAAACAATGGTTTTACAACTTTTTTTTGAACTTTTGGAAACACGAAAACTTCAAACTATGAAAAGTGAACTATAACTTTGATCCCATTTGCACATGGCGTTTGAGTTTATAAAGTCAAACAGCCCTTAAAAGGCAGTTTCGTTTTTATTAAATTTTTATTATGTGACACATTAAAACAATACCAGTTAAAAGTTTCAGAAAAGGCAGAAAACTAACACACTAAACAGAAAACGCTATGAGGAAGAAAATATGTGAATCTGATTCCAATCAGGCCTCATGGTGCAGCTCCATCGACTCGACGCAAACTCCAAAAGCAGCTGAACGAGGTTAAAACGAAGATTCAAATTCGCATTTGTTTGTGTTGAGATTTAATTTGATATTACACAATGCGAGTTTAAGCAACAGCAGGACGCATTTCGGTGTCAAACCTTTGATTAAAAGCACCAAATAAGAAAATACAAATGCAGATTTTTTTTTTTTAGTTGACAAAAAATAAATCGAACTCGGCATTGGAGCACGAGATTATTAAATGCTCCATAGGAAACTCAAAGGCGTCCCAGTGTAAATCGGTGCAGGGTAAGCCATTAGTCCGCGTGCGTGTGGCTGTAACCCTTTGTTCCCTAAGGTGGCTCCTCTACCTGCTGTGGCAGCTTCCTGATGCCTTTTCCACCGGGGGGACACATGAAGTCTCCGCCGATGTCAAGGAGAAAAACAGGGCTGCGGTTTAACGGCTCGTCGAGGCCTTTTTTAATGTTTGAAAAGGAAGCAGGAGATTTTCGTTTTCACCTTTTCTGCTGTTGTGAAACATGTCTAGCCCAGGCCCTGGATAACTCTTGCTTCGGGTTTTTTTTTTCTTGTCCTCGTCTCTCACTGTTTCTCTCTGTGTGTCTCCAGTTCCAAGCGGCTGGTGACCCTGGCGCGCGGCCTGTCGCCAGCCTTCCTGCGCTTTGGAGGGAAGCGCACCGACTTCCTGCAGTTTAACAACCAGAAGAACCTCGCCAAGTTCAGAGGGCCGGGGCCAGACTATTACCTGAAAAACTACGAGGACGGTGATTACACAGCTGCCTCTACGTGTGGCTTTTTTACGGTGTTTACGCGTCTGATCTTCGTTTGTCCGTGACGCACAGAGTCATCTTTGTTTTCTCGCCGAGGCTGAAGTGGGTCAGGCCGTTTGTTTTACGCAGCGCAGGGTGACAGGGACACCGAGCTGAGACTAATGCTCGGGTTTGGATAAAAAGTGTCGCAGAGAGGTGCTTCTGACATCAGTAAGCAGAGCGGACACAACACTGGAAACACTTTTCAATTTAACTGCACCTCAAAACCTAAAAGAACAGGAATCAACAATTGCTTCAAACCGTTTCAACATTATCAAATCACATCTGAATCTTCACAGGATGGTGTACTGTACTACAGCTATAGTTTAGTGTAGAAATAGTTTGATTCCAACTTGTATTCTATTAAAAAAGAAGCAACAAATGAATAAAAATAAAAAGCCAAATGTGAAAGTTAAGATGGGACAGAAAAAGCAGCCCTTTCAACAGGTCAAATATGCGATTTTTTTTTTTTTTTTTTTTTTTTTTACTTTTGATGGATATTTATTTTCATAATAAAATAGTGTGTGTTTCTCCCACTCTGCAGATATTGTGCGCAGCGACATTGCACTGGACAAACAGAAGGGCTGCAAACTGGCCAGTCACCCTGACATCATGCTGGAGCTGCAGAGGGAGAAGGCCGCCACCACGCAGCTCGTCCTGCTGAAAGAGCAACTGTCCAATATCTACAGCAACATCACAATAACAGGTAGGAGATCACACACACACACACACACACGGAACCCGGTTGGCGTCCTTTGACACATGCTCAAATCCCGGGAGACACGTTGTCTGTGCTCACACGGCAGATAGTTTGGACTTTGTGTCATGCACATGCAGATGTGCACGTATGTGCGTGTGCACTCACACGGGGTTCAAAGCATGCCAATGTAAACCATCAGCTTTCAGAATGACAAATGTAATTTGTAAAGGAGGAATGTGGGGATGGATGGAGGGGTGCAGCAGCAGAGGCTAGTAAACAGAGCCCTGCCGTTTTCACTGGTAACAGTTAACTCAACCTGACCGCAGAAGGAACTCTGCAGTCCTGGTTTTGGGTGGGCTGCGACTCTTATCTGTTTGACTGCGATGGAAACGAGGAACTGTTTGTTAAAGTCGCAATAGTTTTGGGATGTGTCCTCAAACTGGGACTGAAAAGGCTGGTGGTCAACTAGTATGTGTGTCTTGATTTTCTTGAGTCTGGACTTAAAAGTTGGTTGGATGGATACACAGACAGCGATCTAAAGCTTAATTACATGAGCAGAAAAGTACGAAAAGCATCTGATATGAAATGTCTTTTTAATCTTTTGCTGAGTGACGGCAGTGGAAGGGACATATTGGACATAATTTATTAGAACAATAATTCTCTGGAGGCAACTCCTACAGTGGTGGGGACTGAGAGTCCTTCAGTCCTGAGAATTTATGATTTCTCTTTGAATGGTAGTATAGACATTTTGAAGTGTAGAGGTTGTATTGTTTGCAGCCGGTGAGATATCTGGCCATAATCAACAAATTAGATAATAATCCAAACCTACCTCCAGTTTTCCCAGTTCAGTGTCGTAATATGTTGTTTGGTCATTGTATACAGAACCTTGTATTAGTGGTTAAAGATAGAGGCAAACATTAACAACGCAACAGCTGTGGATTTTCAGATAGAACTTCCAGTGCAACAAACGGCTTTGTTGTGGACCGATGCGCAAACGAAGATTTTTGAGCTGTGTGCGTGAGGAGTCAGTTCACATGCTCAGGTCGGGCCTCGGTAACACACTCAGCCATTAAATTTGATCTAAGCCAGTCGGCGACATGCACCCTTTAATTTTGACACCACCGTATTTCAAGTTGTTCGACATGGGCCAAGCATTTTGAAATGTCAACACTGGACTTTGTAGTTTTCATTAGTAAACTATATATTAACACAGATGGTGATGATAGGTTTGTCTGTGGTGGGGCTCTGTCCGAGTGTTTTTACATAAACCACATTTTCAAGGAAAAGGAAAAAACCATGAGCAATGTGGGTGTGATGGTTACACACAGAGAGAGCAACACGCAGCACTCATAAAAATGCCACTACACAGTGTACTGCAAAATCCAGTGAGAAACTGTGAGACTGTGACATTTACTACGGGAATAATCGATACTGACTGATATAAAGCTTTTATGTCAATATTATGTTTGGACATGTAGTTTTCTTAGCAGTCGACTGATCTGGGTTATCACTGACTTATGAAAGCAGGGAGGAGGGTTGGTGTCATATAACACTAATGCTCATATTATGTTGCTTAAATTATTTTCTCTAAAGATGGACAAAAAATATTATTAACAAAAATTAGATTAGGAAATTATTTTTAGATAAAAAAAAATTCATTGTGTATATTTAATTAAGTAAATCTACAATCTTTTTTAATACTTTGTTTTATAGTTATATTATTATTTTAAATTAAAAAAAGAAAACTCATGAGGAAATGAAAACCTCGTGTATCCGAGGATATATTTAAAATGCCGGATATGGAAAGAACCTTTTCTTGTCTCTCTGATCTGAATTTTTGAATCTTGGTATCCTGGCTAAAAACCTGCGAACTAATAAAACCTCAGTTGAGAAATCAAGCCTCTGTCTCACATATGTGGTGTCATGCTTATGTCTCTCAAAATCAAGACCACGTTTCCCATAAACCCCACTGCTTCCTGTCACAAAGAGGATGTTAGCACTTGCTCACTTTGCTGTGCTGCAGCGTGGGAGTCGTCAGAGACATCCAGTTTTGGTGAAAAAAAAAAAAAATTCAAGAGTAACAGTGATTTCCCGATGATAAAATATGCAATGCTTCTCTGAGCCACTACTCTGATGAACATTCCGGTTGAAAAACGTAAATATTTTGAAGCGCACTCATGAAAACAAAGTGAGAATATTGATGCAGTAAAAGTTATGGCGATAATGAATCGCCACATGAATGTTATTTTCTCACATTGTCAAGGTTTTTGCATCATTTAATTGGTTGATTAGAGCCACATGGCGGTTTTTAAAGGCCAGTTCATAACTCTGCGTTGAATTGGCGGCGTATGTGGCCCGACTGCTTTCATCGGTCGGCTTGGTAACATCTCGCCCACGCCTGTCGGTCATGGAAGTAAGCCGGGCTCCCCTCAGTTTTAGTGAGTGCCTTAGAAACCACAACGCCACCCGGTGTTTGGACAGAGACGCACCAGTGCACAAGCGTAAATGCTCTCAACAGCATAAGTTAGTTATTTGCCCATCTCACACAGAAATAAAGCTCAGAGCTGGAATGTGGCACCGTACTGTTTCTGGGCAGGTGGCATAGTTGTCAGACCTGTTGGTGGAGAAGAGGTGGTGAGGCCAAGCAGAAGGACTTTATTTACCCTAAGCTGATTTACTGTGAAGGGGGGGGGGGGGTGTTGTTCAGAATTCTGATGTGTCTTTTTCAAGTGATGAAGGGTGAGCGTTCTTATATATTGCACAAAGGGTTGTCTGTGGGCTTTAAGAGGGGACGTATAACTCAGCTGTGAAAGGGCGAAGGTGTTGATGTTATGTTCTCATTATCACACTCTAGCATGTTGTGTAAACTAGAACTGTTCAAGGACCTCCCGTGTCTGCGGTGGAGAGTTACAGGGAGACAGAGGTGTGTGTGTGTGTGTGTGTAGGGAGGGGGGCAGGTGGTGTTAAAAAGACGTTTAACAGTCATGCTCCATCCTCTTCCACTCACCAATGTCTGACCTTTGACCCACCCTTGTTAGATGGGGCCAGTCGAAGCTCTAAGGCACACACACACACACACACACACACACACACACAAAGGAATTTAGACGTTAATATTCCCTGTCATGGTCAAGCAACATTTCCTGTCTCTCTGCTTGAACATATCCCTCCATCAGGAATCCCTTCTCTTCAAACTCTCTCTTCTCTTCTCCTCCAGCGCTCCCCCTCTTCCCCGCGATGTTTAATCTCAGCTAAACTGTGTATATTGTGACTTTGTGTAAAAGTCCTTGTGTTTATTTGATACTTTGCCGCATGAGGCATTGGTTCAGTTAAACTTGTGACCCCATTGTCTGTGTTTTAAGGCTCTGAGAATAAACATGGCTCAACCAAGAAGTACACAGATGAGAATATGCCCTCTACAGAAGTCAAAGGAAGGAAGTGATCAGTTTTTAGAAAAACAGAAATAAGAAATACTTTATATTATCATTCGTGGACACAGGCAGTAGAGAGGAGGAAGAGGAGCGGAGTGGATGAGACTAAGCCCCAAGTAGGACATCTCCTCAGGAAGGAGAGGCACTAACCTAGTTTTTAAAATGGGACAGCCTGAAGAAACAAAGCAGGAGGCTGGTTTGACCCTACTCTGAAATCTGTGAGGTCATACTTTTATTAATATAATCCGTAATTATGGTAAGGCTAGAAGGAGTCGGATTAAAGAGCAGAATGTTAACGTTCGATGAGTCAGAGGTTGGCGTCCTGATCAGGTAGTGGTATGCAGCCTGATTGAAAGTGTCTCTCTTTCGTAGTCTGATCTCACGTGCGTCGTCTCAGGTGACAGGAGTGTTTACAGTGTCTAATCAGTTGTTAGGTTTAAGTAAACATCGCCGAGGGTACATCACACACTGAACCCAAGACCCTCTCTTTGAACTGACACTGAGGTGCGGCGGTCACAGCCAGGAGCTTCTCATCGAGAGCTGCAGGCCGCCACTAAAACGAAACGCGAGAAGGAGGACAATATAGAAGAGACGTACCATCAGAAATGTGAGGCAGTGCTCGTGCAACCCTGCTTTCATGACAGAGGTGCAGAGGGGGGCATTGTTTTCAAGCTGAGAAAAGTATTTAGCTATAGTATTATTATAGTATAGAGTTATGAGTTGATGTGAGAGCAGCTCAGAGTGGAACAGAAAGTCCTTCTGCTGCACGTGAACGGGAGGTGGGTGGGGCGGGGGGGGGGGGGGGGGGGGGGGGGGGGGGGGGGTCTGTCTGGGAGCATGATTGGACCAAGGTGCAAGTGCAACAGCTTAGGTATGACGTTAGTGCGTGCCCTCCTGGAGGTCATAGAGTTTGGATTGCAAAGCCTGCAGTTTGAAAAGACGGGTTTTACTATGAAAGTCTATGAGAGACAGTGTGGCTGATATTCAGAGGCAGGGAATTTGTATAATTTATTTTGAAATTATTAATGATGATAAAGGATTAATTATATATTTAAAACATGAGTTATTTATTCAATGCTCTGGCATCTGATTGGTACTCAGTATTGGCTGATATATAGTCCAGATATTGGAATCTGTATGGGGTTAAAAAAAAAAAAAAAAAAAAAAGAATCTATACATCTACTATTGCTCAGTTGTGACAAAAAAATGGAACAAAATTCTGGGAAAGAAAACGTTTTGATCAAAACAGCTTTTATGAAGACTATTAATTCTCTCAGTTTCTATAATTTAGTACTGAATGAAGCAGAACTAATTAATGATGTAAATATTTTTCAAATGTCCTAAATACAAGAGGGCTTCTGCTTTTTCCACTTGAGATGAAAACCACTCTTAAAGATTCCTTCCTGGTTTTTACATTTCTTCAACCAGCAGGACACACATAAGTTCATACATCTGTCAAGGCCCAACGCGTCCCTGGTGAAATCCACTCGATCTGGATCTGCATCAAAGTACACACACTCATAAATATCAGCCACCTAAATGTGTCCTTTTTTTCATGGACATCCATGAATTATTCTCTGAAAAATTAACTTAAATGTTTAAAAACACTGTACCGTAAAAAATAATACCCCTTCAAAAATAACAAGGAAATCACTTCAGTAGTTTTTGAATCATCCAACAAACTGACACACAAACAAACAAAGGTAAAATGCAAATGAAAATGTTAGCTCCTCCAGTGAGACCATAAATGAAAAAGAGAGAACGGGAGAATGAGACAGAGATGTACAGATGAAACAGAAATGATTCATTAAATTGAATCTCAGAAAACTCATTCAATTTAAAATTTGATTCTCATTTTTCCCTCAAAATGAAATTTGCCTGAGCAAATGATATGTAGCATTAGATAGAGTGATACCAACTGTCAGTGCTGATGTGATGTATTGAATCCAGGCCAAGGTGCGCTGTGAACACTGCCAACAATGCTGCTGGCGTCAGCTCGGGACAGAAAATTGAAATGTTGGCGCGAGGTGGTTGGATCGAACAAAGCCAGTATGGCCTTTGGAGCCAAACCTGTTCAGGCAGCCAATGAACCAACCAACACTTCAGTCAAAAGAAGAAAAGAAAGTCTTCATCTTCTGCGCAGGTGAACAAATATACTGCACCGACCAATTGATATATGACTCATATCTGCCGGCGAGAACCAAAAACATGCTCATTTGTTCTGCGGTTTATTCCAAAGTATCTCTGCAGTGAACTTTGAGCAATGTGCCTCTGTGGTTTCTGAGGATTTAGTGTACTGCCTTTGGCCTCTTGGCCACCATGTGTATCTTTTTAACATAGTTGTGTTTAAATCCGAGGTCTTTAATAAGAAACACTCTTGAAATAAATCGTGTGATTAGATTAGTCATGTTCATGTATGCAGCGAAAAGCTCTGGACCAAGAATTAAGCCCTGCAGCACAGCGTTGTAACCACCAGAGTTTCACACATGGAGGATTTTCACAGAGTGACAGGGAGCCTCAGACAGAGGTGCCCCGTTGGAACAGGAGTATGTGAAATATCTACTTCTGTGTTTGGCTGAATTTACTGCATGATATTTTAAATGCTAACCTCACAGTTAACAATTACAAACTGTGACGCAAGCCCAGCATGACAAACTCTTGATTGCCGTATTGCCCGCCTCCCCCCTCCCTTCCCCTCCCCTCCCCTCCCCCATCTTACTCTTTCCACATGGTCTGCACAGATCCAGAAATGTCTGTTTTTTCGGGAGAATACCTAGAGTGTTTAAATCATGGATGGACATAACATGCAACTCCATGTGTTTGCAATATGCCCGGAGAAAAGTGCCAGCAACCTGCAAACGAATGTCATTTTAATAGCCTGATGCATGGGAAATGTTTGAAAGCAGTCTTTCCTTTCCTATGGTTGTTTGGCCTGACATCCAACCTCCAGATTTCTCCTCAGAACTCTAGAAAACATACGTTTTGTGTCAAATTTCATATCATGGCACCATGCCCGTCTGCAGCAAGGGGATGGATCTGTAGCACAATGCTGGTAGCTCTCTCTCTCTCTCTCTCTCTCTCTCTCTCTCTCTCTCTCTCTCTCTCTCTCTCGTGTGTGTCTCTTCTCTGTACCGATGCAGGTGAAGCTGTTAACCTGAGGGGAAACATGCTAACTTCATTACTAGCAAGACACATTTTATTTCCTTTATTTGACCCTCAAGATGTCATGCACTATTTAAAAAAATGGCGTGTATGTCCACATATGTTTGTGAAGTTTGGGCTATAGCTATAGCTGTAACCACTGTCGGGGGGGAAATTTGACCTGGTTTTTGAGAAAGCTGTCATCATCACATGTTCTGTCTTGCATCATTTCTTTATTTATTCGTTGTCATCAAGATTGCACAAAAAACTATTCAACCATTTTCTGAGATTTTTTTTTTTTTTTTACAAATTCATGCCCAATGGTCCTCTCAAATTTAAACATTTTATAAATATCAGACCCAGAACATGCCTGATTTCAAGACCCACAAATTGCCCTCTGAAAAATTGATTGAAAAATTGTCTTGTTCAAAAAATGTTAAAAAAAAAAAACATTTTTCATATCTGCCTCCAAATGTAAGGAATTCTATCCTGACCCACACCACAGGTTGTTGTGTAATCTTAATTTCACACAAACGACAGGGACAGGTGTGAAGAAGTTATTGTTCTCTTTGGTAAAGTGCTTGCCTGCTTCCTTAAGTTAAATCTCACGTTGCCAAGGTCTCCTATGCATATGTCTCTGAAATCCTTGCTTCCAGGCGAGCTTGGTGTGTTTTTCCTCTGGCCACTTGTGAATCTGCTTTAATTCTCCACTCTTCTTTACTGGGAGCATATGGCTGGTTGGATTGTGTTGGACCTTGTCAGAGGCCATCTATCACTCCATGGTGTCCTGCTGAGCTGGAGATTCACAGCACAGGCCCGGCCCTCAAAATGAGAAAACAAGAGCAGGAGGGAACAAAGATAGATTAAGAGAGAGGGAAGAGAGGGGCAGGGGTGAAGGAGTGAAAATGAAATAGCAGCAGCAGACAGATGGTAAACGAGAAGATGGGGAAAAGGGAGGAAAGGAACATTTTAAGACTGATAAAAGAAGAGTTCTCTTCGTATGTAACCAATGACACTGCTTTTAGTTTTTCTCTGAACTTTTAACTTTAATCCATCCCAGCCAGCTCTGGCAGCTCAGAGATGCTCTCAGCCAAAGGCCCCATCGACACCTGTGGTGTAAAACTGCCTGTAAGGTTGAAGACACCTGAAAGAGCACAGGGTTCAGTAGCTCGCCACTTGTTCGACTCCAAAACAGCCCCAGAGCGCAAATAATATCATCAGAGCTCTCTCAAGAAAATATATTCAGTAAAAATGGTGTTTCCAAAAACCTTTCACAAGCTATTGACTTGGAAATCGACGTCAATTTCTGATGGAAAACAGACATGTGCATGTTTCATATTACTGCCCTTGCATCAAGAAGTGCATATTTCTACATCTGCATGACTTTTCTACATATTATATGTAATAAAACAATTCTTGGTTGCATTCAGGTCAAACTTTGTGTGTAAACCTGCAATAAATAAGTTTCACATTGTACTGTGAGAGAAAAATCACCCACTGCGATAAAGAGAGTAATTGAGAAAACGTGTCCCGACGAACGGGACTAAAGCTCAACCTGCTCCAGAGGCATGGCTGCTGGCTGTGTCTGTCCTCTGACCCTCTGACCCCAGCAAGAAATGACAACATGTGCCTCAGAGGGACATGTGAAGAAGCTACTTCCAGACTCGCAAAGATCTGTCCATGCTTTTATTTCGGTTCGTTTGGTTCCATATTTAATCCGGACAACGTTATTCAGTGGACCTTTCCTCCGCAAGGCTCAAAAATATCCAAACGTCCACTACTTGTGTGTAGCTTCACATGTGTTCTTTTATCATCAACAGGAACCAGAGCAACCAAGTCCTCTGGTGTCCTCCGAAAGAATGACTCAGTGCACCACATTTCACCCTGTAGTCAAACAAACAAATGCACAGGAGTAGTGGAGGTTATCACGTGAGGGGTAAAAAAAAACAAACAAAAAAAACAACTAAGTCCAGAAAATGGATGAAATTTAAATTCTAAAAAGGAAACAGTTCTCTTAGCAGAAGCACTCAGTACAGCACATACCTCTGCCAAGAATCAGCAGTCCCCTCAAATTCAATCAAGCTGCACCAAATGGCAAACACACACACACACATACATCCAGTCCACGAAATATGGCTGCTTCTTTTTTCTTGAAGAAAACTGGTTAAAATGAAAAATACATTTGCAATGTTAAAGATAAGAAATCCTCAAATGACCTCTCTTTGTGGAGCCACACCAAAATCTCTCATCCCTCCACCTGGTTTGGTGATGTGGTTGTTTTCACGTCACATGGTCAGTCAGTTAAACATATGGAAGCTGCCTGTTCACGTCACCAAAAACAGATAGCGGATTTTCAACATCTTAAGATCAGTTGACTCCGAAAAGTTTATTCATTAGAAGCATAAAGGAAGCTTAATGTTAGATGTGTGACCAAATTGTTTTCTCTCTCCTTTGCCAGCGTTTCTCTTTGTCTTGGCTTTTGTTAATTGGCTTAAGTATCCAGTGACTGGTGCCTCTGGTTTTTATTTGGGGGTTTTACTAGATGCCGGCTGATGCATGGTTACAAGATGACAGAGGAAATATGTAAACTGCTTTACGGCCTTTCACCACTTGATCCGTGCCACATATTTAAAACAAAGTCAGTTTGTGTTTTCACTGTGCTATATTGCTGTTAATGCTTTATTAGGAAATAAAGGAGGAAGAGGAGAAAGTAAAAGGATTGAAGAGGGAGAGAAAGAACTGGAGGGCACTCTTGACAGGATCGTGGCGGGTGCCCTCCAACCTCTTTCACTCGGTTTGATTCTGGAGGAACTCTGGTCTGTGACCCTGTGCTGTGTTATTGGAGGGATTTTATGAGTCCATAAGTGTGTAATGAAATTTGCCTTGGTCAGAGGAGTGAAGCACGGAAAGGAAAAGTGGAATTGAATTTTCTGTGGTATTTTCCCCCAGACCTGCGTTCCCTTAGGGAGCGTACAGGACTGTTTGCAGTGGCCCAGGCAAGAAGAGGCCAAGTGAAACCTTTTCCCTGAGGTTCTGAGCCTCTACTGTGAATGGCAGCAGCCAACACCTCTAACCAGGAGCAGATGTTTGGCAGGCGCGGCCTGGCCCGGTGCTTACCCTGGCAGAGGGGGGAAACCTGGGTTCTGATGCAGCCAGCGTGCCCCGCTAATGCACTAACAGCGTGGCCCCTACGCTGTGGGTGCGGGTAAGACACAGGAGTGGAGCCCAGACAGGGAGAGTTCCCACACATTCACGTCAACACCGGCATCTTAACACTGATGCTGTTACATGCTAATATTCTTAAATCTACACATTTATCATCATTTTCCTCTTTTCCTAAGTCCACTGTTTTGTTGTTGTGGCTTTCCTGGTGTAATTGCCTCCGCTAATGATGTTGTGTTTTCATCATCTGTTAGCAGGATCACTCAAAAATGACTGAACCGATTTTATTGAAACATGGAAGGGTGGAAGGGTTTGGTCTTGGCCAAGGAAAAGCTTTTAGAGCAGATTTGATTAAGGTGGAAAAGCCAGGAAAAAAAATCAGTTGGTGCAGCTTGATTGAATGTAAGATGACTGATGGGCCGTGGTGCAGGTATTCGCTGGACTGAGCACGGTTGCAGTTCCACCAGAACCTTCAGAATAAGATGCGCATACTAGCAGAGGTTGTCAGCTGCCATTATTGTTATTTGGTTTCACATTGGAAATATGAGTGAGTGCAAAGCAAGTAAAACATCTGCGCAATAGACTCTTTTTTTTATTGATTTAGACATTTGTCAAAGATGAAGTCAATGCTTATTAGATCTACAATTATCTTCAACGTAAGTGATTCAAATTTTGATTTATTTCTGTTGTTTTTTGTGGATACATTAACGTCTATATTGTGTCGGCCAATAAAACAAACAAAGACCAAATGTCAGGGTATTTTTTTTTAGGGGGTGGGGTACAAAGTCTGTGTGTGATTGATTTCAGAGTTTTGGCAGGCAAGTGTCAAAGCACTAAAGCAGAATGCCATTTTGCAACCCCCCACCCCCCAGCCCCACATTATTCAATAGATTAGCTGAATGAAACAAATGATAAGTCAACATCTCGCTGCTGTGCAAACGTCTGTCAACGCTTAACTGGCGGGGCTGGAAACGACAAATGGGGAAAACAAATATATTCTCAAGTGTGGAAATGGGCTTAGATTTCTAGCTGCTTGACAGAAACGATTAGGACAGAGGACCGATGAAAAATATTTCAGGTGAATGGTTGGAAAAAGTAGCGTTCCCTTCCTCCAGGAACATCTGGCAGAAATATCCATCGGAGAGATGAGACAAGTCCCAGCGTTGTCATAACGGTTTTCTGCAGAAACTCAAATGGGACTTAAAAGTTAAGAGTTATGGGAAGAGAGACAGCCCCACTGGCTGAGGCAGGTGCCCCCCGCAGTGTCAGTCCTACGTCCGCCAGCACTTTGTGGCGGAGCTGTAGCAATTTTTTTCCCCTTTGCGTTACATGAGCTAAATCGCTGTAGTGCCTCGTCATTATCATCACGTGAAGTTCACTAAGTTTAAAACCTGGAAGTTGAAAAGTAGAATCCTAGACCTGAATATTAAATAAGATAAAAAATTAGAAAATGCTAAATTAACATGCAGAAAATACTATAACTGCCTATGGGAGTCAGCAAATGAACATACTTGCAGCCCAGTTAAAAAAATGGCAGCATCAAACAATAAGAATTCCAAAAAAAGAAACTCTGGCTCTGTGCGAGGGAGTGTTTATAAAAACAATGTCCTTGGCTTATGCTCATTGGAAAACATTATTTACAGGTATAATCAGAAACACTGAAATGATTCCATAAATTTATAAAATATTATCCTCTTGTTCACTAAATTATATTTAATTGGGTTAATTATCTGTCATTATATACAAATCACAAAATAACAAATAGATTACGTCGTCAGTGCAGTCAATTCACGACATGGTAGCATCCTGAGGAAAACATTTTCCCAGGATCTGATATTCCAAATGTATAATTGCCTGTAAAGCAGTGGAAGCGCAGGCTGGTGACTTTGCGCCTGTTTAATCTGGCTCTGCTCGCTCAGCTGCAGAGAGAGCCTCCAGTTTAACTGAACCATAAGTAATGTGTGTGGATATAGTTTGAGAGTGGAAGATGATTGCTGTGATTATGGTGATTATTCCCGCAGTGGAAGGGGGTTCTGGGATACCGTGTGTTTGCTTTGCTGCCCTGCTCGGGATCTGGTCTTCATAACCCTCATCCATCACACAGCCTGGGATCAAAGTTACCCTTCTTACGCTGGGAATGTAGAAAATGTCTTAAATGCACCAAAAGAAATGTTTTTGTTTGCCCCCGGTTTGTGCCAGTGCCTTCTGAATTAGTATTCACTTTAATGAGTTTCAATGAGGAACAAGAGGCATTTGTTAGGAAGTTGAAAACATTCCTGCTTGCAGACAAGCGATCTGCAGGGTCTGCAGCCTTTGGGCAGGTGTTTCATGGGAAGAGCCACGAACCCTTTGATGGTCGGGGGCAGTGAAGCCCTGGGCTAGTCCCTCATCTCCTTTCAGAGGATCTGCCCAGAGGAGTCATGCGTCTCTGCAATTACAGAGCCATCAGCACTCAATTACAGCATCAGCGGAGGTTTATGACGCGATGGCCGATCAGATAAGCGATGGGAGGTTTTACAATCAGCGCCTTTGGAAGTGACAGTGTTACTAATCTCTGGTAGTAAAAATGTCAGGTATGGCCCTCCTCCTTTGACACCCTTTACCTGCAGGAACAGAAACAATAGTCTTTGTCTCAGACAGGATCCAGATTGGATTTCTGATGGCAAGACTTCAAACAGGAGTCCGTGTTTACTTTGTCGCTAACGTCACAGCAAGCATGGACACATGCCTTAACTTATGGCAACCAGGTATGACCAGGTACCAAGGCCCAAAAGTCCATTGTTCACGTTTACATTTAAAAACTGCACTAAATTCAAAACTGAATTTAGCTTCATGCTTCTTGAATTGGCTTTAATGGAACTTGTTGAAGCATTGAAATCAACTTGAGATGCCGTGTGTGTGTGTGTGTTTACCTAGTAACACATTTAGTGGATGCATCATTAGCACGTAGCCAAGTTTGAATCCTTGAGGAAAACCGAGCTCCACTCGCTGAATGATTCCCTCCCACCCAGTCCTTCGTATGGTCTGTGAGCTGTGTGCTGAGCAGGTACTCTAGCAGCTGGAAGTGACAGTGAACAGAAGGAGTTGTGCTGTGGACTGAGGGTAAGGCGGAGGCAGCCGGACAATTAGAGTATTTCAGACATCCTTTTCCCGCTCTATATCCAGAGGCGATCCCAGGCCAGATGGGTAATGTAGTCCCTCCGGTCAGTTCTGGGGTCGACACCTGGGTCTCCTTGCGGGATAAAGATGCACGGCCGTGAACAAGAACTTCTATTCTTTACTTGATGCATCGACGCAGTGACGGTGTAGGTAATAGGTAATGTGTTAACGCTATACGCTGAGTATATGACAGACAAATAAGGAAAAGCGCATAATTCTGTTTCAAACAGTGAAACATTTTGAGCATATTCTTCATCACTGCTCCCAAACACTGTCTGTCCTTGGCTTGTGCTACAGTTACACAAGTTTGTTTACATTCTATCTCTGCAGCTCAGCTGACAATCCTTCACGACTGGGAGTAATTCTAAATAAGCTGAAAAGAATGTTTTGTTTTTTTGTTTTTTTTTTAACTCGCCTTTGCTAATAATACAATAGCAACCGACATTTCAAACATTTTCAGGGTTTACTTTGTGATTTCACTTCGATTTGGTGGATTTATAAATATGCATGTGGTGAGTCTGGGTGTTTCACTAAAACATCTCAGAATTAGTCTGTTTTCCTCAGACTGGAGCTTCATTGAGATTGACAGTTAGTTTATAATGAGGGGGTGATGTGTAAACAGCTCCAGCTCATGGTGACGGACGCTAAATTCCTCCTCTCTTGGTTGTGGTTTTGTTGGTAGCTGCGCGGTGCAAATGTGCACACTCCCTCTCACCTTGATGCTCTCAAACCTGACCACCGTCACGTCATCGTTATCTAAAAAGTGCATTTAAGGGAGTGAGAGACAGTTTCCATTGCCAAACAGATGTGCAAACCACTCACACCCCATACACATTTCCCTCAACAAATGGTTTGAGTTACATGGCCCAAAGGCAATGAAAGGCAGTTGATGTTATTTTGTCCACTTCTCTGTCTTTCATTTGTGGTTTAGTGCAGCCTGTTGCCGAGGCTGGAGCACACACACACACACACACACACACACACACACACACGTACTTTACATTGCGACCAGTGAATGTTAACATACCACTCATCTTACTCACCACCTCTGCGTTGAGCTTACACCGGGTACAAAGAGGGCCACACACACAAGTCTAGAGTCACAGCAAATTCACAGATAGAGGTAATCACTCTCTCACACTCTTGTTTCCGCACACACACACACACACACACACACTATACTGGTCCCCCTTTACTGACAGAATTGAAAACAGGTGCCCACCACATATCTTGCATTCTTCCAAAATACAAAAGTGGTTTGACCTGAACGGTTTTTGCTGGAGCGGAGCCACTCCGTATGAAAGAAGAGTCCATGTGGAGATGTGTATGTGTGTGTGTGTGTGTGTAAACATGGAGGCGTTCGGTTCTGTGCAGCATAGCTAGTTGAGCAGCTCAGACTCACACTATATTGGAACCACATTTCTCCCCCAGCTCAACCCGAACACGCAGTGTCAAGTTAACATCAGGATAAATTGCAGATACACCATGCGAACATAGCAAACTACCGCATTTAATAGCTTTTGATACAGCGACCGTAACTGTATCCTGGTCTGGCTCTGACCGACACGGGTGAACGATCAAACTGCATCGATAGCTGTTCCTGAACTCGCGACGAGCCCCTTTTGAAAATTGGTGAATTGGAAACGTCGGTCACGAGATGGCCTTGATGCAGTGGCTGTCTCTCTCCCTCTGCAGCCACAGGATCTGCTCAGTGGAGGAACCGGTCGAATGAGGAACAGAAGGCAAAGAGCTGCCAGACGGATCCCATTGAAGCCATGATAGAGGGGCTGATGATAAATGCAACACACTTTTGGTTTTCTAAGATATTTTTGGCAGCTTATTTCCAATGGCTATAGTCTTTGTGTGTTTGTGTGCACGTGGTGTGTGCTAAAGTAAAAATGTTAAATTACTTTAAAGGCCATCTGGTAAAACCTTAAATACTGTCATCAGCAATTTTCTCCAGACTTCAGGAGCAATTTGATGGATGCACAGACTGAGAGTAGCAGTTTCCACCATGTTTTCCCCTGTGACTCCCCAATGCCAGCACCGTGCACGTGTGTGTGTGTGTGTGTGTGTGTGTGTTTGACTGCAGAGCTCGAGCTGATGTAATGTGAGTTGTTACAGCTGACAGAGAGGATTACAAGTGTCTCTGCTCTTACATGTGGGAACGTGATGCAACTCCATGCATCTGTTTGTTTGCCTCAGAATCAGGGATTTTCATCTACAAAGCATGAAACAAAAATCCAAGTTTTGAGATGAATTCTTTAAGCGGCGCCGGAAACTCGAGCACAACATGTGCATCTTTAGATATCGGAAAAACACATTGGATCCATAAACAGGGAAAAAAGGCTCAGAATTGATTTCTCTAAATTGCCTTTTCTGTTGTCTGCACATGTCTCCGGAGGATTTGGTTTTGATTTGGCTTTATAGGGAACCGTAACTCTGCTCCAGTCTCTTTGTGTGTTTGCTCATATGCTCCACTTTGATGGCACTATACAGTATGTCCAAATTTGACCTTCGCTGGGGCAGTAAGCTATGCACCCTGGCAGCAAGTCAATATCTTACTCTGTTCAATGTAACTAGAGACTGTTTTTTTCTGTGCTCTATTCTCTTTCCCAGGGCGTAAATAATGGAGAATGTAGGAATACATATATCAGCATTTTTCTGAACTGAAATCTTGAAGTCTAAGACTAGATTTGTTTTCACAGATCATCTTAATTTGTAGGGAGAGCAAGACGTTTGTTCTTTCTACAAACTGTAGACTCTGTCTGCTTTCCTCTTCCTGCACAAAGGGATGGAGCTTGAATGGATGCCAGTTACATTATTAATGTGACTTCCAGCCAAACAGGAGGCATGTTCTACAAAGCAGGGGGTTAGTGAGGTAACATTTTCAATAATGGTGCACTTCTTCCAGGGTTAAATCGCCACATTATACAGTGCTAACCTGCTCCAGAGCGAGCTAACGTCAGAGGATCAACAGCTTAAGGGCCCCGTCACACACTCAGATATATCAGTGGCCAGCCTTTGTGTGTGATGCAATTCTCAGCATGTTATTGCCTGACAGAGCCTTTACTATTGACCAATGAGACAAGTGGAAAACCAAGTGACAGATAATAATGGGCTGGTACTCCCAGTGCGTCCGCTCTGGTTCTAATTCAGACTAAAATTAAACCGTAAAGTTCTTGTCACTCATTATTTATTTATGATTCTTTAATAATTGACAGCATTGATGCTTTTACTCTACTACCACAAACATTACTCAGCAATAAACTTAATAAAAATGAAAATGCTTCTTAATACCTCAACCTGATTTAGAAGAATGGAAATTCTTGAGTTTCTTCTCTATTCTGGTCATGTGATCACATTATTTCATCTTGTGAAATAGAACTTTTTTCTAAAAAGGTTGGGAGGAAAATAAAAAAAATCTAGCATTGCTATGATTGATGTGATTGCTTTGAAATACATTTCTACATCAACAGACGGCTACATTGTGACATGTGGATTAGCAGGTATGATCCCCAGCCTTTTTATTTTTTATTAAACCATCTGCTATTATTCTTTCTCACGGACATATTTATGACACAGCATTAGTTTTATGTCTATAAGAACTTTTAAATATGTCCTTTTTACTCAATGTGATTTTCATAATGTTCCAAAGGTCCTTAAGCCAGCTCTGTCTTATGGCCAGGGACAGCACTTCATTTTTCTTCATTTAAGGAGGATATGCGGCACATGTTAAGTGATTCTTGCAGCTTTGAAGTAAGAAGAATCGCATGTTAAAGTGGCTCTGGCAGCTAACACCCATGTAAAGCACCTGTCTCTGTCGATTGACAGTGACTCGCTGAAGGTGCAACGGCCGAGGTAAAAAGTGACTTCTCTGGAAAACATTCCGATGCGTGTCTGGCTCATGTGGGTGCTATATAAACCAAAACACAATGCACGGTCCTGTGTGTACCTCTGTGTTTGAGGGAATATGCAGAGCTGCAGAAATGAGGCATAGCGCTGACTGATGCTGCCGGCCTCTCTGCTCCACTGCGCTGGCCTTTCTATCAGATAGACAGCTCGACAATATCCAGACCCCCTCTCTTTCCGCTACGTACAAACACACCAACGCACGCATACACGCAGGCACGTACACACACACTCATGCGTGCACGCACAACTCTCTGGGGCCGGTCTGGCTCTCTCTCTCCGGCTGCACTGTTTGCAAGATAAAAGCGTAGTTTGCGGCCGAGGCTGACCTCTCAGACAGGCCTTCACCGTTTTACGTGTAATTGTGAATCCTGAGACCCACTTAAAACCATATTTACAACATGAGGAATGATCATTCTTAGAGGAACAGAAAACCGATCTGTGATGTTGACTTCCAGAGATCGCTCCGAGTCAGCGGGACGTCGGCCATTTGTTACTGGCCTGATGCGTCCAGCAGAAGTAAAAAGAAGTTGGACGGTTGCTTGATCGATTGTCCGTGTTTGTGAAACAGACGATCATCGGTATTGTTTCCATTTGGGAGGGAGATTGTCCAATCACAACAAGTGACGCTGCTCCACAGTAGAAGCTCCGTCCATCCCCATTTTTCACTGACGCCTACTGCATGTCCCCATCTCAGCGTTTCACAGATGTGATATTGAGTGGCAACAGCTCATGTATACAAACACACATTCCACACGTGTGCCTAGACACACATGTTCACGGGCTCTTGGTAATGTCATTACTTTGCTCTAACTGAGATCACAGATTTGAACCTTCCGGGGCTTTGGAGTATCTGTGCAGAAGCTCTTTCATGTTTGAGCTGCAGATTTCCTGACACCAGCAGGGCTGATCTTGCCGGCATCCTTTTCTCTTCATGGAAAACATGTCCCCGCTCTTATAGGAGTTTGGCGTCACCAATTTGTCTTAGGTCTGTGAAAGACTGGTTCACTGTGAGTTCTGTTTGTTTTTACCAGTTGCCTGCAAAAGAACAGATCTGAGCCAGATCATTATTTGGTGGCTATGTCTGATGATGATTATTACAATTATTTGTAGTTGTAGCAGTAGCCCACATGTAGCTGTTGTGTTCACCTGTAAAATTCCACAGGAAGCAAAGTGACACATAAACACTGTATGTGTGTGTGTGTGTGTGTGATATATTGAGCATAATGCTACTGACAGACCTGCTAGCTGGCGCTGCAGCTCTCGGTGCCCCGGTGCTGTGCAAGGCTGCACGCCTTCTGTTCGGCTCTCAGGTGAGGAAAGGTCTGGAATCACTCATCCTGACAGCCACATCTGGCGCTACTTTCTCTCCGCTGCTGCGCTTCACTCTGCTCCTGCAAGCAGAGACCACTTGAGGCACAGAGGGAAGGACGTATGATGATAGCAGTTATGATAATAACATTATTAGTGTGTATTAATGAGATGGAGAACAGACAGGTTACCTGCTCTGTGCAATCAAACCATTGTTGCCGCTTGCTTCTTTTATTTTTTTTTCAAATTCCAGACTTTATTCTGCTGTTGCTGGAAACTGAATTAATTCCATCTGCAACCGGCAATCTTTTTGTTCTCTCTATTTGCTCTGTGGATTATACATAACCACTGCGTTATTGGAAGTAAAAGGCTTACAGTAAAAGCGGAAGAAAAAAAAACGCAGTCTAACTCAAGCGTGACTTATAAATGATAAGCAAATGTGTTCTGATTCCAGCTTAAGGCCAGCGACTTTATCTCTCACAGGCATCTATGGAGTGTTAGGAAGGCTTGCACCTTTTGAACAGTTTGAGACGTCTCCAGGAGAGTAACCTCACACGCACCCGGCTCTGTTCGTTGCTCCGCTGTGGTCTCCATTCCTCACTGGATGATGGAGCCATCAGTTGGCGAGCTCAGCTGGTGCCAAACCTACAGCTGAGGGCAAATTCGAGCAGCCACTCATTCTTCATCTGTTTCCTGTTTAACCTCGGAAGGAAAGGTCAGAGTTCTGGGGTAATATTTATGTTAATGGAATGACTTCAAACAGATTAAATTTCAAAATGAGGGCCCGAGGTGTCCAGGAGCTGCCTCCAGTCACACTTTCTAAACAAACACTTTTGGCACTCATTTTGAAGCGAAGAGAATGTATTTTGTGGAGTCAGCTGCACAACATGGCGAAAATACTCGAATCCAGTGCATCTGTAGCAGTTTGCCCCAAACACAGTAAACACAAAGTTTCCAGTCACACAACAGCAGAGATGTGACATCCTTGTGTTAATTTCATGTCACGGTTCACTGAGGCTGAAGAATTTAGAAGAAGCCACCCCTTCTTTTAAGAGTCACATGGGAAAGAGCTTGTATGTATTTGAATGGATGAGCCCAGTGCTTTCCCACTGACTCTTTCATTTGGCGTTTATAAAAAGTTATTGTACCATTTCTCATCATATAAAACTTAGACAGTTCCATATGAAACAATATAGTTTCAGTTTTTTTTAAATCCAGTCACGTTGCATATGGACTTCCTGACCACATCGATCATGTTGCAGTTAGAACTTTCTGTAGAGATTTAAAAATAGAGCTGTTACTTCGAAAGGACAACAGCAGTTTACCATATGTGTTTGTTTTTGATATAACAAATTAGACGAGAACTGAGAAAGCTGCAAATACATGTGGCTATGGTAAAGATTAGAGGCATGGACGAAACATCTCCACTTCCTCCTATTGTACACAACAAAGCCAAAGTGTAAACGATACGCGTCCTGCCATGTTGCATTTTAACGTAATTGGTCTGTGCAGTGACACAGTCCCGCTGGTTCACATGCTAGACCAGTCACCTATTATCCTCAGCTGTCACTCATCACTGAGTCGTCCTGTTTTTATTGCACCAACTAACTAATTAAAAGCAAACACATCAAAACAAATTCAAATGACAGAAACCATCTTTGAGAAAAAGCATGTTTTTTTTTTTATATAGTTTGTTCCATGTCACATCCATTAACATGGATTGGATGGTTAGATGGTTTATGAGCAGCCAGGTGTGTGGAAGAATCAAAGTTACAACTGCTTTGTGGGTTTCTCCCAGCCAGGTCTTTAGACAAACTGTACAACTTTGCCGACTGTGCCGGACTGCACCTGATCCTGGGGCTGAACGCACTGCACAGGAACCCGGACAACTCCTGGAACACCTCGTCCACCCTGAGCCTCCTTAAGTACGGCGCTGGAAAGAAGTACAACATCTCCTGGGAGCTGGGAAATGGTCAGTGCAGCATCACTCTACATGCCGCTCCCTAATATATACTGTAATACTGTAATACTGTTTGGAACTGTGTCCAGCTGTTTCATTCCTTCCAGTTATGGCACTATTCCATAATTAACAGGACACAGGATAGAAGGACATCTCCAGTAAAAGAGAAATCAGTCCTATATTTAGTTGATGCAGCATTAACTGGTCCGAGGGACATTATTTAGAGGGCGACCAGTCACAGTGTGTGGAGCAGATTGAGGGTGAAGGCGAGGGTTCATTCGGGGATGAAAGGAACTGCTAGTCCTCATGTCATCCCAACCAGCTGTGTTTCTTGGGAGCTGCAGTGCACGGAGCCCCATGTTTTGCCTGCTGCACATCGCTTCATATTTTCTTTTCATTTCTTCTGTTATTAAACCTGAAAGTCCCATGCATAATCCATTGATTGCATCCATTGATGTGAAAATTTGCGAGAGGGCTTGAACCACAGCGAAAGTAGAAATTCCAAATAAATCATCTCGTTGGTTCAGACATAGAGTAAATTTGGGAACTGAAAAGGTTTTCTTTAAAAACTGCGAGTAATATCTGGGAATACAGCACCGAAACAGACTACTTTTCTTCCGCTGTGGAACCTGATCAAAGATGACGTGCAGTATTTACACATACATCAGTAAGCACGTAAATAACAAGACGTGAAAAAATAAAATGCAAGGCCTTTAAATAAGCTACACTACATAAAAGCTGCAAAAACACAGATCTCAAAGAGATTGTCGGTTTCAAGGGTTCGTCTGTAGCTGTTCGAGAGAATCAGGTCATCTGATGTTTAGTATTCCTCCTTCAGGGAAACTCTCTTCCTCCTCCCTATCTTTGTGTTCCTGATTCTACAAGCCCACCCTGTGTGCTCGGACTATTCCCCCGACGCTGACTCATCCATCATACTCCTGCAAATAGCCCAATCATCCTGTTTTCCATCTCTATGAGAGGGAGATCGGACTACATCAACAACAGTATTCTCTTGTCCACCCCCCCCCCCCGATGTTGCCTGTGTGTCCCCCCCCCCCCCCCCCCGATGTTGCCTGTGTAAATCCTTATCTCGCCGGCTCACGCTACACCTACTCCTCTTCCCAGAGCCGAATGCGTACCGCAGCATGGTGGGCCGTGCCGTCAACAGCACCCAGCTGGCTCAGGACTACGCCAAGCTGCGGACCCTGCTGCAGTCGGTACGCTACTACCACCGCGCTCACCTCTACGGCCCCAATGCCGGACGACCCCGGAAGAACGCCATTGCGCTCCTGGACGGGTGAGTCGGCAAGTAAAACGTCGAACGGACAGGATTCCACTCCTTGTTAGGCCATCCTGCCGGAGCAGTGGAAAGTATGCCGCAGCAGTTTGGGACTTTTACTGAGCTTTAATCTGTTTAATGCACCCGCACGTACACACTCGGTGTGGTAGTGTTGAGTGTTTATGGATTTCCACTCTGCAGGTTTCAGGGTCTCCGCTCCAGTTAGATCATGTCAGCCTAAATAAAGTGTCATCCGACTGATAACGTGACTGCACAATGTTCCACCTGCTGGTTTCACCCAGAAGCTCCACCAGCTCCGGTTTGACAATAACATCTCGCTCTCTGCTGCAAGCGTGTGACCTCTTGAGATTAATGTCAAACCTTGCAAAAATACAGTTAGTGTCCTATTCTGCTGAACATGAATCTGAACCAATTATCTTCAAAGCCACTGGTTCCATTTAGGGTTTTCTGTTGAGTCTTTCAAATCAGTGATCACATATTCCCACATTCACACCTCCCAGAGACCTAAGATGCTCCTCTCTGACCTATGGGAGGAGTGGGAGAGAGAACATGCGCAGATAGGCCTCGGCTGGGCTGAAGGATCTAAACCCAGAACCTTCCTTGAGTTAACCACAACACTAAAAATCCAGTCCTGGATTTCACTGACAATGTTAAATAAACAGGAAACAGAATTCCTTTAAAACACGTATAGTCCAAAAAGCCATGTACAATCTCCTGTGCACATTGGTGCACGGGAAGAATGTCTCAGACCCAGTCTGTGTCCAGCCTCTCGCTGCAGCCACACACGCTTTGACAGCTAGTTGGAAGACGGAGGAGAAAGAATAATTGGATATGGATTTCCCTTTTCTCTCCACTGGAGCTACTTACACCAGTGAAACCATTACAAACCGCTGTCTACAGTGATAGTTGAAATCTCCTTCTAAATAAAGGCTGTGTGTTTTTGTGTGCAGCGTGTTTGTGTTTACACAGCCCAGACTGACGGATGAGCCTGGGACTGGAAGAAAAGGGAGGATGTAGACGATGAATGGTGGGAAAAAGGGGAGGAGGACCGAGGTGGATGAAGAGAGGGCAGGAGTATCCACAAGTCATGGGTGTCACATTAAACATTGGGGTGATGCTCGTGTGTTTGACACCGTTCCGAGAGTGGGGGGGGGGGCTCTTGTGTTTGACAGCGCAACTACTCTGCTGCTCTCAGGAAATAAGACGAATTAGACACTGAGCTGCTCAACAGTCCAAATATCAGAGCTGCCCAGACTAAACAAGCCCAGAGCGGTGAAAGTTGTGTTTCTGTCACACGGTGTGTAGAGACACTTCTGAACGTGTCTGACGAGCTGCTACCCCCAAATATGGAGCCATTTAGGCCAGATAGACAAAAAAACACACGTGTGCTCTCAAACAAAACGCAAAGATCTTGGAGGAAGGAAGGTAGTCAGAGTTTGTGTTTGTGCACAGGGTTCTCAACCGTTTTCATGTCCTCAAGAAACATTTGCATCTAACTAAGTGAAATCAAACACTGCGGGCTGCACGAGCGGCTTCAGAAGACCCTTAATTTGGGGCTTTAAACTGATCCCCTCCCACATGAGTTTATGGTTTTCAGTTTTTCCATATTACCTAAAATCTTTGTGCAGTAATGGAAAAGCAAGGTAACCATTTGTTAAATTAATAACAGATATGTTACTGGAAGAAAACCACTTCTCTGCTTTACGAAATGAGCCCGTCAGGTAACGACGCCTCCGTTTTGTGTCCCGTTTCCAGGTTCATGAAGAACGCCGGCTCGGCCGTGGATGCAGTTACGTGGCAACAGTAGGTATTTTACCCTTTTTATTTCTATTTTGAACCCGCGAATCGACCTGCAGTCCTCTGACACAGCAGACTATCCTCCCCTGACTAATCAGGAACCAAATGCTGGAGGCCATGTTGTCCTTTTGCACCATTATCTTCTCCCTGTGTATATACAGTAGCCAGTAATAACCGTTATTAACACTGCTGGTTCGAGGTTGATGCGAGAATTGTGTTTATCCTGCGAGCGGAACAACAGGAAAAGGAACCCGAGAGAGTTAAATTACTAACACCTGCCATTTGTCTATTGCGTTCACTAGAGGAATGCATGCAGACGTATCAGCGGTTTCATCCTCTCCCCCCAGTGTTTTATCGTTTTTTCCTGACACACAAACACACACACACACACACACACACACACACACACACACGTGAAATGTGTACACAAAAGACACACACTTGCACGGCTTCGTAGACGCTCAGACAAAACCCTGTGTGGCTGAGTGGTCATGAAGGTGAAGGTCAGGTCTAATTAGGAGAAATTAGATGAAACGGAAGGAGGAAGGAAAACACCACCCACACTGTTAAAACCAAACCATATGCTCTGGCTCATTCCCTTTGTCAATTAGCCCATTTTACACGAGAGGTGCGGATTCCAGTCTAACCAGCCTGCGTGACAGAGAGTCTGACCTCAACAAAACAAGGCGGGCAAATAAAAGAGAAGACGACTCAGGTTTTACTCCTCTGCAGCTGCCGAGGCTTTTTTTTTTTTCGGGAAACGCGGCGCTGGTTGTGATGTGGCGCAGAGCGTCGCGCGGCTCGGTCACAGGCGGGGTCGGCCCGTGGCTCGCGGTCGGAGGTGTGCTGCTGGAGCTCGCGGGAATGAAACGTGTCAACAGTGAAACATGTGCGTCGGCCTCCGGATCACGACACGCTGATGTGTGGTTCATATTATGTTATGACGTTTTTTCCATAACATTTTAGTTTCACATTTGCAGCATCTTGTGTGAATTAGTGCTGTATCCATTTTTGGGGGGATTCACCGGCAGAAGTTGATCGGAATGTTTATTCATTCTCTCCTGATCTTTCTTCCTCTCCGTTGCTTCGCTGATTTTCAGTCTTTTCTGCAGCTTATATTTCCAACCTGCACACCTGCATGTCCTGGTTGTTTGTTTTCTCTTCAGGTTGCTTAACTACAAATGTCTTAAGTTAATTAAAAGCTTGAGTCACTTAAAGAATGGAAAAAAACACAAACGTCTCTCTCACCTAGGTTTCCATGGCGACTGCTGCAGTATGATTTTGGCTTTGCTGTCAAGGTTCTGTGTTGATCTGCTGAAGATGACCTTGCTTTTGTATCACAATTGGAGCATTTGGGGCATTTTGGTTGGATATCGAACAGCAGTCTGTCCCTGGACAGATTATGCTTTGATTTTGTTGATTTTTGTGAAGGTGTCACATGGACGGGCCCAAGCAGTTATTGCTGCTCAAGCGCCACCGTGCCGGCCAGCTTGACTTATTTAAACGTAACCTGAGGCCACCCACGCAAATGATGACGTAAAACCACAACATTATTTTACTAATGACTCTAATTTGACCCCAGAGTTACTCAGCTGTCGAGGACACTGGGAGGTTGTCTGTGCGTGGCGTGAGCGCCAAAGTGACCATGTTCCAGCAGAGGGTGTCAGTAGAGTGAGCGTGAAGCAAGCGAGCAGAAACCTTCTGACAACGAAGTCATGCAAATGAGGATTTCTCTGACTGAGTTGCGAGCTTTGTACAGTTTAAACAGGGGTCCGGCGACAAATCTTTTTTATTCCTTGTTGGGATGAAAGTGGCGCTGGGGATTTAAAGCTGAGGAGAGAAAAAAGAGATATGAAAGATGTCCACACACAAGGGGACTATAAATTTGCTGATGGCATTCCCGAGGGAAACAACACATCCTTTAGCTGCTCTGCAGTGACTGATCTAATAGTAACCTGCTGGAGCACATCAAGGAACGCATCCTCTTCTTGCTTTGCTACTCCTCCGCTCGCTCCCAATCTCAACATCGCCACGCCAGATGGCCGTTGCTTGACACTTAAAAGTGCAGTTATACAAGGCCACTTTTTATAGGCTGCATTTGTGCTTTGCTTGAATATTTCCATTTTACCCCAGCGCTGATTTAGTTCCCAGTGTTTGTTTTGCAGGATAAGGATTTAAAAGATGACGACAGGGATCTCTGCAGGAAATCTGTGTAAATTAAAAATGTCCTGTGTAATGTGAGAGGAACCAAATTTATACGTATTCAATTCAAAATCAGTTGAGTATTTCTTGGGTATGATGCTGTTTCACCTCAGATTCCATCTGTCCCTGCCTGATGTTTATCACACGCATCTCCTTCATCTGTGCTCTATTTCTGTGTCATGGTGCTGTAAGTCTTTGATGTGGTGCTGGACTCAGTCAGGCCTGTGTAAAACAAGCTGATCAAGTGGATCTTTGTCTGCAAACACTTGGACACAGTGTTATTGTTGCTTTTTATTGAGCTCAGCTCAGTCTGGCAGTGCAAGTCGTGATGAACAAAGGACAAGCGCTTGGTTTTTTAGGAGATTAGATTAAGGCAATTTTCAGAATAAGAAGCGATGAGCTCCCTCGATCCTTCATGACCAACATACTGCAACAGTTTTTCTCCATTTTCCTTTTTCTAGTGCAGCGGCCCATGCGAACATGCCTGTTTGGAATGAGCTATTCTCTGGGACTGTGGCGACGATGGTCGCAGCTTTTCTTTCCTGTAAAAGTGGCCCACAGTAAATAAACTACAAGTTGAGACCTGCTGCGGGACTCGGTCCCCATAACCCCGAATGAATGGTTGTTGCCATCACTGTGAAGGCATCGTGGTGCTGGGATCATCATCGTCGCCTGCGTTGATGAATTCAGCATGGCTTCAGAGCGCTGTTTATTGTTTATTTAGATTTTGTCAATATTCAGCATATCCAGTGTTCAAATAAATGAACCAAATAAAACCCTGTGTTTCCCTGGGGCCTGAACATTACACATACCAAGCTGATAAGATGGACTGTTCACAAGATATCTGAGCCCCACGCAGAAGGGATCTCTGTTATTGTTGGATAAGTTGTGTTGTTTCTGCTCCAATGAACGACCAAATATTTAGTGTTTATTTAAGGAAACTAATTTCTTCCAGTTCCCTGATGCTTATATATATATATATATATATTCCACTACTATACTAATACAGACTGGTGTCATGCATATACTGCTCTGATATTTCCTTCCGTTCCCATATGAACTGGAATGTATTTTTCTGGGAACTGGATTGAAAATGATTGTGTGATCTCTGGTTAGATGTCATGAAAACCAAATACTGTGTAAATCTATGACTCAATCCATGCTTTGTTTACAGTTTGAAGCCCGGACCTTGGGACATTTCCAACGCAGTGACTACGTTTTACTCTCAGATTGCGACAGCGGTTCACCCCACGTGAACAAAGTTCCGCTTAGTTTTCACACATCTGTCATTTCCACACACCGGTTCAAGTGAGGTTTTACATGTGTTTTGAAATCTGCTCGCCTTAATATATTACTTACTGTAATTCTTCCCTGGCATTGTCCCTCCATGCACCTTGTTGAACTCTTGACAATGTGTTGCCGACTAGCAATCACTCGATTTGCTCAGAAATTGTTTTCCAGGAAAGAATGAAAAAAAAAAAGAAAAGAAAATTTGCTCAAAACATTTGCAGCTTTTTGAAAAACTGAGCCGAGCTGCTCTGGTTTGTTATTAATAACATTTGTTGCTCAAAAGAAATCAGAAGAGAAATGTGCTCAGCAATGACTCACATATTTTGATTCCCTTATTAACTGGTGTCACATCTGTTTCTGCTGCTGCTTTTATTATGTCATGGTATTATAAATGTCTTGCTGATGAAGGCAAATTGATGGAAGGATTAAGTGATTGCCTCTTTTCATTTCACTTCCTCTAAATATTTGCTGGGCTTTTTGAGAAAGCGAAGCCTTCACTCTTCGTCTTGTGCAACTTCTCCTGGCGCATACGTGAAGCAGCTAATTTGAGAATGTTACAGTCTAATATAAACCACTGGTGGGGGGGGAGGGGTATTGAATTAGTAAATACAATGCTTGCTTTCTGCCAATACAATGCAGAAGAAAGCATCATCTAAGAGGACTTCATACTCAGGTTGTAACATTTAGTATTTGCACCCACGATGTTAGCATTTTCAGTCTTGCTGCCATGTAGCACAGCTGTGGTGAAGGGGGTAGGGCAACGTGCTGAAACCTCAAATTACCCTTGATGGCTGTGCCAGCAGTACTTTGTATGGAAGCCATGTACGAATGTGTGCATTATTAGGTGAAGTGCTATGAGCGGAAGAATGACATAGACATATAGTTAATCTCTCATTCGGCCACAAAGTAATTGATTCATGTTGAGTGGAATTGGTGATTGGATTCTGAACCTGCAGTCTGCCATGAGCCCTTCTGACAGAGGTGGAGAATCCAGATGTGTGTTATGAAGTTGTTTCCCTCGATCAAAGTTTTTAAATAAATTGATAAACCTTTTTTTTTTTACATGTTCTTTAATGAAATTCACTTATTTTAAAGCTTGTTTCTGTCACAGCCTTCACCCTGCATTTACTTCACAGTTACTACATGGACGGCAGAGTGAGCAAAGCGGAGGACTTTCTGAAGACTCGTCTGTTGGACACTCTGACGGAGCAGATATCTAAAGTGGCCAAGGTATATATGTTTCCCCTGAAGTCACTGCCACTATAAATAATCTCAGTTTGTATATAGAGTCTCAATTAAATCACAGGCGTGCTATGCTAGCTGGCTGCCTGTGGGTTTTACAAGTGATTTAAAAATATTGCTCTTGACCTTTAAGGCCCTGCTTGATTTGGCACTGAGCTTCTTGGCTGAGCTAAACCGTCCTCACCAGCCTGAGGTCCTCTGATAACACCCTGTTTGCTGTACCTCAGTCCTGATGACCAATGGTGACAGCTCCTTTGCTGTCAGGGCCCTAAACCCCTGGAATACTTTACCTGAAGGACTTAGACTGGTTTTAAAACTCAAACCAAAACCCAAATGGCTTTTCCCACTGTCTTTATCTTTAAAAGTTATTTTAAAATGTTTGACTTGCTTTTTCCTTTGTGTTTTTTTTTTAGTCTTTCTATTTATTATCTGTGATATTGTTTTATTGATTTGTCCTCCCGCATCATGGATTGTTATGTTTTTGATTCTCATGTGTTCCCATCGCTCGCTGCAGGTTGTGAACACACACACTCCCGGTAAGAAGGTGTGGCTCGGTGGCCTGGGACCGGCGTGGACTGGAGGCATCAGTAATCTCTCTGACACGTATGCTGCCGGCTTTCTGTAAGCACCGGGGCCAAACGCCACCATTGATGGGTATTCATCCTCACTGCATTTGATTTGCAACATGCATCATAATCCCTATTCTCTGTTGATGTTCCAGGTGGGTGAACACGCTGGGTATGGCCTCTGTGCAGGGGATCGATGTCGTGTTGCGTCACTCGTTCTTTGACTACGGATACACACACCTTGTGGATCAGCACTTTAACCCTTTACCTGTAAGTCCCTGAGTTCGTAATGCCTTACACTGTCAGCACCTGAATTCATTCGTCTCCATCAGAATAACTAGGGTCTGATCCGAGCAGTCCTACTAGTGCCCTGGACCTGGACCTGTACCTGGATCAGACCCAGTGCCTGGATGGCACCTCTCGCTCTTTCCCGTGGGAGCTATTAGCTGAGATGAAAGCCGGTTAGTGGCGATGAGTGGATAGACGCGGGGGCGAAATGCCATGTAACCTTAGCCCTTTGTCAGTAGCTCGGGACAGTGTCACTGCTCCCCTCATCCTCCCTCACATCATGTGTGCTTCTCTGTGCGGGACAGTCGGCCGCTGAGAGATCTGTAACCTGAGAGGCTGATGCACAGACATGTTCGTAAAATAGCCTGCAACGCTGTGTGAAATAGAACTGCACTATCCCAAGTTCGCCCAGCGCAACAAGCTCTGTCCAGCACGCACTGCTTAAAATGCACTGTTCTTTTTATTTAGTTGGAATTGAGTCTGAATTTTAACAACCCAGACATGGACACACACGTTTCAGGTCGTAATGTTTCTTTATTGAACATTAAATGTTCCACAGTAATTTGATTCTTATAAAATAAAAGCTTTTCTGTCTTAGCCTTTAACTGATCTCATTTTGCTGCATGGGAAAAAAAAGCTTTTATTTGCATTGTGAAGAAGTGATTAAATAACATCATGAGCCAAGTGCATAAAAACACAAACTGGGGCTTAAATGCATTGTGTTGCTGTAATAAAAGACAAGGGAATGATGGAATCAAGGTATTTATCACACATTTGTTGTTATTCATGAATCTCTGTTTCCCCTCTAGTCAGAAATACCTGTTAAAATCAGTACTGGCAATCCTAATATACTGCTAATGTTATTGGGCTCATGAGCTAACCACAAAACATTATTATTAAAACCCTCTTTTGTCCTTTTCTGGAGCCTGTGGACTGTTTTAATTTCTTTCCCCTTATAAACCATAAAATAACGAACAATCAGTATAGCTGGGCTTTTTTTCATTCTCTCTTCGTCTACTTGATTTTTCTGGGAACGACGGAGTCCTGCTTGGCTCCCGATGCTTTAAACACGGCTGGGTGTCTGAAGGCGGCACCAGCCAACCTGCTGAGAGAATTTACTGCAGGGCCAATCTGTCCTCTGTGTGGGAAATTTATGACCCGACCTCCTCACCTATAGACCGACCCGGCATCCACTCAACCGAATGACTCACCCACTTCACCTCTACCCACCCTGCTCCTCCTGTTATGTGTTCCCATTCTTATTATCTTATACCTTCATTCTTTGAGCGCGTGATATGTCAGTGCACCTCCTCCCTAATATATGTGGGCATTCTCTATTCCCAGATACAACATAAAGGCCGTACTCATAGTTTAGAGAGTCACAGACAGCCCCTTCTTGTCCGAGTCGTTTTGTTTTCGTCCCTGTCTGTTTGTTTCTTGTTGTTGTTACACAAAAGCTGCTGAACAGATTTCAATGAAAACTGATGGAAGGATAGAACCTCCATCATATTTGCCTTGATTTTGATTCTATGTGGAATTAGCAGCTCGGGGCAGCCAAGGGGGGCTGAGCTCTGCTCTACTGAGTGCCACTCTAGTTCTGGATGTTCTTAATTTTGACCAGCTTTTTGGTATTTAATCGGAAAGCCAATAAGATTAGGATGTAATCAAATCAAAAACACTGAACTTCCTGGATTATGAGAGATTAACAGGTTGTCAACCAGCCAACCAGACCTTCGTTTGACCTATTTAGCGGGAACACTGAAATCGTTAGTCTCTTTGTTACCGTCCTTCTTCCCTTGACCCGCGCGGCTGAGGCTTGATTGGTCTCGGTTGAATTGTTTAACTTTGTGGAGTCCTTGACATGTTTCTGATTTACTCGTGTCTGTCTTCCTCCTCTGTTTCTTGGCAGACAAGACATTCTGATTGGATGGAGATGTGATGGCAGTTCCTCCAATTGATGTCTGTCTGTTTATCCAGATAAGAAGAGCTGCGGGCAACAAACACAGGGAGACAGACAAGGACAGGAAAACAATTTAGACAATTTAGAGCCTCAGCTAACCCCCCCCCTCCATTTAAAAAAAAAAAAAAAAGAAAGAAAAGATCTGCATTATGTCTTTCCAGCTCATCTCCTAGTCAGGGATTTTAACAGCTTAAATCCCAGAGATCGAGTTCAGCACCTCTCCAGCCGTCTCGCTCGAATAAAGCTACAGGCTTGTGTAACTGTGTCTGTGTTTTATACATAATCACAGATCATAGCTCTGGCCATACATTCATTCATCCATCCCTGCGCCTGTGGCCAATGCTATACAGTTCCATACTGTGCTCTGCTTCTTCGATGCCTTGGCAGCAAATTAAGTTAAAGCCTGCATGGAAAAAAAAGAAGCCCTTAAATGTTGCCATATGCAGGATTGCATGGGAACTTCCTGAGGAACACATGTTGTTCTGGGTCTCTTGGAGAGGTGTTGATTCTGTGTAGTCTATAGAGTGAGACACGGTGCAGCGGACCCCTCGGCAACGATAACAGAAGGCAGCAATTCATGATATAATATTTTGTCAAAATGTCACTTTAAGACCTGTCAGTCCCAAACAGGTCGGCTGCTGTTATACACAACGTGGCAGGTTGCTCGTGACGATCAGCTCTAGCTCACTGTCAAAGTGTCAAAGCGCTGACATGTCAGACATTTTTGTGGAATGTCTTTTTTTTTTTTTTTTTTTCTTCTCCCCACTCCATTTCTGACTGGCACATTATTAATTCTCACAGTTTGTGAAATTGAATCTGTTTGTACAATCACTGGGACGTTTCATGGCTGCATATACAATATGCAATGTTTCCTTTCAGGGGGATCCCAGAACCAGAGACTGTTGTAATAAATGGTCTCTTTCAATAAAAGTCCCGATGCACGGAACCGCAGTGGAGTTGGAAATGATTAGTATGTTTTCCTCCCGTCAGTCAGCTCAGCTCTCTGAAGAGATTAAATACCTTTCCACACCTGCCTGCTTTGGCTTCACACCTTTAGAAAGCAACCAGGTGAATCCTGGATGATAAATCCAACCCATACAGTCATAAAAGTAACACGTGCATGTCCCCTGGTGTTTCTCCTGCAGGATTACTGGTTTTCTCTGGTCTTCAAGCGCCTGGTAGGGCCGAGGGTTTTGGCGGTGCGGGTGGCTGGACTGCAGAGGAAGCCCCAACCGGGACGAGTCATACGAGACAAGCTACGCATTTACGCCCACTGCACCAGCTACCACAAGTACGTGCACCAGGCTTAACCACCCGGAGCGGTTTGTGACCTGCACTTTAACACGGCCAGCATGTACACCGTCATCGTACACCACGATTTTGGGAATGTTTTTCTTTTGAGGCTGACAGACGACACGGACGCACATCCTCCACGGCAATGTGTCCTGGAAGATTTGGATGGAAAACGGACCGCTGCGGTTTTAACGTCCTCTGTGCCCCGAGTCCTCCTTCAAACACCTGTGGCACGGTGTCTGGTGGGGAGGAACAAAATCCCCAGCTGGCCCATTCGGCTTCTCATAAATAAGCAGACCGCAGACACTCGCTCATTCCCAGCTCAGAGCCCATAAAACTTAACGGGTATCACTTATCAGGTGTGTGGGTTCTGTCTCGCTGCCGTCAAAGAGCCGCTGAAAGGTGTGTGAGGCCTTTATCCCACGTCGGGATTGGCTGGAGGGGGGTATTTGAGGGGAAGGGGGAGGGACAATAAGGTGGTCTGTGCCGGGAGGAGATGAAGAGTGCCACCGTGGCCTGTTCAAGGTTATCATTTAACCCAGGCCGGTGGCTGTCAGCACCAGGCTAGACTTACGGCCTTACCCTAGACAGGGCTCGTTTACAGGTGGAGCATCTTTTGGAAAAACAGCGGAGCGCGGCACAGACAGACGGCCGATAATTGAGTTGCGTAACTAGCACGCAGATATTTGAAATTGTTCTCAGCGAGCGTCGGCTCACTCGAGCGGAGAGACGCCGATGACATGTGGGTCGGCTCCGTTTAATGTAACTACCAGCGCCGCGCTCATTCGATGCGACAGTGAAGCATTCAGGCCGGACCTCTCGAATCCAAAGGCACTTCACATGCCGTAATTTCTGCCACTTTGTGGTTTGAGTCAGCCCGCAAGTGGACGAGCCATTGTAGTCTTAGTGGTTTAACTGTGCTGTGTTAGACAGCACAGGGTATATGTGCTCAGGCACTCAGCGGTCTGAAAAGTCTTTTCAGATTAGATAGTTGACTTTCACTGCCCTTTTACCCCTTTTAGCGGTTTGCGCTGCTCTTATTTCTTTTTTCCTTCCGGGGACGCTCTGACATCAAACGGCATCAACATGTTTGTGTTCCCCGTTTGGATCCACAGGAACCTCATTGCTTGAAAGGCCTTTAGAGGTCATTAGTTCTCCTTCCATCTGAGCATCTGATCTGTGAGTCGGAGCCACGGTCCTCGATTCTCTGAAACAGGACCAGACATGTTCCCAACAGCAGTACTCACCACTTTTATCTGTCTTGGTAAATACATTAAATATTAGCTGTCTTGCAGAGGTAATGCGATAAGTGACCTAAACATTGGCAGAGAGAACAAAGTAGAGCTCAAAACTAAAAACCAAGCTTCACTGGTATGAGATTCTGGAGATGGGAGAAGTGTCTTACAAGTCTGTCGAGCCAATGACCACCAAGGCTGACATGTGGTATTCACTACAGCTGTGTTGTCTTTGTCCCCATTTCTGGGACCTTATTAGATTTTATTATGTTTGTCTTATCTGTCTGACTTAGTTATTTACCTTTGGCTCGTATCCCTATCAACTGGTGTCCCCGGTGGTTTGCTCTCAGGGGAGGGACTCCGGCTCTGTTGTCCGTGTAACTCTAGAAGTGTTGTCGTTCACACCCTCCATCGCCACGGACTGCCCCTGTGACAAGTTTTAATATCGGATACGGTGTGAGAGCGGAGCATGGTTGCATCACAGAGCCTTTGTGAGGATGACAAAGGCTTTGAACATGCAATGTGGTTCATCATCATCAGTCATGCTAAATATAGATGATGATAAAGGACGAACGTGCCGGATCTCCCATCTTGAGCTTGCTTTATCTTTATTATTTTTCTGCGGGCTCTTTTGATCTCGATTAGATCAAGGAGTAGCGGTCTGATTCCATTACTATATGTAATAAAAATATCAAAGACTTTCCTCTCTTTGTAGTCATCTTTAATTATAGAGAATTTTATTCAACATGGCAACATAATATATAATGAATCCCCATTAACAGATGTGGAGAACAGCAGTTTTATTTTTCCTCTTCTTTCGTCCCGATTATTCTTTTGACAATTTTGTTTTTCTTTGTGTTGCCAGCCATAACTATGTGAGAGGCTCCATAACCATCTACATCATCAATCTGCATCGGTCGCGAAAGAAAATCAAGTTAGCCGGAACGTTACGGAACAAGACGGTCCATCAGTACCTGCTGCAACCCTATGGCGCTGACGGACTCGGAGCCAAGTTCGTAACACTCGTAACGCAAAAAATCACATTGTGTCGTGCTGTGAATACGCATCACAAACATGCTAATGTACACTTAAGATGTCTTTATCGACATTGTCAAGGTATTAAGTGGCGAAGAACTAATCAGGCTGCACATTGTCTTGCTCTGCTCTACTGAAGCTCAGCAGCTAAGTTATAAAAGCTCCCACAGAGAGAAACAGATTCTGTGGGAAATGCTGGCACCTCAGCCTTTCAGCTGGCCGAGTTCTCTGTGTGTGTGTGTGTGTGTGTGTGTGTGTGTGTTATACGTACAAACGGCCTTAATAGAGGCTCAGTCATGATCCTTCAATAACAGCTTAATGATGGAGGATGTTTTAGGTGTAACAACAGGAACGTGACGCAATTAATAAGAGAGTAAGTTAACGACAGACCAGTTTCAGGCCTTAAATGCTTCCTGTTGCCACACGCAGCGCAGGGACACTTTTATGAAAACTATAGCAGGACCAGATGTCTATAAATTTGAGTAGTAGGTTTTTTTCTTTGTATCACCGGCCAAGCATTCAGGTCTGTGAATGTTGATAGAAAGTCTTGATTCATTACTTCTCATATTGAGAAGAGCTTTATTTGAGCTGTTTGACTGAATTTCAGGCTCATTTTTAAATATCCAGACTTTTGGCCTCAATCCTTTAAACTTTATAATATAGTAAAAAAATAAATAAAAAAAGGTTACTAATATCTGTGCTTTAAGTTCTAAAGCTGGAAATCAAAAGTGACACCGGTGTATAAATACTGTTTCAGTAAATCTTTTAGATTTATAACATCACTGTGGTGGCCAAACTATGGCATTCCAATTACAGATTTTACCGATACATGTAAATAATAGAGTTTGAAATAGGGAAAATAAATCCAGCAAAGAGTTTCATTATATTGTGCTGCTATTTTTTCTTTAAATCATATTCATTACAGTCCAATCACAGTATTATCTTAATGAGGTTCCTGGGTTAGTGTGCCCAGTACACCATCACTTACAACTGTACTCAGCTACTCTGTCGCAATAATTCTTATACTTTATGAAAATGTGAGTTAATTCTTTAATATTATGAAACTGTCAGAAATCAAAAGAATTAAAACCCTCCAGCACCTCAGTAGTTTTTCAGACTGCAGCATAATGAGTTACACCTTCTGTACATGTAGTTTGTGTTGCAGTTGAACCCTTGAAAACTAAAGTTTTCTTGTTTAGTTTGACACCACAGACCATATTTTAAACTAGTTGTACTTGAAAGAACTCATCCAGGAATTTTTTTCTCTTGTGAGAAAAGCAATTTCCTCATTTTCTCGGAGAATAATTCCTGCATCTTGTTGCAGATTTGAGTAAGTTTGTACTTTTAAATTAAAAGTTACTTAAATGTGATTTCATAAGGGGCTGCTGATCGTGTTGCACCTTGTAAAAAAAAACTTGTAGTTGAAGCACTGCAGATAAATCATTTACCTTAAAATGTCCATGTAATCAAAGAAAATGCTGCTGAAGAATACATGGCTTTTGTTATTATTACCCCCCCCCCCCCCCCCCCCCCCCCCCCCCCCCACCACGCACAAGTTCAGTTTTGCTGCCATGCAGTTGTGACCTTGCAGTTTAGTTATCAGCAGCACCCCCTAGCGACAGCAGACAGAACCGTAACCCTGAAACACTGAAGCCAAACCATCATCCTCTTTTCGTTTTGTATGAAACCTCCATCTCTCTCCTGGACTCATCTTTCCGTCAGACATGTTTAAGTCCATCACACTGCGCTAACGCAGCCCCTGTCTCTCGTCCGCTCCTCTTTGCAGACACGTCCAGCTGAACGGAGAGAAACTGCTCATGTTGGACAATGAGACGTTCCCGGAGCTCAAGCCCAAGACGCTCAGGGCTGGGCGGACCATAGCCATGCCTCCCATGACCATAGGCTTTTATGTCATCAAAAACATTAACGCGTACGCCTGTCGAAGATAACACAGAGACCTCCTTCGCTGCTGAGAGACGAGCGTGATTCTCAGAACTCAAACCACAAGCTTCAGAAACTGCGTGGATTTTCTTTTTTGATTTTCATTGTCCAGGAAAACAGATTTCGGGACTCCTCAGTAGAGTGGACACGTCGCTCGAGCACAGCTGAGTCCTCAGCCTCTTCAAACATTTATTTCAGTGGAAATATTTTTACCATCCACATTAAAATAAACAGCCCTTCCCTCGTTCCCTCCCCCAGCAGAGACAGATTTGCCCACGGCACACTGGGCTGCACTGAACACTTTTCAGTTCTTTTCACAAGCGGTTCCTCACATGCTTTAAGATTAACATGTAGAGACAATGGTTCTTCTGTGTCTGTGTATGAAGTTTATATTTTTGAAGTTAAGGGAAATGTCCTTACTCTTGGACTTCTTCTCTTGGATGGTCAAGGATGGAGGTTGGATGCCTCCACCACGGAGGTTATGTTTTTAACCCCGGTCCTTTTGTTTGTTGGTTGTTTGTTTTTTTTTATTTGTTTGTGAGCAAGATTACACAAAACACTACAAACATACTACAAAAATTACACTCTACACAATACCACAAATCTTGGTGAAAGGATGGGATGTGGGATCTTTTTTCCCCTGAGTGTGTATTTAAGGGGACTGGGAGATATGAGCTCTACTATATATAAACCTGGTTATCTGTGTGTCTACCCTGAGCTTTTTCGAATCTTTCTTTGACAGAAAGAGAAAAATCTGAGACACGTCACATTTAGTTTAACTTGATGCTTTCCACAAAGATAAAATGCCAGGGTGTGTATGAGGTCAGTCCTCGGTGTGTGTGTAGGTGTATGTGTATGTGTGTGTGTGTGTGCGTGCTTGCATGCGTGTGTTAAATTGATAAAAGCTACTGATGTGTCTGTCCAGTTGGAAGGTATGTATTTCTTACCCTCGCCACATCACAGTGGCTCAAAGGGAAATCTGTTTCTTTCACCGGCTGTGTTTTGTTTTTGTGTGTCGTTGCTTTTCTGCTGCAGGTTTCAATTTAAATCCAGATTAATGTGTCGCTGGTGCTGCTGTGCTTCAGATGCATAGCCGAAGGACAAAGTGAACCCGTCCACAACAGCTGTCCCCAAACAGACTGCGTCCACACAAAATGTGGGTTTTGCTCAAAAATCCACTCTCTTCAGGTGTGTTTGAAGGTATCTCACTTTCTCTTCAGTTTATAATCCTGTCATGCTGCTAGTTTTTGAGAATATACGTTATATATTTGACAATTGTGTACAGATTTATCGTTATATATATAATTAGATAATGTATTGTACATAAAAAAAGAATAATGGAAATATGGGATTTAAGCGTCATATGTTTATTTACAAACAGTATAATTTATATGATTAAATACTTTATATTTCTTTATATTTTAGGACTCTTATGTTATTTTTCCCCAACTCTAAAGCAAAACTAAAAATCATTTCACAAGCATAACTATTAAGCAACCAGTGAGGCTCGGATGTTTTTTGTAAATCCACTCGCATGGTCCATAAGTGACATTTTGACCTTTTTATAACCAGCTTGTAATTCTCTGAATCACAGAATGAGTAAAAGGGACAATGATAAAATATTTGTAGACAAAGCAGGAGCCTGAACATGTTACATAAAAATAATATTTGTCCTCTGAATGTTTTATAGTTAATGTAGAGATGTTTATATTTCTGTTGAAGAGCATTATTTTAATATGCAAAGTGTGCCGATATATTATTTTTGTTTAAGAAAGAGTTTACATTGATAATAAACACCTACAAATACCGGAAAAGTTGTATAGTCCTTTTAAAAAAAAACTATGTTAATGTGCTTCATGTAGGAGATGATCTGGACATTGAACCTGTGCTTGAGCAGTTGAGGTGCATCAAGTGAGCTAAGACTGGAATCTGCATAAGCTCATGGTCACAGAAGGAAGAAGGAGAAAGAGACGTGAAAGATGTGACTTGTAGAACAACAGAGATAGTGGAGTATTCGCTCGCTCTTACACACACATGCACACACTGCGGAAGCGGTCGGAGCGAGTCTTTGTAGTGGGGAGGGAGCTGTCTTGTCACTGCATGAGGGAGCTGCTGATGGGAAACATGAAGCCGGAGTGGCGTAAACCTCCAGACCCCAGCTTTGGCCCAGATAGACTCAAACCTGGGCCAGATCTGGCTCAGTGTCTATTGATGCATCTGCTCGCTGGGATCATGCAGGGAGATGAAGGACTACTTAGATCTTGTGCTCTGACCTGATAATGATAAAACGCTTTTCGAGACCCTTCACTTCCTCCCAGGCAAGCATGGCGCGTGAAGAACTGCAGGGCGAAAAGTGCACTGTAAAAAAAAAAAAAAAATGCACAAATATTAAATTGAAAGCAAGGGCGGGCTTGAGCTTCATCTGAAGGTCCATGACTGTGAGTCATTAACACTGGCAACCCTTCAAGAGCTGTGATCCAAAGCATGTACCTTTAATTATATTTTTGTTTTAAGTTCCACTCATGGAAAATGGGCTCTCTGCTTTTACGTCAGCGACAGAAATGTCTGAGTGCACATGTGGTTCACTTTAAGCGGGCTGACATTGTTGACATGTAAGAATTAAACCATGCTCATTAACACCTGGTCCACGGAGCCCATGGCCGGGCAAGGAGGAAAATATTCTTCACTACGAAGGCCGTACATGTTGCAGAAATGCTTTATTTGTAAAGTTTGTACAAATCTGGAGGAGATGACATGTTAACGTACAGGAGAGAGGTAACGTGAATCTAGCTGGATTTACTCAAGAAAATTGCTTGAAATCAGTTGTCAGGGCGAGTTTGAAAAACTCTCAGATCAGCTACCTTGCATACAGATGATGATGGAAAATGTCCCTCTGTGCAAGAGCAGAAACATAAACTATATTATTACAGGTTTGAAAGGCTGTCGTCGTTTGTTCCCTGAGTAAATTGAGTATGTCTGACCTGCAGGTTAAAGGGTTAACAATCACCTCTGTGAATTTCCCGACATTCAGCTCAGGATTTTATCAACTCAATCTATGGGAAATGGTTTGGATCACACAAACCTGGTTCGTATAAACCTGAGCCCTGCAATAACAAGTGACCGGCGTCACTTCCCCTGGCAGAAATCGAATTGTGTGGTGATGCAGGAGGACGCATCTGCGTGACAGTGCCTCCTTAGCGGAGGTAGCTGTTACCCAGGCCTGCCCAGCACTGTTTACACTCAGTGATTCATTTTGAGACATGCAAGGTCCCCATGCCGTTTTAGCAAACACTGAGGAGTCCGTGATGTTTACTCTGTATATACAGGAGTCAGCTTAAATAAGGCTTCCACGAACGCTGGATCCCCGAAAACTGATGGACTTGATTAGACTCTGGCCCACGACGACGCACAACTCCACCATTCTGACCCATGAAAGGTTAATAAAACATAAATATTTATGTTGCTATGGGGTTCCGCACTCTGCTCAGAAGCCGAGCATGCAATGAGTGCACAATATGATGATACAACACAGATATGCTGAAGCCATCGAAGCAGTCGCTGAGAAACTTTATTGGCGAATATAATATATGCAGCATGTGTCTGTGTCCTACCAGGTGTCACCACTCTACAGAATTCATATAGGATCTGTCCTATGTCCTACTGTCCCTTTTATTACGAGCGGCTCAAAGCTCATATAGCTAGGCTGAGCTCATAAATATGGCTATGATACAAAAACTTGGATATTTACAGATGAAGCATAAATATTCAGTTATTTATTTTATTTATTTATCTCTGATGTAACTCAGATCTCTGAAGTTCAAACAGTTAAATTGCAGACTTTGCAGGAACAGTGTCAGTACACGTAATGTAGTTCATTCCATATTTTCCCATATTTGCTGTATACAATGCAGAAAGACGATGTTTGTAGATTATGAATATGTGTATGTGAGAAAGGAATTACTGAATATGTGTGAGTTAGACGTTTACTTAACCAAGATTACACACACACAAAAAACAAAAAAACTGGAGGGATTACCACAAGACTTAGTGAAAGGATGTAGGTCAAGAAATTACAAGATCGTTTTACTTTCTTTACCATTGCGTTTTTGACATTTTCTGTGATTTAAATAGTTAATGGATCTCGACTTATATATCAGGCATATTTAAGTGAATGATATCTATCTATGTGGGATTTGGTGCACTCCAGCGGGTTTCATGATCTCATGCACAGCATTCTTTTAAAATATAAACCTACAATCTGAACATTTAGTCCTGCTGTTAAAAAGCAGCAGTGTTAAACTACTGTTTAATTGTTGCTATCCTATTAAAACACAACACTCCATCTATGTTATGGGAATGCAATTAAATGTGATTCAAAACGTTTTAAATGAGCGTTTCATTTGATATTTAAAAAGGATCCAGCCCACAAGCCTCAGTCTGTGTATTACAGTGACCTACATTTTGTAAACTATGGCTATTGTTCCTCTGGGTATTCAATGATTGTATAAACTAAGAAGAACAGAGCACAAACACACGTCTAATCTCAGGTCTCAGCCCTGGTAGCTGCATTCCTCAGATACCAGTGTGTGTGTGTGTGTGTGTGTGTGTGTGTGTGTGTGTGTGTGTCATGTGCCCCACTTCAGGCTGCAGCACATGACTTCTTCTTGCCTCAATGATCATCGGGCGGCTGCGTGAGGGAGGGGGAGCCACTGAAAGGAGCAGTCACTTCCTGCACAGTCCTCCTCCTCCTCCTCCTCCTCCTCCTCACCCCGCAGCACCGTGACATCCCTCCACAGAGGAGAGCTGCTGCTGTCACATGACCACGTGCTGTGCGGAAGGAAGGAAGCGGATGACAAACACACGCACACACGCACAGAAGTTGGAACCCTCCCGGACCTGCGGGGAGCAGCGAGCGGACGGAGCCCGGAGAGGACGCGCAGTCTGGGATGGCCCGCGCGCACGGTGAGTCCTGCACACACGTAAAGTGCGTAAAGTGTCGTGTTGGTGAAGTTTGTGCGCGCGGCAGCGGAAGGCGCAGTCGTGGGGAAGTGAGCTGGGGCTTGAGGGAAAGCACGGGCTGTCGTTGACGGATCGGATCAAATGATTACAAACTCACAGTCAGTTAGAAAGCATGAGTCTGTGCGATGTGTCTACAACACTGCGTGTTTCTGTTGTTATAGAAACACGTGAAAACACCCAATATGAAGCCCCAAACATGCACATGAACTAAATCACATGAGCTGAAGTTTCAGTGACGACACGTGATGACATTTCTGAGAAATACTCCTGTTGTTAATGCATCTAGATGGTATATGCAAATGAAAGTATAACGTTCTCATGTTTTGATCTAAAAGCCAGAGATGAAGCCAAAAATATCCAGGACATGGTCCAGGCCATCTTGTCCGTTTGGATCCAGATGTATATAGCGTGTCAGTCTGAGCTGTCAATCATGCATTTTCATGTTTTTATGGGTACATTTATCTGGTGTGAAATTTGACTTCATCGCTTGGTCCATTTTTTCCTATCTCCTGACATGGAGTTCACATTTGATCGTGACCTTAATTCAATGCAATATGTTCAGTCAGAGACTGTGGACTTGAGGTCACAGAGTTCGACCTCCAGGCCTGTGTGAAAATACGTTCCAGTGATGCAGTGATGGATGGCTATAGTGTTAACAGACACCCGTGGTTTCGGCCATCTTTATTTCTATAACAATATGTGGTTCACTATCCAGCTGTAAAAAATGTCAATAAAAAGCAAGGCTGTGAAATGGATTGAATATCCGGCGGCCATTTGCATCTTTGAAGTGCGCGGCCTGATCAGTGATGACGTTCTGATGATCTCTGGGTTCACATCAAACAGCTCTTTAAAGTGTTTAACTGAGCTGCGTTTCACAATTTTACTGTAACATCGTCAAGAATGAAAGACAGATGTGTTTTCAAAAGAGCACAAGCTTGTCACATCAAGAAGTTTACAGTAAGAAACTGTGGACTCTTTAAAGAAAGAAAGGGATTCTTTTAATCTAAAGTGCTGTTTCAACATTGGATCATCAATCCCATTTTTTTCTGCCTTCACAGTCAAGATGATGACACCCTCCTCTTTTTGGACATGACCCAGCTGTGAAAAGCAACCTCCCCGCCCCACCCCCCCAACAGAACCTGGTATGTCTTTTGCCTTTTCCTTTATATAAAGAAGGACAGGAGTGCATCTGCAGTCCAGATGAAGTGTCTGCTGATAGCCAGTGAAAGCGCAGAGGTCCTCTTCCACTGGACTGACCCGGAGTTTCAGCAGAACATCCAGCGGAAGTATGGGGCATCTCAAGAGGAGGGCCAGGGGGTAAGAGAGAGACGAATATAGTGTTTAGTAGATGATGTACGTAGGTAGCTGTTCCCCGAAGTCATCAATTTGTTTCTCCTCTTCTTTTGTGTTTCCTCAGCTTCCTGCCTTTGAGGACAGCATCAGCACTCTGTTCGCTCCCATCATCATCTCTTGCAGCAGCATGGTGGACAGGCTCGGTGACAGCTACACCTCCTTCACCACGGAAAACAACCACATCTACGTCCTGCACCAGGTAGCAGCCGCCCTTCAAAATAAAAGCCATCCTCGGCCCTGCAGAAATCCCCAGATTAGCTCTGCTTCATGTGACACATCCAGCAAGTTTTGTGAAACAGCACACACGTTTAAAGCAGATTCCGGCCGCAAATGATCTCCCCTCGTCGGCGATGACGGCACTGTGTTGTGAATGCAGGCCTCTCTCACTGTGCAACGTCATGTTTGTCATGTGAGTCGTGTTAAGCAATCACACCAGGCTTTGTCTGCCTGCAGGACGTGACACAGTCACTTCTTCAATGTCAATTCAGAATCAACACAAAGCACCTAAATACAAACGTCTTCACTTTATTTTCCATTTTATTCAAGTTCTTGGCTAATTAGCTCATTTTGTCTCCAGTTCGACGAGTGTCTCTACATTGCCGTGAATGGAGACGGCGAGGAGGGAGAGGACGCCCTGAGGAGGAAGATCTATGTGATGAAGAAGCTGGTCGAGGTCCTGTTTGGCATGGTCACCCTCAGCAGCCACCTCCTCAGAAGAGAGTAAGGGTTAAGGGACTTTTAGCGTGTTCTCGCTCAGACGTTGAAATGCAGCGGCTGACTTGATGTCTCAAACGTGTTGCTTGTCACCAGACTACGACCTCAGGACACGGAGCAGAGAACGAGGCTGTGGAAGCATCTCCAGAGTCTGCTGGAGACCTACAGCCACCTCCGGGAGAACGACCAGAGCTTCCTAGTAGAGGTGCAGCACACGTTTATAAAGTCTGAGCATTTTGTCTTTTTATTTGGACAAATTTTCCGTAAATCCTGCAAAATCTTTTTATAAAACACAGCTCCATGATGGACATTTAAGCCAAAAGCTTTATCCTAAGGATTTTTTTTTGTTTTCATTATTACATCAGATATATGTTATAAACATTTAACCACTAGATGGCAGAAGTAGCTGGGAACATTTTCTTACTGTTGAAAATAATTTCTGGGTCTATTATTTCCTCTGCACCCTGTATCTTTTATATCTATATCTTTTCTGAGAACCAGTTCCAACTTGACCTTGGCTTCATTTTTCAGTCGAATGTGGATCATATTTTTTTAACGCAGATGACAAAAGAAAACCTGGGATGAATTTCTACTTCTGCCTTTCTCCTCCTCAGGCAGTGGAGCGGCTGATCCACCCCACGCTGTGCGAGCAGTGCATCGAGTTCCTGGAGCGCCGTTTAGTTCAGCAGCTCAACAGCAGCGCAGAGAGAGCAGGAGAGGAGGTGCTGCACGCCTTCATCTTGGTTCACACCAAACTGCTGGCCTTCTACTCCAGGTGTGTTTCCACGAACCCCCTCACAATCTATACAGAAATAGAGCATAAATTATATTATATAAGACGTCTACTCTGTCCAGCCGCAATGCGAGCACACTCGCCACCTCCGACCTCCTGGCCCTCATCATCATGGCACAGAATATGTATCCTAGCAACGAAGACCTGGACGACCCGGCTCCTGAGGTTGGAAATATTAAAAGACGCTCCCAAAGCAGCACTGCTTTTCTGATTGTGAATCATTGGCGTATGTTGTGTGTGTGTGTGTGTGTGTGTCTATGAAGGATGTTGAGAGCACGTCTGGTTCTGGTCATGAGAGCTTCTACACCCCAGAGCCGTCGCCAACTGACAGACGCTCCAGTGGCTCAGGTGGGTTGTGTGGAACAGGGTCCTTGAGGGGGTTCCTGGAGGATTTTTTTTATAGCCTGACATTCTACACCGTAAAATACTGACAAACATATTCAAAAGAAATATAAATACTCACGTATGCATTTACATTCATGTCCCTAACAGCATCCCAGTCAATACATGTAATACATACAAGTATATGATAAGCTGCATTTGATCTGTTGTTTAAGGGAATAATATTTGAATATTTAAGTGTATCTCTCGTCATTACAGTCTTGCAGTGTCAAAAGAACTGTTTGTTGTGTGTGTGCTTTGTGTCTCCAGACAAGCCAGAGAAAGAGAGCCTCCCAATGTTTGAGTTCATGGACCCAGACATCCAGGTGAGATCATTTTTCAGTGTCTGTTCCCAATAGTTTGCTCTGATGTCTAATATTCTGTTCAAAATTAAACCCATCATCGTTTGGATTGAGACCTCACAGTTGGATAAAGAGATTAATCCTCCTCAGATGGCAGAGGACAGCCTGAAGGCTCTGGAGGTTCCTCCCCCTGACCCTTCAACCCCTCGCAGAGTCTTTTTAGAGATCTCGGGCAAAGATGGTCTATATCCCATGATGCCTCACTCCATGTATTGCCTACCACTGTGGCCCGGCATCACGCTAGTGCTGCTAACAAAGGTTTGTGGACAACAACATTAAATTCTGTATTATTATTATATTTGCTCAAGCTTTTTTCTCACTTGTTAACATCACCTATCCCACATTCATCTCGACCTATTTAAGAAACTACAATTCTGTCCGTATTTCTCCCTGTCAGATTCCCACCAATGCAGTTGCCATGTCAGTTTATAAGTTTTTGGAGGCTTTCGTCAAACTGGAGAAATGTTTAAGTGAAGGACACGAAGGCTCCGCTGCGACTCGAGGACAATTGGTGATAAATGACATCCGCAGCAAACTGGATAAATTCATCAAAGCCCTGGGGCCCAGTGAGCTACAGGTGTGTGCTTCTTACATTCCATTTTTCTGTCTCATGTATCTCTGTAAATATATTTAAAGTGGACTTCTCATTTAAAAAAAAAAAAAAAAAAAATTACAATTATTGTCTTCACTTCTGTTACAGGCTATATTGGGACTGTTGAAAGTCTTTCTGTATCTTCTGTATCTTCTTGAATTAACCTGTTGCTTATCCAGTAAACAACAGTTTATAGAAAAGACAGAAATAACCAGTTTATTTATAGGAAAGTAGTTTTAATATTTATAATTTTTGACCTGTACAAATAAATAAAACCCCTTGCCACTGTCTTCTATCCAGTCTGCTCAGTTACTGAATGTCTGGAAGGAGTTCAAAAATCGAGCCTATACCAGAGGAGGACCTGGGTTCAACAAAGAGTAAGTCTGCTGCCGCCCTCTGCTGGCCAGAGTGCATCATAGCAAAGCTGCAGACCTGTTCCTCTGGAATGTTTACATTCATGTTTTATTTTTAGCCTCATCCCGTGGTGTAAGAACATGAAGACGCAGCTCTGTGGAATATACCGGCAGTGTTTTCTCATTGACTCCGGACCAGGTGACATCCCCCAACGTCTGTCCCCGGGTCTGCAGGAGCGAACGCAGACCATGGCACAGTGAGCATGAGGCTGGATTCCTGCTTCTCAAATCTGAATCGCATTCCTTCAGATCCTCAGTGTTGATTCATTTTCATACAGAGAGAAACTCATGGACTGGAAGGACTTTCTGTTGGTGAAAAGCAAGAGGAATATCACCATGGTGTCATATCCTTTCAGAGAGAAATTCTGCTCCCTGTGATGCCTACGAAGTGTCTGATCTGATACCCTTTTTTGTATATAACATACAATACCCTCCATCCTGAGTATACTGATCTTGACCCAGTTCATCTCACATATCTTGAGGATTTCCCCGGCCTCATTCATTTCATCTGCGTGGACCGATCCACCGGCCAGATGATCGCACCGTCACTCAGCATCACAGAACGCACCACGTCTGAGCTGGGGAAGGGGCCAGTGGCTCAGTTCATTAAAAACAAGGTCAAGCATATTTGAAGTGCACGGTTTTAATTAGAGTGCAGCTAATTAGGGTTAAATTGCGTTTTGGCAGATAAAGAGCACAGCAGAACCTGTGAACACTTCCAGTCTCCGTGCTGAGCCAAGTGAACTGTCTGTAGATGTGGAATCAGCATATTAGCCTCCAGCAAGGAGGTTGTTTGTCAGCGGGATCACACAGAAACTCCTCAGTTGACTTTCATGAAATTATGTGTAAGAAAGGAAGAAGCTTTCAAATTTGAAGTGGATCAAAGACCTGATCCAGGACTTTTATTTCATTGTGAGGCCAGTTTTCAAAATTGTATTTTGATTTCTCAGAGATTGAAGGATTTCCATCAAAACAACAATGGACGTGTTAAAATGGACTGATTTACGTTTTTAGTCTGTTTTAATTTGATCCAAGTGAAAATTTGAATTTTGAATTTTGAATGTTGATTCTTGGCCTCAGCTGACGACCATTTTTGTTCAAAGTGTTTTTTTTAACTTTTAAAAGCTTCCTACATATACATAATTCATCTAACTGAAAACATTTCTCTGGACTGATGTCTCCTGAAGGTTTGGAACCTGGTCAGCACGACGCGCCACTTTCTCCGGAAGGGTTACTCCACTGTCACGTTGCGTGATGGAGACTTCTACTTCTGCTACTTCCTCTGGTTTGAAAATGAAACGGTAAATTATTAGACTATATTAATTTTCAGCAATAATAATAAGTCTATTTATTTTCTTTATTTTCTGTATAAACAATAAAAATCCAGCTTGTATATATAAAGTGTATATCTGGTCAAACAGGGCTACAAGTTAGAGGCTGGGGACATACCCATCCTACCCGATGACTCTGCCCCAATCGGGATGCTGGCGTGGGACTACTACAGGTAAGCAACATCATTTCGGCAGAAATCGATGCGACTGATTCAAACGAGAGTGTCGATGACTGTAGGACGTGTTGTGTCCAGCAGGAAGCTGCTGCGCTACTACAGCAAGAATCACCAGGGTGAGGTGGTGAGGTGCTACGAGCTGCTGACGGTTCACCTGGGGGTCATCCCCACCGAGATCATCCTCCAGCACTGCCGACAGCTGGCGAGCAAACTTTGGGAGCCTTCGCGCAATCCCTTACTGTAGCCACACCCACACAAGCTTGAGTCACTGTCACTGAGGTACACATCACTGCGTTACTACTGCCCCAGAAAAAAAAATACTATAAAATACTATATATATATATATACTGCGTTCCATACCTGTATATAAGTTACAAGGACGTAAAATAATTTATTTCGGGCACTTATGTTTAATATCAGCGAACACAGTTGGCCTTTTTTTGTATCTTGTATTAATTATATTGATAATGTTGCTCCCTCAATTTTTTGTTGATTGACCTGCATTACTACTGTGGATGTAGAATTGTGTGAATGAAGTACATGCAGTAGTATTTATGTATAATACAGATTAATACACAGATTCTTCTACACTGGAACAATAAATGTCAGTAGTTTCTTATTCACTTTTTTTATCGAGTCATTGTAAACATAACGTTAACAGCACAGTGTGGAACCATTGCAGTCATTTAAAAAGATCGAGTCATTTCCCAAGCATATGTGATCTCACAGTGCTCACCTGTATGATAATAGCTACTCTTGTCACAGTTGGTGATGCATGGTTCATGGATTTTTAAATAAGATGGACTTATTTCTGTCTGCACGATCGTGGATTCGTGAGGCATCGATGTGGGCGCTTTAAAGGTCAGCCCATGCTGCGCCAGCCTCTTATGGAGGACGCTATACATGCTCACAGTGAGAGGGAGGAGTGCACGTGGAGTTCACTATATGATTACTCTCTCTGCTGCTGGCTCCCAGTGCGCCTGTGAGGTCGGTCACAGCGCGCGCAGACACCAGGTCCCTCAAGAAGAGTTTCTCGGCACTGACATCATGCACCACCTGGAGGAGAAGGAGTTCTAGATAAATTTGCGGCAGCGTGAGAGCGCCGTTTAGTAATGGATCCGAACTCACTTGAGCCTTCATCGCATCCATGCGTATTGTCTCGTAGTAGTGCAGCCTGGCCTCCGGGTGCCGCAGGTCGTAGCCGAACCCTGCCAGGCTGACCTGGTCGCACAGCTGGAGAGCCAACACCACCGCGCTGGCACCAAGTGTCGGCACCATCTACTAGTGAAGAGGAGAATCCCGCTATGATATCTAGAAGCAGGCCCACATGCCAGCCATCATTCTTCACAGCTTGGCAAGAAGGGAGTTAAATATCCAACACATTACATTGGAACTCACTTTTCCCTGTTTCGCTGCATATTTCTGTAACACTTGCCCCGTCTTGTGAATAATCTCCGGGTGCAGGATCCTGAAGTTCTCTGGTTTTAGAGGGATGTCATCCACCACCTCTCTCCAGAACCACATTTTGGACCAGAAGCTCTGTTTAAAAAAAAAAAAAAAAAAATCAACATGGCAGATGTTGGGCGTGTGAGAGAGGATGTGACAGCAGTGGTTCACGTGATGTGTTTACCAGAGGCTGTTTGGTGATGACAGAAGTTAGCCAGTCCAGGTCCAGGCTCTTGAAGACCACCAATGCAACGATGGAGGTCTTTCTGTAGTCTTTAGCAACGCGAGGTGCTGCCTCTGGGTAAATCAAGCGGATGGTGGTGCGGGAACCAGCATCTCTCTCAAAGCCAGTCACTGGGGCATCATTCAACCTATATGGTTGAAAATGTTGTCTTGAAAATTTCTTCTCGCTCCACTTCAACCTCTGCGTGTCTGGCGCCGGCAAGCTTACCTGATGATGATGTCATACTGGTCTATATGAGATCCAAGATGGCTCCCATGAAGAACCCCTCCGTTGCCCACCACCATACATCGCCTGCAGCTGCCCTCTCTCCTCAGCGATGGAGGCAGGTTATGCTCAGGCAGAGACGCAAGAGCCAGGGCCAGAGGCTCCTCGCTGCCCTGGAGCCCCAGAGGAGGGGACAGATCCCAGGGCGCGAGCCCGTCCTGCTGCACAAACACGGGGATGTCCACGAGGCCCACGGAGCAGGACAGAGACCTGAGATGGTTTAGACCCCAGTGAGGCTGACAGGGGTCTGAGAGCAGCGAGGCTGAGCGGTTCAGCAAGACCTGAGGGAGGGGGAAACAGGAAGAGGTTTGGTAATGATGAAGGAGTTTGACCCCTGTCTCCCCCATTCCCAGTACACACTGCAAAATGTGGCAGCTAAGATCCATACCAGATCTTTAGAATGGTGGAAGTCATTGCCCAGTGTTGACACCTGATTGGTGGGGAAATAGGCAGGAATCAGAACAGCTGAGTAGCATCCGATCAGCAGCACCAGACTGAAGGCAAGGTTCTCACCCCTGGCGTGGCAGAGGGTGAAAAAAAAGACAATAGCATTAAATGACAAGTTCCCAAATAAAATAAGTCAGTGATTTCCCGTAAAAGATTATACCTGGTGAGGAAAAAATCACTGGTGTGAGAATTTGTGAGCGTGCGCTGCCTGTGACTGACAGGCGTTGGTGTCGCAGCCTCCGCAGCGTCAGGCAACAGCAGGGAGTCGTCATCTGTGTCTTCCACACTCAAGTGATCCAGTGTCACCATGGTACCTGCGGCCGCACCAGCAAAGCACGCACGTTACTGAATTCACAAAGTCGATTTGAATCCAAATCAATTTATGACACATGAACAAACTTATCTGGCTTATCTCTTATTGTGACGGTATCACAAAGTGTTTGTACGGCTCCGCTACCAGCATGTTATCTCTAAATGTCAACAAGCCCTGTCCATTCAAATGCTTTCTCCAATCTAATGCATCAAGAGGAACATTGTTTTGAGCAATATAACAATATAACTTACACTCAGCTTGGTAGAGACATAAACAGAGACTCAACTGTCTCTTTTCCTCTGCTCCATGGCTGATGGGAAAGCAGCAAGACTCATGTCCTGTGGTGCTAAAATGGCTGCTGCAGGGTCCTACCCCGCTGAACTTTGCCACTTCCCTTTAATAACACATGGTTAACCATTAACATGTCACCCCGTGGCAGGAATGTCTGTAAATAAGTGCATGACCGACTGTCCAGCTAAAAGGAAATTGCGTCCAGAAAGTCGGTGTAAAAAACCTCGATGCACTAGAAGTAGATTTCTTTCACATGTGTGTATATTTCTACTATGTTTTATTTGAATGTAAAGATGGCCTCCACCAAAATTGCACAGTGAATTTTGTTGTTGTGCTGGTAAGCAGCTATTTACACGGTATCACTCAACGATAATGAAACCTCTGTAAATAACATAACCTCCAAGAGCAGTTCGTGTAAAAAAGACAAGTGTGTGGGAAGAGCTCCCTCAACTCGTGACCTGGGCTTCACGCCTGAAGGTTGGGCATGTGTGTGTAACAAAGAGGGAAAGCGAGAGGGAGTGGAGCTGGCAGGAACTCACAAATACAGTACATGCTTCCACACACCACAGTGCACACACACACCTGTTTGTTGGGGTAACAGGGTGTCCCACCATGAACCCTGCATTCCTGCCGGGAAGCCATCGGACCAGCCGAGCAGTTTCTCATCAGCGGCTGCTCTTCTTTTATCATCCCCCAAAACAGAGGAGAAGATTTTAGCTGATTGAAATAACTTTATGAACTGCAGACATGGCAGAGGTTGAGTAGTGAGCGTTCGGCGTGATGGACCATAAATCAGAAGGAGAGACGGAAACTCAGGTTGGTTAAATGTAATGGTTTTCTGTTTATAGTGTCTTACATTATGTGTGGCTTCTATGGTGATCATCAATCACTCACCACCAGGGACGTTGTATTAGGCATTATAGCATGCTGAAGAATAGTGACGTGTCACAGTTGCTTAATTTGAAGAGACGTGTCTCGCTCTGTTGGTACGACCAAGACAAAATGTCAATGTTCAAGTTTAATTTGAAGCTTAATGGCTCCGGTTCATGTTTTGCCATTAACACACATAAAATAAATCTCATTCTTATAACTGCGCAATGATACAAATATAATTACTGCTAGCCTTAACTTGAAAAATATGCAATTATTTGGGCGTTATCTTCAAAGCGTAATTTAAATTAAAATTGTTCTGACACTCAAAGAATTCTTTATGCACAAGAGAAATATAAATATAACATATAAACCCCAGCTGAAAATATATGCAATCAAGAATACGCCAGCAGAGAGGAGGCAGTTTATTTGGAACATTACATTTGTTAAAGCCAAATATAGCTTACACTATGTTATGAGATTACTTGGACATTAACACAGTACATCATTCCGGACTCTCAGCAGCCCTTGGCCTACTTGGCTTCTCTCCTGCTTCTCTCACTAAGCTTATCTAACGCTGTTTTTTACTTTATAATTGCTTCTGACATTTTTTTTAGGCAGCGGAGCGAGAGAAGAGAGTTTCCTCAGACCAACACTGTGAGATTTTGGAGCTGAGTGGAGGGGAAGATGTCGGGGAGCTGTGCAGGGAGAAAAAGAAGATCATGAAGAAAAGCGACTCACAGAGGTTGTGTGCGGAAATCCCTGTGGTGAGCTGCTGTTGTGAAACCTTATCTTCACATGCGCAAAGAGATATAAAATTGAATCTGTTTCTCGCCTGTGCATTTTCTCTTTCTGTGTGTGTGTGTGTGTGTGTGTGTTTGTTCAGATAGGACACGTTGATACTGCAGAATTCATGAATGCGGCCACTCTAGGCAATCTGAATGTGATAGACAAGTATCTGGCAGATGGTGGGGATCCTAATGTCCACGATGAGGTATGTTTCGAGCACAGATACAGTAGCTGCAGCATGACACAATAAATAACTGCAGCAGCAGTGAATTTAAATGTTTTCAGTTGAAGAGGACAGGTCTACATCGTGCCGCTCTGGAAGGACACGCCGCAATCGTCCACAGTCTTTTACAAGGAGGAGCTGACATCAACTTCAAAGATCAGGTAAGACATGTGCAGGCAGATTGCTTCTTTGTGAAGAGGATGATGAGATGAAGATTAGATTCCTGTAGTTACCTGAAGTCAGTTCAGCTGACAGGATGGGGCCCTGCTGCTGTATTCCAGCTGGGCTCGGGGGCCATACACTGGGCCTGCAGAGGGGGAAACCTGGAAGTTGTGGAAATCCTGAAGAGTAACAGTGCTGATCTGAACGTTAGAGATAAGGTGAGTGTGCATTTCATTTGCACTGTGACAAATGCGGGTGTGTCCGTGACCATTTACTGAAATGCATTGTTGTGTTTGCGTATGGATTTGCATACAAATAACAGTCACTGCGTTGTTGTCGCTGCCGCACTGCAGCTGAACAGCACTCCCCTGCATGTGGCCACGAGAACAGGCCACAGCACCATTGTGGAGTACCTGCTGTCCTGCGGAGCCAAAATCAACTGCATGGACAGGGTATAGGAAGCAGCTCAGCAGTCTTTCTGTCCGGTTCTCAGCATTTCTGTCACTTCATTCTTCACCAACACATTTTCTTTCTTGCCTCAGGAAGGAGACACAGCCCTGCACGACGCTGTGCGTCTCAATAGACACAGCATTGTGAAACTGCTCGTCGATGCAGGGGCTGACACCAAAATAAAGAATCTTGTGAGTTTATCTTGTGTATGTCTAGTCTGACTTTATGTTTTACACATTTTAAATCAAGTTTATGTAGTTTCAACAGGCAATTTAACAGATTACAAATCAGCAATTTAGCCATAACCAACACTTAAAGCTACAAACACTGTACATAATGACCCTGTGCTAACATAGTGACAGTTTCAACTGTTTTTCCAGGAGGGAGTGACGGCAATGCAGCAGGTGAAGCAGTGGCAGGTGGACATCATGGAGACGCTGGGGGAGGCGGGACAGGTACCCCCTGATAGACCTCAAGAGAGGAGTGAATAACACAAAGTGAAAGATGTAATAATCACTCAATATGATGTGACTGATCTGTCAAAATACATCCTGAGTCCACTGCACATCTGTCCATGTCATATTTGAGTACATGCATTAACTTATGGGCCATATGGTGTGAGCTTTAACCTCTGAGATTATTCTAAATATTTGCCCTGATGTGATGGATTTGAAACGATCTTCTTTTGCTAAGCTTTGGCTTTGGTTTTCACTTCTGAAGAGCTTTGGGATCTTAGCAGCACTCTTGTGTTTAATATCTGATTTTGATGCATTTGGAGGTTGAATATTAATAAAACGCCGTAATCCAAAAAAAGAGGAATTGGGGGCCATCCATCTAACACGCTGAGTCTAGGAGTTATCAGAACTCTGCGACACTGAGCTGCTGATGTGCTAGTAAGAGGAGCACAAACACTAGAGGGTTGTGCTAAAAGCTTGTGTCATCGGATACCCACAATGGAGCTGGTGGATTGAAAGAAGGTAGAAGGACCATTGGCTGAACAGAACAAAAGAGGAGGACACCACCTACACCCACACCGCACCATTGTGCTTTCAGCGCTTCCCATGAGATTTAACAACCATTCACACCTTCACCTCATGTGCAAAAATAGAATTTATTTATGCTTGTTCTCAGAAAACAGCCAGGAGCAGCACTAACCAACCAAGTGGCATGAGTGAAGCCACAAAGGTTAAACATTTCAATCATCAAATCAATCATCTGTCAGTGCAGAAGAAACTTCTCTGATATGAGATATGAAACATCTTCTAGTATCTCCAGCCAGGTCCAGCCCCCCCCTTGACAGAACTTTGACCTGAATGACTGAGGATCTTCACGGGCTTTACCAGATGGTGTTGATGCTGAATTTGAATATACATCAAAAGGTTCCTTGTTTTATAGAGGCGACAGACCCGGCCGGAGCTCAGAGCAGGGCTGCGTTTGAGACGTCAGCTGTCGATAGCGGAGATGGCTGCGAGTCAGGGGTTCAGCAGGAGCTCAGTGGACATATTTTCCTTCTATCATCAGTGGCTCAAATGTTCCTGAGTGAGGTTGGTCATTCACACTGAGAAAAAAAACCCTCCTCTTTACTATGTGGCTGTATAGTTTGTTATTGTACATACAGCCACTCATTGTGTTGCACTCTATTCTACTGCTATTCTCCTTCACAATGTGGACGTGAAATTGCTGTTTTGAAAAAAAAAAAAAAAACAGGGGCAGACTTCTGCTGAATACCAATGTGTTCGCCATAGACAAGCCATCAGTTACAGTATCAGCTGCACGCAGGGTTTCCTGTTCCAGTCAAGGCTGTGCTAATTCTTCAGGAGTTCATGTGTTGCGCACAACACAAGGTTACACACTTATCTTGTCAGTGTGACCCAACAGGGGCGCAACATTGAACTGTAAACATAATGCAGTGAGGAAGAAAAGGACTCCTGCTCTTTTATGTTGGACTCATACATCTTTTACAGCTTTAGTTAGATGCCATTTTTGATTCCATGTGAACTATAGCCGTGGCCTGTTGTGCAGTGATATTGCAGGGGACTGGAGTGAGAATAAGAATAAGAGGGGGGATGGTTGGGGAACTGGAGACTCATGCTTTGTGCTGTGTCGCAGCCCAAAACCAGAGGAACCTGTTTATTCTTGAAATGCTAAAACTTCCCAGTACACGGGATCTGTGCCACTATGTGAACTTTGTCAGAAATGGCTGTACAGTGAGCTACAAATTCAACACAAATGTTTATTTTTCAACACAAGGCTTTATTGAACACGTCAAGCGTTTACCACCTTAATGATTCATACTCAAACCTCAAACCGTGCAGTAGTTTTCTCTGAGATCATTCGAAGCAACATTATGTTGTTACTGGGAAAAGAAAAAAGGTAACCATGGCAATGATATTTTCCAGGCAGGTGAAAGTCTGGACAGGCACGCTTTAAAGCACCATTTGTTTGTTGTAGGATGTGGTATTCCATTGTGCTCAGCTCCACTCAGGAGCGTGTAGGCAAAGACGGCTCGAGCAGACGTTGCTTCCAACACGGAGGAAAGAACAGTTGCTCCTATGTGATTTGAAATGCAGCGTATTACACACAAAGCAAACATGACAGTTTAGTGCGCTCGTCGATAGCAGCACTAATGCATCCACTGCTCTGTCTTTCCATTACCTTTCAGCTTAAACTGAAGCAAACAACAGTATGGGCTCATAATAGAGTATTGATATTCTTTTTCCCTCTTGAATAATGTAACTGAAAATGAGCAACTGCACACAAACCCTGCTTGAGAATATAACCCTGCTTCAGGAATATTAACAACACAATCTCTCATCAAATATCTTCTTTTCTTTAATCTTTACTCCTTTTGTTCTCCTCGCCACTGAAGCCCCAGGAGGATTTGTCCCGATTTGTCTCTGTTGTTCAGCTGTAAGAAATAACACATATTCCAGGCGTCCCTACCTATAATACCACTTGATTGTCTTTGGTTGAAGTGCTATCTATGTAAGCAACCCTAGACAAGCCACATCTACAAATGATTTGTAAGGCCTATTAACATTTCAAGTACACTGAATTAATCTGCGGTCATAGAATACCTTTGATTGGCTAAAATGTCTCACAAATTCTGAATATTTCAAAATACTCAAACACGCTTAGTCTTAAATAACTCTGCGACACTGTTCTCTACCGGACCAATCAAAGAATGAGCAAATCATTCTGTTGAAAGGTCACAAGAAACACAATCAATCACAATAACTATCTATACACCTCACAGAAAACACATACATTAGTCACATACTTTTAAATATGTCTGATTTATGAAGTCGTCATCATTCAGCTGCCATGAGTTAAATATACTTTCCAGTGATTTCCATTGGGAGTGAGAGGTTTATCTGGGGGAGGGCAGCAGCAGGACTTAGTAACAGTCTTCAGGCAGACCTCAAAATCATTAGACTGACAGACACTGTAGGGCAAATGATGCAGAGGAGAGGGGAAGGAGAAGGCGCTGTGCTTAATCTGATTTTCAGATGGACAGCCTTGAACTATTCCACAATACCAAAACGTTTTTAAGGCAAATGTGATTACTGACCTTCTAAAAGAGAACACCAGTGACCTAATGCATTTCTTGAATGATGGAGATTTTAAAGGTGCCCCTTCAATTTGTGTTTACATTCACTGCGTGAATCTTTGGGGTCTGAAAATATGTTTGAAATCATTTAACAATACAAATATATGTATAGTTAATTTTGTTGAATATTTTAAATGCTGCATTTTTCAGATCAACAGCAATTACTGTGTACAAAGATGGAGGACGTGTTTGTCTACTTCCTTCCAATGTACTGGTGCTGTACCTCTATATACTGTATATCAGGCTTCACTTTTGAGTTCTGTCATGTAACCTTAATGGATTCATTGCTTCTATCTTATTCAAGAACATGAAAACATCAACAAAATGTGTGTCATGTTACACACACTAGGGGCATTATCAAAAACTAAATGAGGACCTAGAGTTTAAAACATTAAGGTAATCTGATATTATTCAAGAACCTTCAGTCTTGGACATACATACTTACTTTACACGTTAATGCAGTACAAAACTCTTTAAATAGCAGATAATACGATAGGATCACTGAGGTCTTCCATATTCAGTCATCTGAAGCATGAAGGCTAACTGTTGTGAAACACTAAGACACTGTTCGGGAGAAAAACGGCAAAATTTGCTGTGACTTGCCGACTTAAACGTGTGCTTCATGGTGTTGTGCATTTCAAGTCAGTCATAAAGAAAGCCGTTGTTTGGTCAAATTGCATGTGCTTCCCGAGCTGCTGAGAGGGTGAAGCAAAGAAGATGAATAAAAATAAAGTGATGGTGAAAACAAGAGAGAAACACACAGAGAGAAGAGCGGGAGTACACTAGTACACATCCCTGAGGCCCCCCTGAAAGGTGCTGCAACCCTGACTGTGGTGTCTCTGTCACGGTCCACGGCGGTCAAAGTGTCAGGCTGCGGGCATTGGAGGCCGAGGCCTGTGCACGCTGCACCACTCCTGGGCACTTCTCTCTCTTCTGCAGCTTGTGGTTTAAAAACAAGCCCTCGTTTCGAGGGACACCATGAGCTCCATCTGGGAAAGTCAATAGGCCTGGAGGCACAGACACAGAACACTATGACCAACCACACAGAGATAATATTGACATCCGGATGGACAAATTGTTCCAGTGGAATAATGGACTTACCACGTCCCTCAACCCGTCCTTCTTTGAATTCTCCCTCAAACTTCATGCCATCGTATCGACTAAAGACTCCCGCACCTTGAAACTTTCCGTGAGCAAATTCTCCTTCGTACCTGATGTGGTGGTGAGAAAAGACCAGGGGTTGTCATTTGTAACATTTGACTGAGGATAGTACTGTCTCACCCTTGCTCACACACCTGGATCCATCTGTAAAGAGCAACACACCAGAGCCGTGGAAGAGCCCATTCTCAAACTGGCCGGTATAGCAGGTTCCATCCTGAAAATTGAGCTGACCAACACCATGCCTCCGACCTGGAAAGTTGCCCACCATCAGTCACTAATGGCTCAGACTACAAACCCTTCCTTGAAACTCTGGATATCCTGTCAAGTCAAATGGCCTTGAGAGAATAATGTGATGTCATTTCATATAATATTTTATCTAGGCCTCATCTAACCACTTATCTTACTTTAGATTACTCCTGAGTAATAGCGCATAGTAACACACATGTCTAACTGACATTTGAACTTGCAATGCGGCTCAGGGTTTAATATTCCCTTGGTCTTGTAGAACCACTAGATATGTCACATGAGTCAGTACGTGCTCGGATTTAAGTACTCCCCCCCCGCCACCCCCACCCTCGGTCAGCTAAAGGTTTACTACTGAATTAGGAGTCCCATCTGCCTCCTGTGCAGTGGGAATTACAGCAGTCTAATCCAGCAGATTTTTTAGCAGGGATTTCTACTTTAGGATCCAGACTGTGAAAACAGTCAAAGAATGTACCCTCCTAGTAGCCTATGATCCACTGCTGCAGCTTTAAAATCATGTCAGCAGATGCACCTCTTTTGGGACAAGTACCTCACACCTGCAACTGCCACAGTTACAAATATGCAAAGTTGTATTTGAGAGGTTAAGGAGAACATGCATGTTTGCATGACTCGAAAGCCTCTGAAAACTTGATGCTAAAATAAAAACTATTGGATGAGTCTTGCTCCTCATGTTTCCTTTACTTTGGTTTCTTTACAGCAGCTGACATAGGACCCTCTGAGATTTCCCAAACGGTTCCAAAGTCTAATCCACAAGATTTGACAAAGCCAGAGCTGGTAAATCTGGCTCTGTTCGTCATGGGTTGCCAATGCTAGCTAATTGGGATTTGACTAAATAGCTTGGGCTGGCATGTCACTAGCAACATGGTAAACACGTGTGTGTGTGTGTGTGTGTGGAGAGAGAGAGAGAGAGAAAGAAAGAGATTTAAAGCACTACAGGCATCTTAAAAATGTTACCACTGGGGACATTTTGGACAGGATACTTTCTCCTGTAGCCAGTCTGGATGAGAAAACATATTTAACTGTATTTTCTTCCATCAATATCTTGTACCAATAATATAAATTACTCTAGGTGTGATAGCAAAACGCTAACAAGCTCTGCCATAGAGCATATTTGGAAGGACCCAGGAAATTAAAATAAATGCGACCTAATTTTTATTTAGCATCTGAAACAGTTTGATCAAACTTTATATTACCAGTACTAAATGCATTTGTCCGGTCTTATTGTCTCACTGTTCCTTCTTTCTTGACTGATAAGAGAGCAGTGTTACGAGGACTAGATACACTGTGCTGTAGGTGCAAGTGAAAGTCTGTCTCATCTTAAGTTAAGACGCTAACTTTAAAACTGACTGCACGAGTGCCTTGCCTTCTTTCCACTCGCCATGGTACTCCTCCCCACTGGCATAGGTGAAAGATCCCCTGGTCAGCGTCATGGTATCCCTGTTTTCAACACACACAAACCGACACATTATCGAATCACCACCGTGCAACCTCATGTTGGAAACACTTGATTTATTTATCTGCAGCACCAGACAACATGATTAAATGAGTGTGAGGACATGCAGCAGAGGGAGGGTTTGCTGTCTTCAGATGTTTAAATTGGCTAGGAATCATTTTCAAAGTTGAGTTGGGTGAAAAGCAGCTGCAATAGAACAATAAATTTGGGATGGATCCATCGATAAATAACCAATTCTAGCCTGTATTAGTGCTTGTGTAGATGCATAAACCATCTGCCAAGGGAACAGACTGAACAAAGTGACTGCAGACACAAACAAAAAGCAGGTGACCATTTTAAAATGACTGTATGCTGTGAAACAAATGGCAGTGTCTTGCAGAATGGCAGTTAGGTGTAGTTTTACTCACGCAGTCGTCATTAATAGATAATAACTCAGCAACTCACACCATCGCTAACACGTTATTGTAAAAAATCCAACTTGTGCTGCCAACGTGTTTGGATGCTGTGCAGCCCTCTACATGCACGTTGTAGAATAGACTCTATCTTTAGTAATGACACGCCTGCAGTGTGAACAGACTGAGTCCCGTGGCAACACAACAACGAGTGAAAACGCGACAACCTCTACAAATGCCATCGTTTACCTGCACGCTACGTTAATCGTCTCTGAAGCATGGAAAGCGCTGCACAGCACCGGAGGGCGTAGAAATATCAAAACACCGGCTGGGAGACGTATGTCGCGTTCAGGTGCTGACCGTACGCTCCGGAATATCACATTCTGAATATTACAGCATATTCACAAATTACTTTTTATTTCAAGTTCAAGCTCTCTGTATTTAATACATAAAGAGTCAGTTTAGCAATATTTTAGAAAACTGCCCTCTCTACTGGACTAATGTCAATTTGTTGTATTTGTTTTGCACGCTGCATCCCAGGATTGCATTTTCTCCGGCGACACTTGAATGTAGCATTACAACAGCATCATTGCAGCCTGCTTCTTGACCCTTTATATACAGGCTATGTGCCTGACATGCTGCTGACTTTCATTAACACATTCTTTAAATGATTTGAATCACTTTATGGAGAGTGGCAGACATATTTGAAATAGTAGGAAGACTCATAAACGTCTTCCTCCACATTACAGCAGACAGCGAATGTGTCATTTGAATTGGTCTGTGGTGTAGGAAACTATATTAGGTGTGTAATGTGTCAAGCATGGACTGTTAACTATAGCTAAATGTTATATCTTATATCTATCTTATACATAATGACTATACAAATGTGGTGCAATATTTTATTTGGTTGGTTGGTAATTAGCTTAAGCCAGACACATTGTGTTATGTAGCATCAGAAATGCTAGATATTATTTATTTTATTTCTGTGTCAGGCCCTTTTAAATGTTGTTTTTTTCCCCAAATAATATATTTTAAGAGTACATGGGAAATACTTGTCTGTCCAATATTTTTATCATTGGAATAAAGTCCCCCACTTAGTTTAGCTTGTTAGCAACCAATAGAGGTCATATGTTAACAGTTTTTTGAGTTAGTTCATTGGATAACACAAAAAACACTGCACCAATATCCATGAACCTTGGTGGAGGAATTCAGGTTTGAGTCAGGTTTGAGTCAAGGAAAAACCCCTTTAAATTCAGGGTGTTATTCAACATTTTTTCAAATAAAAATGTATGTAAATATAAATGTGGTTTAATTAGCAGACTAGGTAAACTGATTATTTCAAATTAATGTTTAATGCAGCCTCAAGGTCTCTGGGGTTGTTCGCTGGTTGTTGATGGTGAAACAGAGTTACTGTCCTTTCAAGTGAAAACAAATATATCAGCCACACTGTGCCCTACTGTAGGCAAAGACCATTGTTGTCTATGTTTAGCCACAACACATCATGTGTTTGTTTGTTTATTTCACTCTATTGTGTTTCCGGTGGTGGCCACAGTGTGTGAATGAAACCCGGGGGCCGCCCCACCCCTCCCCTTCCCCCTCCCCCTCCCCTGGAGCCGCTTCCTCCCCGACCACTGGAGCGCGCGCGTTCACGAGGCCGAGCTCTTCCTCTTACCGTGCTGGTGCCCGCCAGACAAGAACGATAGAAAATGGCGAGTCAGTGCAAAAGGCAGCAATGCACAATCGACAGGCGCGGCTTTCGGCAGGAACTTGACTCGTGGCGACACAAACTCATTCACTGTGTAGGTAAGGACAAAGCCTGCGACAGGCTCCGCCGTTTTGCGGGGTGAATTCCGCCTTTGAAGGGCCGTCATCGGCGTAAATAACCAGCGATTACCGGACTCACTTGGTTCATCTCCGAGCGACTTTTTTTGTCCTCCGCTGTTTCCTTCTTTCGGCAGCTCGGCTCAGTCCGCTGCTGGAGTTTGTGTCAGGGTTACGCTACTTCTCTTGTTTCCTCGCTGTTTGCGTTGTTTGTGAATACCGACGGCTGAGTTAGCGCTGGGCTGGCGTTAGTTAGTTTAAAGGGCAGCGTACTTGTTTTAAAGGGAGTGTCACCGGGCGCTGCGTCGGCCGAGGGATTCAGCAGAAATGCGCGCCCCCGTGTGATGATACTGTATTTTGGATGGGGGGAGGGCGACATATGTCCGCGATGCGTGTTTTCACTTAACATGGAGATGACTTGTTTTCTCACATCACCTCCTGTGGGCGCGCATTGCTGCATCGAGGAAGTGGCTGAGACCCCACTGCTGGGGGAGTTTCCATTTCCGACGACTGCCTGTAAACTTCCGCGTGTGTGTGTGTCCTCTCAAACCAACGATTCAAAGGACAGGTGATGTTTGAAGCTTCCTGCATGTGTGTGGATCTGCAGGGGCAAGCTAACCCGAGTGGCTGTGTACAGAGATATCATCAGTAGCAGGTCAGGGCTCTGGTCTGCAAACTGTTTTAGCCATGCCGGCTAATTAGTGACTTCAGCGTTAATTCACTGGTCAAATGTTCAATTAACGTGTGGAATATATCAGCATCTGCATCTGAACATAATTCTGTACATGCATTCCTTGTTCCCATATGATGTATCACTCTGACCTTGGGTAAATCCTCTGATTTTATTGCCACCATGACCATTAGAAAAACATTTGAAGTTGCACTTTATTTAACAACTGCTAAACACTCCCAGTCACCCTCAGCCTGACTTTGTGTTCAGTGTAAGCTAACTGCTGCTGCACACTAGAGGATAATTGGAACAGTTTTCGAATCCCGGAGTGTGGGTTTTTTTCAAAATAACCTTCATGCGGCAGATTTAGTCAGGGCCTTGTTGATCTTGACAGAAACCTGTAATTATATGAGAGCAAGCTGGAAATGGCTGATAGGGAGGTGCCACCAAATGGATGGTGTACTTGTGTAGCTGAAAACAAAAATACATTTTGAAGTCACCCCCAGCCAGGACTGGAGATGTTAACGACTTCCAGCCATGATTGCATCCATATTTGTTTTTTCTCCACTTCAGAAATATTCATGTGATGGCAGACCTCCAACACATTTGTTAATCTGAAGTCCTGACTCTATTTCTACTAACTTAACCCCTAACCCAAGTCTCTGAAATAGCCCTGTGAAATTGTTTACTACAAGTGGCAAGTGTGTGGTCTGACATCCTGGCCAAATTATCCAGTGTGTCTGTTATGAAGATACTAATTTTTAAGACTTGGCCAACAGCAACCCGAACATACTAATCTAAGATAGTAACCATGGTAACTGTGAAACCATGATTTACATGCTCATGTAAAGCAGGTGGCTAGAAAAGTATAACTACATATAATACACAAATCAGTTTAACCAAATCTCAAGTTTATCCTCACTTCTCTGTGGTGCAGTATGTATGTGTGAATAATATCCTGCTACTGAACAACATTATAGTGTGACTATTCAGCAGTTAAGTTCAGCTAGTGGACAAAACCTGCACCATTGGTTTTAATTGCCACTTTAAGTGCATGAAAACAATTTGCTGCTTTCAATTGTTGCAGGTTTCTCTTACACTTATACACTTATATCCCTCCATTGGCGGCATGAAGGTCTCTGTGACAAGTTTAATCCTGTTGCAAATACCTAGAAAAGGTTTAGATTTACATGAGTAGTTCGACACTGTATGATGGAAGGGCTTGAAGAAGATTGAGAGGGCCATTTTTAAACCTCCTCCTTGAGATGTGGTAACATAGCAACAGCAGATGTGGACACTTGGAACAGATTGATCATGCAAATGAGGAGCTGAGAGTTATGAAAACATGTTATTAATATTACTTGACATCAGTCTGTACTGATATATATTTATTTAGGGCTATTTTAACTTTTAGCAGTCTCATCAGGAACGGGAAGCGTTTCCTTAATTGGCTCATTTAAGAATGCTGCCTGCTTCATTAAGGGACTAGATCCTCATTATATTGGATTCCATGTGTTTGGTGTGATAAGAATCATGTGAGCCAGAATTATGATGTCTAAAATGTCAACTGATGAATTTCTCAGTTAACATCTTCAGTTAAGCTCTACTATTTCATAGAGTTCACAATGGTAAGAGCTAAACATGTATTTTTCATTCTTCCTCTTTTTTTTGGTAGAATGCAAACTCGACTTGAAACAGAATTCTAAATGCAGGACAGTAAAACAGCCTTTTAAAGCCAGAATATTGGTTGTGACGCCGCTGATCTCAAAATGTCACATTAAATCAATCTCAGAGATAGTGGCTGCCATGTACAGTCTTATTGAATGTGTACAGTATGTGCAGGGCATTGGCTATGTGTCACCGAAAGCAACAATATTAAATGTCACAGGAATGTATTTTCTATAATTTAAATATTATGTGGTGGTTGTAGAACAGTTGTTGTTCAAAGTTCCAGCTCTTTTTTTTATCATGTTAGATGCCGACTTAATTATTAGGTTGAACAGATTTCCAGTTATGCCTGATGCTTTGAATCAACATCACATTCTTTGTTGGGTTTTCAGGTGAGAGTTGCACCTGATACCACCTGTTTTACATAGAACCACAGTGAGGTCATATAAAAGTCAGTTTAAATAATGACCCATGTTAGCAGTTTGTGTATTATCTAACAAAATACAGTACTAGGTGGACTGGTGATTGAGAGGGAAGAAGAGAATAACGGCTTTCTCACTCGTCACTATCGCTCCCAACCCAGAACTGTTCACTTAGTCAGTTTCCCCTTTATGATTTACAAATGTCCCTTGTGTTTGGGCTATAATTGTAATGCTGCAAAGTACATGACAACAGCATTAGTCTGCTGCTCGCAGAATGGCATTCTGTCCGTGACAACAAGGACATACTTTTGTTTGGCTTTTTGGTGGTGAGGGCTGTACGCCACCACCACCCTGCTGACGCTGAAATGGACATTTTGTTCTTGTGTATTTAGCAATAAAACTGCTTGGCAGAGACGAGGGCAATTGTCCCATAGAACAGCAGAAACAATTGTCTGTATGTTTGCCTATACATGTGTTCATGCTCCACCAGCCTCCAGATGCAAACTGTGTGGCTGAAATGTGTGTTCTGTCTGGGTTTTGGGAAAATTTGGCACCAGCTGACATTTGAAATGCTGTGAATGTCAGCTATTCATACTGCTTTTGACATATGGATGAGGGGACCGAAGGGTTGCTTGGACAAATAACAAGCAAATATTGACACTAGGCAGACTGTGCGGTTCATAATTTAAACTTTAGCGTGGCCCAGTTTCTGCTCCATCGTGATGTGCTTTTGCCCTACATTTTCCTCATTAGCAAAAATAGCTGGTTGAGGTTTGTTGACATTTTGTGAAAACATGACCAACAGCTGTTTCTTATTAAAATGCACCATCTCTGTGTGTTTGTGTATGTGCTTTGGCATACGAGTGTTTTGTATGCACCTTTTTCCACATCTGTCTTAAACCAAGGTGGTCTCATATTTGTTATTCAAAGTTGTGCTTTGTGCAGCATTACACCATTTGACTGTCAGTTTGCATCATATCACATTAAGTATTCATGGAGTGTTTTTTTCCACCACTAGTAGATGTTGCCCAAAGCTGCTACGTCACTGCCTGCTCATTCAACTACTGTATGCTTGTAATGAGCACAGTGTGTAGTAGCCAAATCACATTTCAAAGCATTGCTTCCCTCAAGCCCATGTAATGTCTAAGCATGACTGTTGACCTGTAGCAAATTCCTTTTTGTTGGAGTGTAGTAGGCAACAGTGAATGCTTTTTAGATGGTTTGGCAGTGAGTCTTGTGCTCCATGTGATGAGATGAGGATGAATTCAGGCATGTACTGTAGCTCGGCTAATTTGTGCAACTTTGTCATCTCTGCACTCATCCTCAGTCTTCCGCCCCCAGCACCCTCTTACATCTTTATAGAGCATTGCTAAGGGATACTTGTGACTCCCATCATACAAAATTAGACTCACAGTCTGAGCATAGATTTTAAAGCATGATCCCATCCTAAAAGATAAAATCATGTAGCAACGATCAAAATATCTTGTACCTCTTAATGCTGTAGCCAAAATATAATGGATTCAGTGATGTTTATTTTGGCTAGAAATACATTTCTAAGCTCGGGGTAGAAATGCTCTGAGCTTGTGGTCACTCCCTCAGAGATCCAATGTGTACAGTAGTTACAGTGGGGGATGGGTTGAGTGGGGGTTGATGCTGCACTGTACACCCTCAGCACCAGAGCGGCAGAGGGAAGAGTAGCTCATCCAGGAGAAAAGGCGCTGCAGTCCCATAATGAGGCCAAATGTTAGCATTATATAACCATTTTGTGATTATGTAAACCATGCATTCAACTGTTGAAATTTCAAATTTGAGTGACAACTAAAATCACATCAGTGGAGCCTTCCTCCAAGCCCATCTCACTCCAGTATTTTCATTTTGATTGACACCCTGCTGTCCACCATGGAGAGAGTAATAAACTATAATATTTGTATCAAGCTGGCTTATGGAAGTAACTTGTGGACTGGTGCAACATGAAAAGCAGAGAAATGGGCGAGGTTGTTTTGAGTAAAAGATGCTACATGGCTAGCTGCTGGAGATTCATAGAATATGACATTTTTTTGTGTTAGATGTGCAGCATTGCTGGAACATTTACAGTACACATTATTTTCTGTGTGCCACCATTGGTATATTAGAGAGTTTGAATGGTAAAGATCTTGCTGAATACTTTCAGGAGCAATAATCAATTCATGCCTGTTTTCAAACTCACTATGATGCAGTATGTGGTGCTGAAAGAGCACTGTGATTATGATCTTTTTGGGACTGGTTGGTGTCTTTCAGTGACTGCCAATGAGTCATATGCGTACTGCAGCACAGTGCAACATTAAGCTTTATTCAATTAAACACAGTATAATGAATATGCACTGTGCCATGTGCTTGTAGTGCTTCTCTAATAAAACGATGAAGGGGTTGCTCATTGCTCAGTGATTCTGTGCAAGGCAATGTTGTGTCTATACAACTAACCCATATTGTGCAAAATGTCAGCAGCAAGCAGAAAAGAAGTGTCTATCATGCATAATGTTCACTGTACAGCGCAGGGTTAAGGTTAAGCTGTGGGATTTCTCTTTCAGGACAAGGATGTCGCGCAATCCAAATATTCCCTCTCTTCCTGTCTCTTCTGATTGGCCAGAGATGTAGGTCACAGGAAGGCTAAGGCAGAACAGTTGTTTGCAGTGCACGTTCATGATCTCCATGAAATGACCAGAAAAATATTTCTCAGTGCCTAATGCACTGCATGCATGAATAATTTATTGAGGTACAGGCCCAAAACGTATACATGTCCGGAAAAGTAGCACGGAAAATTAGATGTTGCAGCCGCTGTGGACACAGTTATAAAACATATATGCTTAAAAGCTTGAAAAAGATCACAGCTACTATTACTGCATTTTATAAAAGTTTGCATGGTAATAATCTCTTATTTGATATTGGCTAAAGGGGAACAAATATATAACACACCCCTTGTCCGTGTTATATCATTTTTCATTTCATAATTCTGTGCCAGTTTAGCTTTAGCTATACAGTAGTTGAAGGAGAGCCACAATATGTATTTGGGGTTAAAAAAACGGCGAGCTAGGAAAGGGCATAGAAATGTCATTTTTCTCTAATATGGAGTTGGATTGACATAAGTGACTAACTGTCAATAAAAAAATCTCCAGAGTTCTGGATACAGACTAAACATTCTAATGAGGCTTCAGTGTCATGCTGTCAATGCACTTTGGCCTGTAGGCGTTCATTCCCCTCTGTTTGTAATAGCTGATTTCTAGCCTCATTAACCTGATAATCTTTGTCCTGCAATTTCTTTGCATTTGTCTATATTAAGCCTGATGGCATATACGACTGGACTCCTCCTCTTCTTTGTCTTTCCCCTATTCTTACATTATACCTCTATACCCTGTCCTTATTATTGTATCTGGAGGCTATCTTATCACTGCATATCAAACCAGATGTGTGTAGCAGCAGCTCTGTGGTGGCCTAATTCACTCCATGGCATAACTAATTGGTAAAAGTTGCATTTAATTGGAAAGAGACCTGTAAAGAGCTCAACACCGCTGTTACTTCTGCGTCAGCCAGTGCAAGACAGATGGGATCTGTATTTAAGTCTGGGGCGTGCAATACAGTGATGATGTGTGGGTGTATTTTTTTAAATTCCATATATTGTGCATTTTAACTGTGGCCATTATTCAGTTCTTTTTATAAACTCATTTATTTTGTAGAGCTTGCATGACAGCTATGCACGCTATTAATATTTTATCCGCAGCACATGCTTGCTCCTCTGAATTTAAGTTGCCACTCCTAAAACAAGGCTCGTGTGTAGAGGCTGTTTTCATCAGCCTCTGCGACACACTGTGCTCTGTCAGTGGCTGTGCCAAGTGTTAATATTGCCTCAAAGTCATGGTTTACAGTATGACACATTTTAAATGCCCTAAACAGAATTCCTGAAGAGTAGTTTGATGTCATGCTGCTGCTCTGTCAAATGAAAGTGGATGACCTACTTTTCTCCCCCTGCCTCTGAAATATTTCAGGAATAGGATTGGATAGCTTCAGTTGAAGTCCTGTGCACTAACCCAGAAACAGACTCACGCTGCAGCTATAGGCAAAGCTGTGTTTCACCACTTTGCCCCCTCGCCTTTATGTTTGGCTGTTGAAAAGTGGGTGGGAATTGTGGGGAGGCAGAGCGGGGGCATTTTTACAGATGACAGCCCTTATATGAATTCACTGCAAGTTTAGGAGGAAGACATGCTGTAAGTAGGCCTTCGGTATAATGTGTAGATTTCTAACCAATTCAATGTTTTGGCTAATTTTGTGATTTTTCATTTCATTAGGACTTTGTCTTTACTGTTACTTATTCACATGTTTGACATAGCTTTTTAACAGACCACTCTCTGTGTTATTTCTATTTGTATATGAATTGAGCAAAGGTTATTTTATTTAATCTTTTATTAGTGAGTAGCGTATTCGGAATGCTCTTCTCTATCTGTCTCATTTATGATCCCGTTCAGTGGACAGATGTTACCTCAGACCTCTTTAGCGCTTCGTTTAATGCATGCCGTTTTTTTGGACTGGTTATTTTAACCCTGCTGCAGTAAGCAGACATTGCATATTGTTGTTAATGCTCTGTGTAACGAAGCCCTGTGCAGCACACCACACTCTTTCAAACAGCTGTGACTGTAGGATTCCCTCATCTCATCAGCAGTGCATATAAGATTTTTCCTCAGCTTTCTATCCGTGATATAGGATGTTTTCCTGATGAGTTAATGCGTGAACCATTGCTCATTGGAGTGTGTTGTTCTTTTGCTTGAATTCCATGTCCATGATATTCCATAGGTACTTTGGAGCTGTCAAATACCAGCTCGGTCTGGTGGATTCTTTTTAATGTTAAAACATGCAGTCACTCCCAACTCTGTAGGTGCTTTAGTTGCTTGGCAACAGGAGGATGGAGTGCATGTATTTACTGTCGAAGTAAAAACCTGCAGTGAAAGCTGATAATGTGTGTTTTAACAGAAGCACAGGGTTGCTTGCAGCCAAGGGTTGTTAAGATGAAGTAGAATGGCAAAGAGAAGCTGGAGTGTGTGGATAAGACACCATTGTATGAAATGCAAAGTTCTTTCAATTTCCTTGTGCTTCATTATAACAATTTAATTTGGGTGCCTGGGCAGTGTAATGTCTCGTGTTATAGATCATTTGAATTTCTGTGATGCTGCTGCCAGGGTCCAAACCTTGGACTAAAATAAAAAATATATGAAGTTCAAAATGAGTGTGTTCAGTTTGATTGACGATTTCATTGATTCTCTTGCCTCAGGTTTCGAGAGCATTCTTGATGGTCTGTTTGGTCCAGAGTTGGTAGAAGACCTCAAATTATTTAAGGGTAAGTATCTCAGACCATTTATCTTCATCTTGCCATGATCATACAAATGTATGAATTTCACAAATGAGTTATTTGTGAGTGCAATCTGGTATGTGTTCATTTTAACAATGCTGCTGCATTGTACCATGTGGTACCCCTCTACATACTACACAACAGTCTTGTGTCTTGTGTTCTCACAAAGTTGGTGTTTTGGATGGCGTAGGGCCTGTGTAAAAGTCTTCAGTGTCCTCCAGTTTCTTTTTACAATGCATGATGTTATGGAGACAATGGTTGGCATTATATAGGTTTTCAATATATTTGCAGTATGAGGGCTGTCAACGTCATGTAGACTTTCTGCATGAAATTGTTACACGGTGTTCAAATGAAAAAAATTCTCCATGGCCTGCTTGTAATGTCTGTCATGTATTTCTACCTTTTAAGTTGGTCTCCGAAGAATATTAGATTCAAACTGAATATAGGACCCTATATGTTTTCATGATGAGTTACAGTAGAAGCTTGACAGTGTGGCTGGACTGTATGGAAAGAAAAAGTAATGCGTACCGCAGAACGAATATAAGAGATGTTTATCATCGGTTTTGTCTCTACAGACTTTGAGCCAGTAGCAGTTTCTGACTGGTCATTTGACGAAAATTGTTTGTTTTGCTGTTTGAGACGAGACAAAGTGAAGGTGAGATTTCCTTTTTCTTTATGTAAAAGTAGCTTTCTTGATAATTGTATTCTGTTACTATAATCCAAGTGAAAGGAAATCAGTCAACTGAATAAATAAACATGTCCTGTATTCTGTATCTCCACTGACTGACCATTGGCATGGACTGTGTGAAAACCACTGACTTAACAGATTTGCCATTTGACAGGAGCACCTAATTGGCTTAAGTAAGGAGGGGCTTGAAAATCCATCCAAACCTCTCCTGGTGAAAGATCAGATCACAATCAGCAGACTAGAGAAACAGGCAGAGGAGTTTCTCAATGCAGTCCTCTACAGAAAAGGTGAATTATTATTATTATTATTAGCAGTATTTTACACTTGAGCTCAAGAGATCCTGATAATGTTTACTTAAGACCAGTAATCACAGGATAGGAATTAAGTTGTTTTCTTTGTGTTCCTTTCCTTTCAGATGTGCCAAATTTCTCGGACCCACACATTCCAGTAGTTGCTCGAGAGATCCTTCAGAGAATGATCCGACAGTTTGCTGCCGAATATACCTCAAAAACCAGCCCTCCTCAGGACACTTGCTCAGATACTCAGCCTTGCTCTGACCAAAGCCTGCCGACCACACCCTCGCTTACAGGAGCTCCTCCTTCTGCCAGCCCGGCTCCTACTGTGGCTGGGCCTGCGCATAACCAGAACCCCGTCCTGAGCAAGCTCCTCATGGCTGACCAGGATGCTCCTCTTGACCTCACCATCAAGAAGACCCCCACTGAGCCCAGTGAACAAGGTAGTGTCGAGTTTGACATTTCCCCAACAGAGCAGCATTTTCAGGACTGTAGGGAACAGGTGATGTAGGCCAGTGTGAACATAATGTAAATTGTAATATTTTTTTGTCCTTGCCTTCTTTCACAGATGGAGTCCTTGACTTATCCATCAAAAAGAATCGCCACAGCAGCAGCCTGTCTGTCCGTAGTCCCTGCCTTTCTCCAGCCCCACCCACACTCAAGGGGTAAGATAAGGTTTTTTTTTATTTGTCTCTTAAGTCACACTCAGTGATGTTTTGAATATATTATAACATGTAGTTCAGAGTCAAGTAGATATATTGTACTGGTCATGTGCAGTGTTACCACTGCATGGCCAGTAGCAGATTCCTAAATTTTGAGTCCTGAAATTAGAGACGTTTCAGCCACTTGGTTGCTAGATAAAAATGAACAGCAATAAGCAAGGCTGTGCTAACAGAAATTTTCTGCCACATAGAAAAATGTGAACATTTTTACCAAAACATCTTGGATGTGCCTCTGCTGCTGACTTTGGTTTTAACCTACACTCCAGTGCCCTCTAGAGGATACACTCAATCAGAATGCTTTACCCAACAGACTTAAAGGTTCAGGCGACTGCCTGATTTGTTGTCTGACAGGTCACTGGCATCACCTGTTAGAGACAGCACAAGCAGAACTTTCATACTTTGTGAGCTATTGTGGCTTTAAATAATTCTGTTAGTTTTGGACTTGTTTTTGTTCATTTATGTCTGGCAAAGCATCTACTGGCTTCATGGTTATTTACTGCAGGACTTGCAACCTTACTTATATTTTTGGATGTATATGCATCATAAACCAAAAAAAGAAAAATCACAATAGATAGTTGAAGACAGACTGTGGGGTAAATGGAACAACCAGCAAATATTCCTTGAGGACTGAAAACTTCCACATTGTCTTTAGAGTAGATATGTGTTTGTATCTCTCTAACAGAGATCTTAAATGAATTTATTCACATTTGCATGCCATGTTCGGGAAAAAAAAAATCAATTTAGTTTAGTATCTAAATGTATGCATTGCCTATACATCACACATGCTTCCAGCCGACATATTCCTACATGACATTCTAGAGTATTGTCAAATATACATTTCCTCATAATCCCACTCATTCAAATCAGAGGGTTCCATCTAGTTTATCACACAGTCAAATCATATTTAATCAAATCAACCATTTAAAATTATAACTTGCATTATTCCCAAAAATCTAACATAATGTTTGGATTAATTAATCCACTGTGGTGTTTCATTCTTTGAGAGTTGATAGTCTAGTGATGAAAAAAGCTGCTTCTAATCCTCACCTTACTTTTATAATAATACAACATGTACATAATATCTACTTAAAATCTCCTGTGTTCAATGTCTATAGACGAATGAACCTTGAACTAGTTATTTAGGTTCTAAAAGCAACATTTGGAATATAAATATGAAACAAAAGCTGGATCTGAGGCAATTTAACATCCACAAAGTGAGTATGCTGTGGAAACTATGGAGATGAACTCCTGTTTTAGTGTTGGGAGGGAAATGCAATCCTCATTTAAATCAGTTTAATTTTTTGAAGTCATCCCTCTTCAGTTGGAGAGTTAGGTTTTGATACACAACCCTGCTGGCTTACTCTTTTATTGCTGTGCTTGTTTAGTGGTAACGTCACACAAAATGTAGAGAGCTTTATTTGCATTAGTTATTTCGTATGGCATAGTTTTTATGCCCCGTTAAACAGCTATATGCCAGGCTGCCTAAGTGCAATCACAAATGATCCCTCTTTCTGGCTGTGCCTTTGAAGCCACAAGAATTTTGAGACGTTATGCACTCCATTTCCTTGCTTTATTTTTCATTGTTTCTTTGCCCTTTCTTTTTGTTCTTTTTTTTTTCTTATGTTGATGCAAAATTTGTACACAATCTTTAAGGCAAGCGAATAAAAGATTGTCCAACTGGAGCCTTTTTTGTTCTTAAAAGTCACACACAAACAGTCATTCTAAAAAAATGTGATGTTACCAAAGCAAGATCATATAATAAAGGAGTGGCCAACATCCTCCCCACCCCAACCCATCCTCCTTTTTTAAAATACAAAGGCACTGTGCAAGCTCTGCTTACACCCAGTTTCCTTCCATCCAATCAGGCGATCCTTGAGAGCGGACGGACAGGTCGGGCTGTTTATGAAGAGCCTACAGGATGGGAGGAGGAGAGAGAATGTCGGCCACTCCATCCGTTATAAACCTTCTACGTCTCTCGCTTACTCGCTGCACATCAAAGAGGAGGCTGATCTGGAGAGCGACCCAGATTCCCCTCTTGGCCATAACCACAGTTCCAGACCCACTGACCTTTTCCAAAATGGATCTACTCATTTTGGGGCTCTCCTCAAACTAAAAACCAGCAGTGAGGCTACTGAGCACCTTCACGACCTCCCCAAGTTACTGGAAGCCGCTGGACTTTTGACCAAGTCACTTGCCTGTGAGAAAGGAAACCTCCAGGAGGCCTTTATGGACAACAGCCTCTCACTTTCTCATTCATCATCTTACGACCTTAAGATTCCCCAGGTGCGAGTTTTGGCTGCAGGGACAGACCCGTCTTGGGATTCCTTGTCCACTGAGTGTTCAGCTTCATTTTGTGAAAATGCTGTGGGAAAGAAGCTACACTCCGTCGTTCCCAGGCAAATACCGAAAAAGAGCAGCAGAGCTCTTCTTAACTCAGGTTCAGAGAAGGAATTTTGGCCTTACATCACTGACCGCCAAGCCTTGGGTGGAAACTATCCTCTGGATTCAGATGCAGACCTAGGGAACAAACAGCCAAGAAAGAAACGCGGGCGATATCGGCAGTACAACACTGACCTGCTGGAAGAGGCTATTGTGGTGGTGATGGATGGGAAAATGAGCGTGTCTAAAGCTCAATCTATCTATGGCATTCCACATAGCACCCTGGAATACAAAGTCAAAGAGCGTCTGGGGACCCTGAAGCATCCCCCCAAAAAGAAATTGAAGCTGATGAGCCAGGTAGAGGAGCAGGTTGGTTCACGGAACCCCAAGATGAAAGAACAGCAAATCCCAGAGCAACTTGTTTCAGTGAAAAGAGAGAGATCTGAGGAGAATGGGAATGATTCACACGATGGAAGCTTCTCATCAAATGAGTGATCCGTGATATCCCAGGAATTATGTGATTTTTTTTTTTTTTCAACACAAATGTTGTATTTGTTAGGCAGTGTTAGTAGCTGACTTGTTTTCCATAAAACCTTAATATTTGTGTAACTTTTGAACCAAATTACTCATATTTATTTTACTTATTTTACCCTTTGTTGGTCATTAATGCATTAGTATGTTAATGTTTCCATCTACCTACCCTACATATTGTAATTGGAAGACTGAATTTGTCAAGACTTTCAATGTACCTCAGTATATTATTAACTAATTTTAGATTATTTATTTGGGTTTTATTAAGGAAAAATCAAACCTGGCTATACAAATGTATTGTTTACATACAAAGCCAAACTGAATCATCACTATGGAGGTGGCGCCCCTCAGTGTCCTATCTCAGTACTTTTCAGATCACATGATCATTTGATATATTGAGATAATAATTCTGGCAAAATTTATGTACAATTATATTTAAAATTTACTATTTATAAATATTTATGATGACATTTTAGTTTATCACTGTTTTGCAAATACCAAGGACTGAAATGGAGGAACACCACTATGGCTCCAAATGGTCATCAATTCCAAACACTATCCAAAATATTTGTCTGAATAACAAGGTGTGTTGTCGAATTCCACTCTCCTCTTTCAGCCTATATTTATAAGCATGTCAGATTTTTTGCAACTTATATTTATTTTTCAGTAAGTCTTGCTGTAATATATGAAAGGTAATAGTTTTTTTTTCATTGCCTTCACTCAGGATATACAGGAAGTTCAGATTTGGAATGCAATACTTTTCCACTAAAGTAATGTATCTACTTGATCGTAAGTTATTGTAAACACAAATACAGTGTACCTCAGCTACATGCTTAACTAAACCATTGCCTCATACATGTCCCCTCCAACAGGGATAGGATAGTGTACCAGTACAACCCTCTCGAGGGAACATTTCAGGACGTCTCCCAGACTGCGTGAGACTCTCAGATGTCTTCACAATCTACCTTAACTTGTTCTCAGTAGCATTTCAGTGCCAGTGCAAGCCTTTGGAACATTTCAGGTCTATCTGTTTGAGGGCTCTGCTTCTATCTGAGCTCAGGTTCGTCTTTCTTTCTTTGTCCAAGAAATGAGAAATGCAGAGTTTTATTTTAAAATAATGCAAGAACCTAAATATCTCAATACCTGTATACAATGAATTACAGTCTACAGACGCATTGTGCTTGCCCATGGCATGATAAAGAATTGTCTTTTCAGGTAAAATATCAACACTTGCCTGGTTTGTGAGGACAATACTCCATCGTAGTGACCTCAATATTCACAGTCACATAGTGCATTAGCTTAACTCTTGGCAGCAGATAACTTCTAACTCTAATTTCAGGTATTTTCAAAAATGTTAACTTCAGGTAAAAAGAAGAACATATGATCAGTCCCGTGTTTATGCTAGTCTCACTAAAATGTAGGTGCATTAATGTCATTTTTAAAGTTTCCTTTCATCCATAGAGTTCTTATTTTATTACAAGATTTATTGAGCAATATAAGCAGTTAGAGCTGAACGTACTCGCCGACTAAGCTAACTTGCTCAGTGCCAGCTAGCAGAGTAAGCTAACTTGTTATTTATTTTTACAACCTTGCCTCATTTCACATTAAGCTATTTCTCAAGTTATAAAGGCAAAAATTCAATGAAATCTTATCCCCTTGGAGAGCATTTATTTCTTGCTAAAAGTTTGTTTTTTAAAGACTGCAATGACTTTTGAACGAATAACCTTGTTGCTCATAGCAGTTGGTTGTTCTGTAAGTTAAAAAAACCCTCAAGGGTATGGATCGTAGAGTCCCTGCCTTTTAACATTTCTTTGAAATGTTTTTTTCTATTAATCATTACTCAGGTTGTGTCTTTAACACAAATAATATACAAATGGTTTGGTCACGAAGATATTAAAATATAAAAAGGTTAAGGTAAACACTTGTGGCCTGTAGCCATTAAATGCCATTTTCACTGAATTTTTGCCCAGTGGGTATCGCAGTTTTACTTGTCCATTATTTTTGCTCTATCAATACACCTCATTGTGCATTATCATCTATACCTCAGGACATTCCAAAACACGAGACCATAGCCCATTATTCTTTTATCAGGTCGGTACATTTTTACAGCCTTTTGAACAACTGGATGTTTTCTTTTAAAGAAATGGTTCACTAACTACTTGCAGTGAGTTCAGACATAAGCTATATATAACATTAAACTGTGCAGATTGTAAACTGTCTTAGGAGAGAGTTGGTGTAAGCAGTAAAATCCAGTTCAGAGAAAGCACTCTAACTGTAACTATATGTTGGATGTGAAACTTATTCAACAGGCTTCTTATTTTAAGTTTTTGCCGCTTCTTCCACTAATGCAGGTATTCTTTAGTTGATATTTTGTATGTATTGTATTGTAGGCATTTCGCTTACCACCATTGTTGATTTTTGTAAACTATTAACTACTCTACATGATCATTTGTAAGCAGTCAGCACTGTTTAACATCACTATTTATTGCTGCATTGACAATCATCCAGCATTATTCAAATATCTATCTTTATAAACAAAGCGCTTTTGGTTGGCACAACATATTTCATTCTTTACGTTCTAACATAGCAAATCAAATGGCCGACTACCTCATCACAAAAAACCCATATCACAGTCCACTATTCTCATAGCTGTTTTATGTAGCATTGTGTCTCGTACACAGAACATACTACTTTATTGTAATGGCGCGTAGCTCACAAAAAAGAGCTCTACTATATTTAAATATTTCAGTCTATACTTGTAGTAGGTTGCTCCCTAATGTATCCATTGTTTTCTTTGTTTTTTGGGGGGAGGGGGGCAGGGTGGGGATGGAGCAACGTGGGCTCATTGTTATTTGAACAGTTGTGACAAAAAGATTTTTGATCGTCTACTGCTTCAGAGAAAACAGTTTTTCTGAAAGCGCCAGTTGTTTTTGTTAAATGCAGTATTTAATAATACATGTATTATTCATGGTTTTAGCAAAATTTTAAGTAATATGAATGTAAATGGCTTTAACATAACAAAGTAATTCTTATGTATTTATAGACATAAATATATAATACTTAAGAGATATATTTAACTGTCTTATGTCATAGATGAAGGGATAAGGTTAAAGATTTTCTTGCTTTATTCTGACACAAGTTGGACAAACTTTTTAAGTTGATCCCAAAAAACTTTGCTCTTCAAATGACGAAATATCTAAAACCTATGAACAGAATTTTACATTTGATTTTACATTTACACTGTTTAAAAGAATGACACTGGTGTATTTTGCATGATTGGATTACGTACCAGTGAGATGTTAGTTGTGTATATGGTAAAGTTAAAGGATGTATTGGTGTGTTTACTGTCAAGTCAACAATGTATCAAGTAGAGTAACTGTGGTCTCAAAATATTGCCAAACCAGTTCAAAATCTGGTTGTTGGTTCACTGAAGTTGTATGATAAAATAACCTCATATAGTAGTTGTTAAAACAAGATTATTTAAATCCTTAATGTACAGTATATGAATATTGTGGATGAGTTGACATGTCCATGTTTGTGTGGTTGTGTAATGTGTAATTTGGTTGTAATTCGGTATAGTTCTGCTTGTTAATTTGATTATTATTCTAGAGGAAAAAGAAACTTCCTTTGTGTCAGGTCCTTTGCAATGCTAAACAAAACCGCGAAAACCCTCAGGGATGTAGTCCAGTTTATATTTCAAAAGTTTCAAGCAGGAATGCAAATTTATTGAACTTAGCAAAAAAAAAAATTGGTCAGGTTCCATTTGCAGCAAAAATGTATTTTTAAATATCTAGTTAGTTACTATTGAAATATCTTGACATGGTTTGCAAATCAAATTTGTTTTACAGCCAACAAAACCATAGTAAACCTTTTCAAAGTAATTTGTTTTACTTTGTTGCATGGTGAATTTAACCTTAGTTCAGGTAGCGTCTACTGTCAGGTTATAAAAGCAGGACATTCATATTTATAGTTAAAGTCCTCAAACAACACACATTTGATTTACAATCTATTTAACAGCCTTTTTAAAACATATGTTCAATATATATTATATTGTTCAATATATTTCGTCATGTACTGCTCAGGCTTTAAGTTGTATTGCTGCGTTTGAGTTATACACAATGTTTTCTTTCTTTTTGTTTGAATGCAATTTGATCAAAAAAATTTTTCAGATTCTTTCAAATGATTATTGTTTCCTCCAAATTTATATTGCTAGCATTTCTTGCTCTTCACCGCTAATTCTCTTTTATTACTCAGTATGGCCTTGTCATATGTCATCTCAGGAAACCATATATGGTTTTATTTGTCTGTTCATTTTCATGTTGAAGACAAGTGTTCCTACAGAATGACTTGTTTCACACAGGCAAACTTTTCAGGATCATAATAAATATATTTTGGCATAATGCAAAGGTAAAAATGCTCCAAACAAATCGGATGATTTTGTAAGTAGCTCTACCTCACTGACACAACTTTAGCCAAATACAAACGGTAATGGGCCCCAGTTAAATGATTTATTTAGATTTGCCTAGGCACAAAGAAAACCTCAGAGATGGTAGGATAACTAATTTTTGACATGTTCGGTAATACCTGTTGTCTCTTTTACTTGTTAATTTTTTGTAAATTGTTAAGCACTTATCTTAATGTCATCCTTTACACTAATCATTGAATGCACAAACACTTAATAGAAATGATGTACTATATATTTGCCCGTGATGTATTTGTTTGACTTGTTTTCATCAAAGTGGGCCTCCATTGCTAAATGTCTTTTGCATGTAAACATTTTTCTTGATGTATACTGCAACAAAAAGCACCACTGTGCAAAGAATTAAATTGTTATCACTGTAACAAGGTAATTGGTAAATTCACTGGATGAATGATTCACTTTTAAAATCACTTATTCTTCTAATAAATATACAATGATTCAAACGGTTATCTATTTGTGATTTATTTCTCACAGCCATACGTCAATAATTCTTTGACAGTTTTACTAGTGTGTATTATGAACCAATGTTGCATATTCTCGCTGTGCAATCATATCTACTCTTTCTTTTCTCCCTCAGTGAATCTCCTGACTTGCGTGCTGCTAAGGCAAGAGACCTGCAGAACACCGCCACGCTGGAACAGTTCATGGCCAAACTCTGCCCCCACCATCAGAGGCAGATGGTTGATGCCATAGGTTTTCTACAGACAGAGGTCAAAGCACTTGCTTCCTCCAATACACAGCAAGCATATAAATCTACCTCTGGGATGCAGGGAAATGCTTGTTCTAATGCAAAATTGACCCCTGATAAGTCAAACTCTGAGCTTAGGTTTTCCTCTACTCCCAAGTCAGAAGTCCAGAATATATCCCACTCCATCTCAAGCAGTTGTGCAATGAAGAAAGCTCCGGAGACTGCCGTGTCACTCAAAACATTGATGATGGCTAGTCCTGTTTTGGATCTCTGCACCCCTGGACCTGGGAGTGCTTTGTTCACTTCCGCCACAAATGCAGTAGACACAGATGACAACCGGCACGGTGATCATGCACCGCTTAAAATGAAAATCATGGCCAGCAATGTTGCTGATGGCAAGAAATTGTCATGTGTGCTCAATACCTCTCTTTCATCTCACTCTGACATATCGGAGGATAGACAAGGAATCTCAAATTCATCCAACCGAACAGAGACTCATAGTGCTAGACTCAGCTCCTCTGTGAAAAGACATAGTCAGACTAGTCACACACATCAAGTCAGGCAAAGAGAGATTCTTGGGAATGCTAAAGATTCGCCAACCAAACTGTTTTCAGTCCATATGACCATTCCTTCAGGCACTCCACGGACTGCTAGGAAGACCATCAGAGCATCCCCTGATCGCAGAACAAGAGACTCTGCATGCAGAGGAATAGTTGACCCTGACCTTGGCCATTGCGACATTGTTTTTATTGACAAACCAATTACAGAGTGTTTTAAGGAATGCCAGCGAAGCATAGTTCCACGCCGCAATGCCAGAAAAAGCACCAGAGGACATATGTACTCAGATGAAATCTGGGAGTTGAAAACTGTCCGTACATTGGCTCGAAGGGGCAACTGCCCTAATCCAATGCCAGATCTGGTTACACTGGTGACTCCAAAACAAATCATTCCTAAACCTGAAGGTGTTCCGCCAGTGGATATGCCCTGTGTTGGAGCATGCAGGGAGACCATCAATCAGCAATTACTCACAGAAGAGTCAGCTGCGAGCTCGATACCAGGAACAGGAGATGTGGTGGAAGTAGCAGATGGTGAAGTGGACATTATTGTTGAAACTAGTCAAACAGAGTGTCAGAGCAAAGGACAGTCTACGAGTCCATCTCCACTAAGGTCCTCATCAGAGAACAAAGAAATGGATATGAACATAGAACAGAATACGACTGCCAATACAGGGACAATAACAGCAAATAAAGAGAGTGTTGCTCGCTCTCCATCTGATTCAGAAACATATACCGGGCCTGAACCTCAACAGGACATACCAGAATGTACCGAGCAGATAGCGGAAGAAATATCAGCGGAACCACTAGAAAATTCTAACATAGTGGAAGATGAGACTGAGGTTTTGACAGAGAAACTGTCGGGCACTGAACCTGTTCTTGAGCAGAATAGAGCTCCATCACCCACAAATCAAGTTGAAGCAAAAATGGAGGTAAATGAAAGGGAGAAGATACAAGATGAGCAACCTCAGGAACCTCAGCCAGTGACACAGGAACACAATACCAACTCTGATGTAACGGAAGAGTCCAACGTCAACAGAGGTTCAACAGAGGAGCCAATTGTGAAAGCGCTAGAAGTCGAAACATCTGAAAGTGTCGACAGTGATTTGTCTTCAGTGACAAATGATTTTGACTATGATGTGTCATCAAAGTCACTGGATGCCCTATTGAAGGAATTACCCCCTTGGCGTAGAAAAAAAGGCACAGTAATCTCCCTGCCAAAGCGGTTAAAACAAACCCAAACAGTGATAGTTGGGTATGTCAATGGTCGACCCATATCTGCCTCTGACAGAAGTCTGCGGCGTAGATCAAATAACAGCACTTCATCAGCGAACAAAACCCCAGTGAAATCAGGTAAAAATTTAGCAAAAACAATTACTTTTGATTCTGCTGCTGAGAAGAAAGATTTAGAAAAACATCTACCAGAAACTCACATTTCTGAAAGTCCAAGTGGAAATACTCCTGCAGCCAATCAGCCGAGAGAGCCACTTTCGCACACAGCAACAAGCCCAAAATCTAAAGTTTCCTCGAAGACCAAACACATTCACAAACAAAATAGGGTTCAACAAGACCAAGAAAATTTGCCTGTCATCACTGATCAACCTGGTGATAGTCCTCAGAGCATTGAGTCAAAGCGGCAGCTGAGATCTACCAGCCTGAAGCCAACTGGAGACTCTGATGTAACTTGCATGTCATCCCAAAAACCAATTGTTGCAAATGCTCCTCAATCTACGGATCAGCTCCCCTTCCTCCCTCTTCTAACTCCTGCTACTGCATCTCTTCTAACTGGCCCATGTCCCCCTGCTGCCTCTGAAGAGTCCCAGCAGACGACTGCCCCAATAACAACTTCAGAACTAAACACAGAATCTCCCTCTGAAGAAATCCCAGAAAAAGACATAGAAAGTGGATTGCTTGCCAAACAGAAACTACGGTCTGCAAAGTTTGTAGAGGAAGAGGATATGAATGAAAAACAGCAACTTAGAAGTAAACGGGTTCTCCGGAAGGATGCTGAAGTGAACGATACTTCCTCATCTCAGGAGCCAATTGAAGCATCTTTAGAAGACATGTCTACAAGTGAGGATGGTTGCAATTCTTCAGTCTTAGAAAAACCCACAAGAATGCCATTAAGGAGCGAAAGTAGTAGGGCTGAAATGGTCCACCAGTCTGTTGTTCAGCCACAGGCAGTGGAAAACAAGAAGCTGGCTTTGAGATCACAGACATTGGTGGCACCTTCTACAAGTGCTGTCCCTGTAGCTGGAAGACACAATGATGTAACTTCCCCTGTCAGAATGATGCCAGAAAGAATAATTAAAGCTCTGGTGAAGCCCACCACAATGGCAGGTGCATCTGTAATGTCGCACACTTCAGCAGTCCCAGTCATTGCAAGGCCCGAGCCCCCAAAACACACTTCTAGCAAATTCTTTGAGACTCTGACAGGAGAAGAAAACCAACAGTTGATCACAAACTTAAACATTAGGTATGACAAGATGCAAAAGGGTTGGATGCAAATGGACAAAGACAGTCAGCCAACAGCAAAATACAGAAACAAAGCAGACAGACAGGCAGCTATTTGGAAAAGTAAACGTAGGGCCCGAAAACAGAAGTCGTCCGAGCACCAGAAATACTCTCCAGTCCAAATGCTTTTCATGAAAGGTTTTAATCTCACCAACATCTGTCGCTGGTTCCTTGAATCAACAGAGACAAAGTCCCTTGTCATTGTTAAGAAGGTGAATACGCGTCTTCCATCAGAAACTCAGCTGTGTTTTCACAGTTCATCAAATTCTTCAGGAGCTTCTCAGGGGGTATTTCCAAGCCTACAGGCAGAGCGCTTAAAGAAACATCTGAAAAAGTTTGCCATTGCCTCTCCTGTAAAGAGCACCCCCAAAAGTCAGAAATTAATTGCTAAAGCATTGGAACAAGAGGCAAATGCAGTCAAAGGGAAGGAGAAGAGAGAACCTCCCGGTAATACTCAGACTTTGACAAAGTCCCACTCCTCTGTACAGATCGGTGAATCCCAGAAATCCTCTGGTAAAGCGAAGAATCCAGCTAGTGCCAGGATCTTGAGGAAATACTCCAATATCCGAGGGAAGATGCAGGTTCAACAATCCAGTGCTGGACTGAAAAAGGCTGCAAAAACCCTAAAAACGAACAATATGAAAAAACTAGCCAGGTCAAAGTCTGTCGCAAAGTCGAACCTGAAACCATCTCTGAAGGCACAGAGGTCGTCGCTTCCTGTCAGTAAACAAATGAAAGAATCTGCAGCAAAAATGGAGAGAAGGAAAAAATTGACAAGCAGAAAAACTGCGAGGCATGCCATTCAAGAGAGAGTAGCCAAGGCTCAGAGTATTAAAGGTCGAGTTTCAAGAGGCACAACTACAAAAGCATTGCCAAAAAGATGTTCTCAACGACTAGGGTCTCCAAGAACACCAGAACAGAAACCTAAAAGCAAAATTGACAACAAAAAGCCAAGTGATCCAGAGAGAGCAGAGATGGAAAAACCTGCAGTGAATAAAACACATCCAGTAAAAATTCAAATAAAGGAATCCTTGCATAGTACAATGACCGAAAAAGTCCCAGAGAATGCTCTTGAAACCCCTCAACAGAACAAGGATTTCAAGGGTCCGACTTCACCGGACCAGGTACTAACGAGATCCCAGAGAAAGATCGAGGTGTCGGTGATCCCTGTGAGTGGGAGCCCCAGTCAAGCTTCAAAGAGGGCGACAAAGTCAACGACAACGCAAAATGCTTCTCCAAAACCAGCCAGGAAAGCTGAAGAACCTGCGCTGACACGAAGGGGCTCTTTAAAATCCCCTGTAAGGAGAGGTCGGCCTGCCTTGCTGCCACGCAGTCCAACGAAATCAGCAACAAAGAGGGCTCGGGAGCTTCTAGTGACCCCAGCTAAGCGCACCAGGACTTCAAAATAAATGGACCTGCAGATCTTTATGAGGAGGATTTTGATTTTCGTTTTCCAAGAATATATTCAGAAGGACCAGAAACATCTATTTTGTATCCTCGCTGGACATGCGAGAGGATATGTTTTTCAGGAGGCCAATGTTTGAAGAAACCGATTCTGAAACTCATTTATGCTTTTGTAAAGCTTCAGTGTGAAATTGTGGATGCGACGGATTATTTTCTCAGCATTTGCTCTGTCTTCATGGACTGCACACAAGTCCTACATGATGTCTAACTGTTGTAGTTGGACCAGCGTTGGACATCTGGGGATAAAGAAAAAACTCAAGCTATTATGCAGTTACCTATTTGACATCAAAGTCATTTAGCATTCTATTTTGTTTCTTTCTCCATTTTGTATATAATTCTTATTTTAGATTATAGCATGTACTGTATTTACTGTTGAGAGAGCTTGTGAGAAGGGGGCGGGCTCCAGGCAGCAGGTAGTTTGTATCTCAGCCTCTCTTCCAATCACAATGTTGTGAATATGTGACTGCTGTGACCAGGTGCCTTATTTATGAAGTGTAAAATGATAGAATGTTTTGCTAAATGTGAAAACTCCTGTCCTCTAGTTGTAGCAGCTTTCAGTCATTGCGAGGCAGTCGCAGTCTACTGTTTCTGTTCCTCGTGCTTCATCTGACTGACAGATTTATTTTATATACCCATTCTCCCAGAGCATTAAGACAAACTTCGTATTGTAGTTGCATTAGGTGTTCAAACAGACATGAGGAAGGTTTGTGTTTTACGTTGTTTTGGGTCATTCATCTCCTCCTTCCGATATCTGCTCAGTAAATGGTGACAATACTTGAGTGTTAAGCCTCGTTCTGCATGTGTGAAATCTAGAATGAGGCAGGACAAAATATTTTTTATGCCCCTCATCTTTAAAAGAAATACTAATTCCAAGACTATGCATTCATATTTCCTGTGCATTAAAAAGTCTATACTGGAAAAAAACTGAAAGGTTGACTCTGGGAAACCGTGGCAACAATATTTCCAAACATTGAAAAATATGTGTATTTGGTTTGCTAATCCGAATTAAGGACAAGCCCTCTTCAGCATTAATGACATATTGCAGGGTGATAAATTCCTTCTCTTGATTATTGACAAGTTGGATATGAACATATTTGTGGTAGTTCAATCACACTACTGAGTTGTGTGTCCACATTTTGCAGTTTTATTATGTTGTTTTTTTATTGTCAATGACTGTCGGGCAGATGTTCTCATAATGTGAATTTTTTTTTTTTTTTTACTTCCACAGCTGTACCTTGCATTAGTGTATTGTCAATATAAAAATCCAAGTTTTAGCTCAGTGTTATTTTTTTTTATTTTGGTCAATTCTCTTTAGGGTGGATCATCTGCAAATGCAAAACATGTGTGTCATGTTTTTATTGTTATTTAAGAACTCCATGCAGGCTAATATATTTTAGCACATCTTCAAACAGCCCACCAAATATAAGACATGATCATCGTTATTCTTTACACTTGCTATTTAAAAGATTTTGATTTTGTATATTAGAAAGAAAGAACTGCTTTATTTGTGGTAATCCCAAGTATGATACATCGTTATGTTAAAAACTTTGTATTTTTGCTGGAGTTGATATAAAGATGTTTGAATTTTATTTTTGATTTGTTGGTTCATTTATACCAGTTTCTTGTTTCCAACAGTGATGCGTAGGCATCTAGGCATTTCACATGAGGGGACCTGCCATGACCTGCCATACGGCTCACAGGCGAGAGTCTAGAGCGCCACAGGAAGTTCCAACTGTGGGCCAGATTGGTAACCAGTTTTCCTTCCTCACAACAGTCACTGCAAAAAACAGGGTTAGTAAATGAGGTTTTGCACCAAATGAAACATGGAGAAGATGATGATTCTTATATCCTCTCTGACTGAAACTAAAGTAACGAAAGTAAAACAAAAGTTCTGTATAGTACAGACTGCACGCACTTCTGTCTCTTCTCCCTCTGCCTAATAATTGGCTGTTCCACCTGGGTTTTGTTGCTCTCGGAAAAACAAATCCAACATCAGCCCAGTAACTAAAACTTTCAATTCCAATTACAATGAACACATTAAAGAACAGGACAACAGGTTCTTAAAAGCACACACATTTAAGTTTAATTAATGAAAAGAGTGGAGGTTTGGTAAACATTTTGTCGGTGGCACTACATACATTCAGTATTATTTGGGATTTTTTTCTGTTTAATCCCACCATCAATCCTGTAACAAAAAAACAAACAGACAGAACTCGAACAGGGATATTTAAGTTTTTGCACTGATTCAATACAACAGAGACATTGTGTTGTTTACAATAAGATATTTATGTATATAGTTCATATGATGGAAATAATCTGTGTTTCTGGTCATGTGACCAGACGACTGAATTACATCTCAATATAGCACAAGCACCACTAAGATGTCTAGCAGGAAGTTGAACGCACCAGTCCAGTTACAGGTCAGTGCAGAAGAAGGAAAGGAGGCATGAAAAGGAAGCCACATTGGACTAAACGTGCACCTTTAGGAGGCACAGAGCTTAATAGTTACAGTGACTGTTCATCAGTATCCTTTATGAGATCTACTTTTTAATGTTATTGTACACCACTGGGATCACATCAACAGCATGGAAAACAAAGTTAACAACTTGAGTCGGAGCTCTGTGACGTGGTATCGTGCTGAGCTGAGATCAGAGCCGCTCACTCTATAAAGAGACTTTCAACCTTTAGATCAACATAGTCTGTGATGCCTGGAGCCATCCTGATGGACTGTCACTTATTCAACAGTATGTGATTTCTATATCTTACATTGGAAACTAAATAACAGCTAAAAGTTACCACTTCATGAATAAGCATAGGTCATATTTATCTATACACATTTATACATTCAGGTATGACTGTTGTGTACTGTAATTGGCACAATTAATTAGTTTTTTTTTTAAATGTGGACAGCCAGGAAGAACTGACAGACGCTGAAATGTCCAGATCTTTTTGTTTATTATCTGTCAGCTGTAGGCGTGGTGGCCTATTCCAACAGATATAGGATGATTGTAACGTGACCATTGTCCGCAGAGGCAACTTCATCCTATTTCTTCTGGCTTGACAGCAGCTTATGATCAGTTGAGCTTGACTACTTAAAACAAAAACAAAACAAACGCCTTCTCTCTGTGGCGAACATGAAAATGATAGAAATTACAACCCGGCACATGACAAAATAAGCATGAAAACAATCAGAAGTCTGGAAGTGTGGTATGGTAATTACAAGGTGAATTTGAGGGGGGACGTCTCTTAATCCCAGCTCCTGCAGCAAATGAAGAATGTCTGAGCCGGCAAGGAGAGAACCGTTGTAACTCGCTGTTACGCGTTGTTACAAATACCTTACAGATTTTTTAAATGACTTTCTTTTTCTTTGTTATTTTAACTTTTTTCATTTTTTGAAATTTTGAAAATATTTTGAAAGTCGGCAACATTTATGCCGTTGAAAAAAAAAAACTGCCTTTAGATAAAATAAATAAAACAAGCACAGAATCTCATGAATTTGATGTAATATTCACATGGAAGACAACATATACAATATTAAACATATTTCTAGACCAATACTGCCTCCTATACAACAAGGTCAACCTTCTGCTCTATTTTTGGCCAATTAATGTTATTAATTACCTTGTTGGAGCAAGTGAGATCAACTCAAAATAAAAACACAGAGAACCGAGTGAATGTCTGTCCACCGGCCCCAAAGCTTCCAGAAACAGACTGACTCTTTAACATAGAAAAATACTATACCAAAATGAAATACAAATATATATATATTAGAATCTGTTAGGCATTTCTATATAAAGGGTTGTCAGGGAGGGATTTTTGGGATGGAGGGTAAACTAAAAGAGTTAGGTTGCATCATGAGACAAAATATAACAAAATATAACAAAAATAAAAACAAATCAATATGAGAAATTAGACATGAACAAAATACAGAAGATGGTTCTGCAACCGTTTGTTTCGTAGTAACATTTATAGTGATATTAAGAAGCTCTACATATTAGTCGGCAAACTTTCTCCACACATGCAACAGCTTTGCACAAGTTTAATACTGCAAGCATCAAGGAGAGCAGGGCTGAATGGGCCCCTGCTGAGAAGGGGCAAATCATCCTGACCCTGAGGCAATGCATGCTGGGTGACCGACAACCGCGAGCGCCAGACTGGTTCGCCGCACAGAACAGGACTGATCGTTGCGCCACACGAGCCCCTCTCATTTTTACAAATGGTAAGACTGTGTGTAAATGTAATGTATGCCATGCATGTGTGATCATGTACTTCAGAGAGGTGTATGACTGTTTTCAGTGCTGCTAGTCAGTGCAGTCTCTATTTTTTTTTAACGGAGTTTCTATGTTACGGTACCTCACAGCCAACAACTGTGACACCAGACCACATGGCGTCAAAGCCACGACATCCGCACTGGATTATGTGCCGCCATTAACTCTCTTAACACTTCCTTGTTCGCCTCTACGTGTGCATGTGTGTGGATGGATGACTGGATCCTGGCAGAAAAATTGCTACACCGAACCAACAACAACTTCAACTCAACGTCCCAAAACCACATCCAGCCCAGTCCAGGTAACCCAGCCAAGCTCAACTCAAGATAGCTTTGCCAAGTCAAAACGGTCCAGCTTCTCTTTTTATCCCTCCGTTTCTCTCCGCTTTTCTCGTCCGTCTTTGCCTCTCTTCTCGCCATTCGCCTGGCTGCACCCCGCTGTCCTCGCTGCCTCCACGAAGTAAAGGTTGAAGATGGTGGCCGGGCTGTCAGAGGCCTCACAGATGGGTGGGGGAGTCGCGCTGGGTGTATTGGGATGGAGGGATGCCTCGCGCTGAATGCGATACCTTTGAAATCTCCGGACCCCTTGGAACAATGTCGCAGATACACTGATTTTGTTGCCGTTGTTGTCACTTCTACATTGTTGCCTTAGATGTTTCTCTGTGTATGTCTACTGTAGGTCACACACCCTTGGAAGGGGAGGAAATGTCCTATTTTACAAACATTGTTGTCCATAATATATAGATAGAGGTTTTATATATATTCTTTATAATCTCTCTCTTTCTTTCCTTCCCTCACTTTCCTCCAGTCCTCTCTTCCTTCCTTCCTTCCTTTCTATCTTTCTTCTGCTCTGCAGCAGCGGCAGGAAAACGTGAGAGAATGGTGCTACATGCAGCCCACGCAGCCACACTTGATGGTCTTTTCCACCTCCTCGCTAAAGGAGGTTCCGTCGCTGCACTCGAAGGTGTATTTCCGGCGCTTCATCCTCTGGCTGGCGCAGCAAGCCCCCGTGTCGCACGCTCCAGTGCACTCCACCCAAGAGACGACACGTGTTGTCTGGCAGATGGCGTAGCCTCGCTGTACCTGGTAGAAGTCTCTGACGGGCTCCCCTCGACACTCAGATTCTGGGGGACAAAAAACACCCACAGATTTTAGTATCATCCCAGGTTCACAACTATGTTGTTTTTGCTTTCAGAACGAGCGACGTCAGAGAAAACAAACCTGCATCACACAGTTCCCCGGTGTAGCCACTTTCACAATGACAGAAGGCCTCTCCAGTGTCTGAGATCTGACAGCGGCCGTGCTTGCAGGACAGGCGACGGCACGGGTTGAACAGCTCCCCCTGTTGGTTACACAGCGCACCGCGGTAACCCTCCATACACTCACAGCGGTAAGACTGAGTGTCCAGTGGGATGCAGTGTCCATGGACGCACCTAGAAGGAGACAACAATCTTTAGACTTCCTGCTCAAAAAAGTGAACTTGAATTTCATGTGTATCATTTAAAAAAAAAAAAAACTACACTGCATTTCTGAAGCAAATTCATCTATATTTATATAAATGTTGACAGTAAACACAAACAAAAGCAGTCTACTATTAGCTCCGTCTTGCACAAGGAAGGCTACAGTAAGGAACCTTAACACTGTGTTGGCAAACATAATTTGTGTACACCATTTGCAGGAGGATCTATTTCTATTGCACTTGCTAACATACTTGCTGCCCTGGCAGGGGTTGCTAGCAGGCTGGTCACAATGCGGTCCGCTCCAGCCCGGTTGGCAGTGGCACACTGGTCCCTGGACCCCATCAGGCTGGCAGATGCCATGCACACAGTAGATCTTCTTGCAGGGCTCGCAGCCCGGTACCACGCCGGGCTTCATCTGGGTCTTGGTGAAGTCCTGGAGCTCGTTGTTGATGTACAGGTTCTGGATGCAGCCATGGAAACTGGAGCCGTTCTGCAGCTGCCAGAGACGGAAAGTCCCTGAGTGAACATCCACTGGCATACCTGGAGGAGGAGGTGGAGAAAAGAGTCGGATGTTTACACGTTTGAAGGCGTACACACTGGGCCACAGACAGACAGCTAACACAGGGCTGGTATGAGTGTAATGGAGGAGGGCATTTTCAAACACATGTGTCTCAACAGTGCAGATTGTCAAACAATGTTTGTTTTTTGACTGATTTTGCTATTTTACATCTGCACCACAGGACACATCATGCTTGAAAGGGAGGTGAGAAGAGGGCAAAGGAGTATGGGTAATGTATCCTCTTGTATTCTATGAATGAACAGCACAACACAGCACGACATCTCACATCACCACACCAAAACTAACTGTGAGCCACTCCAGAGCAAAGTGTCCGCCGTGACACCGGGCTGCGTTGCCACAAATATATGCGATATAAGAAAAGTTTCTGATCAATCAATGACAAACCAGGTATGGTATTAACTCTGTGAATTTGATCAAAAGTGGCTCAATCACACATTAAAAAACACAATTGCATTTGGTCCAAACAAAATCCATGCAAATACAAAACACATTTTAGGATTGTCTGGTAGCTCTAATTGTAATCACCAGAGGGGGAACTTTGCACACTGTACAAAATGCACTGCAACAAAAGTAGATCTACTGGTCTTTGTGCATATGCACTTAGCTAATGCATTAATTCAGTAACAACACAAGGATGTGTGGCCCCTAGCAAACACAGTAATGAAGTATGGAGTGGGTGGAGGGGAGGGTTTAGGTGGAAGTGGGACAGGGTTGCATGGTTAAAGGGAAGGGTTGGTTGCGGTGGTGACAAAGCGAGGGGGGAGGGGTGGTGATTGACAGTAGTGTAGTAGATAAGAGTGCCTGCAGAGGAGGGAGGTGTGTTCTGGAGAGGGCCCCTACCCCCCACGTATAGTGGAGCCTCTCCGTTGAGGGGCCGCACTGCCCCAAAGCTGTCCATGGTGGTAGGGAGACCCCCGTCGATGGACAGGTTCACCATCTGGTCGTAGGTCACAAGCTCCACTGTGTGGAACTGGCCATCGTTGATGGTCTCAGTACTGGAGAAACACAGAGACACTTCAGTCTGGAATCAGGCACTGGTGAAAAGTTGTGTTGAGCCTCCTGGTTAATACAGGAAAACTCACCTGTAGATGGCGTGGCCTGGCTGGCTGCCGGGGTCGTAGCTAACCTTGACATGACCTTGGTAGAGCTCCACTGCAATATGATCATTGTCTCCATTGTACAGCAAAATGCCATTATCCTCTGCTGTTGACACCTGCAGCGAGAAAACGTTTAGAGGGAGTTAGATTGTTCCAGGTCTCAGAATCACAAGCTGCTTTCAAACATTCGCTGAACTCAGACGAGCTGTACATGAAATCTCTCAAGTCCAGCTGAGAGGCTCTGGACTTTCTCCGGAGCTTCCCTTGCCAACCATCTTGAAAAACTCCAGAGACGGTACTCGGACAGCAGCACATTCCCTGAGGATGTTTCTAACACATGACAGAATCAAGACATAAACTCCATCTGTGGTTACCTGTAGGGTGATGTTAGCTTGGGGCCAGTTCTTGAGGTCAGAGAGCAGCAGGTAGGAGTCTCTGTCGATGAAGTTGACACTGACCAGCTTCTCACAGCGGGGGCCTCCAAACTCTGGGGGGCACTGGCACATGGCCCGTCCGCCCCGCTCCACACAGGGAGCATTGTTCTGGCAGTCGGCAAGCTCGCACAGGGACAAGGGGGATGGGGCAACCTCACACAACTGGCCGCTGCAAGAAGGAGAGTGAGGGGAAGATGATGTTGGTCAAGTGAGAGCAGACTAAAACAAAGCCTTCGTGTGGGAAAGGTCTGCTCCTCTCACCTGTATCCTTCAGGACAGACGCAGGAGTATCCATTCAGCTCATCCACACACTGAGCTCCGTTCTGACAGCGATGCTCCTCACAGTCATTATAGTCCACACTGCAGTCATCACCGACATAACCAGGAGAGCACATACACCTGCAACACAAACACAATACTAGAATCAAGCTGAGCACAAACAAGCCCCCTCAAATCTAGATATCACTATTTACATTTTTCTCTGGATCTGTTGCACTGGCAGCAAAAACTTACTTGGGTCCATTGGAGGTGATGAGGCAGGTAGACTGATGTTGACAGGGGCTTCGTCCAGGGGCGCACACGTCCTCCATTTCTTCACACATCTCCCCTACAAAGAAACATGCATTTGGTAAATATTATTAACACATAGAGCAAGAATGACAGTTGTTATTTCTGCCTCATCATCCCCTCAGTTGTGTTGAGTGCCCTGACCTGTGTAATATGGGGGACAAAAGCAAGTGTAGTTGTTGACCCCGTCCATGCAGGTCGCTCCATTCTCACAGTCGTTGTCTTCGCAGTCATCAATGTTGGTTTGGCAAGTGGGGCCCTCGAAACCCAGTGGACATGTGCAACTATGAAAACATTCATGACACTCATCAGGTTATCACGTTAAGACTATAACATTTTATTACTTCGCCACGTTCTTTTCAATGCCCGCCTTCCTCACCTGTATTGTCCCTCCTCTTCCTCGTGCACGCGGCAGGTTCCGCCATTGGCACATGGGCTACTCACGCAAGCGTTCAGAGCTGTCTCACAGTTCTTGCCCTGAGACACAGGACGAGGATACTGTTCATTTCATTGCTCTAAATAATGCAAATACTCACAGCGGGTGGGATCATTGCGTAGCTCTGACCTTGAACCCTGGAGGGCAGCTGCACCTGTAGATCTCCACCAGGTCACTGTGACAGATGCCTTGGTTGAGACAGGGACTGGACAGACAGGGGTTACACTTGGCCAACACTGCAGTGTCCACATCTCCTGAGGACAAGACAGATAGGAATCAATTGTGTGTAGTCACTGGTGCCACTTCTCAATTCAGGGGCTACATCTCTCAGAGGCTGCACTACCCTAGATTCATTATGGCCTTTGAGTGCTACCTGGCCCATAAAGATGCCTCTGTTGTGGATGACCATGTCCGCCTGAAATCTATAACTTACCTGTACATTCAAACTTCTTTGCAGGAGTGGTGAGCAGCAGTTTGCCCTCCATGCCCTGTGGACCAGCACAGCGAGCGATCCCTGGCTCCTTGTAGCCTGTCTTCACCCAGTCAGACAACCAGCGCAGGTGGCAGTCGCAGTGCAACGGGTTGGCACCAATCGCCCTGAAGGAGAAGGAGAAAATCAATTTATTGGTGATGCTGGACGTCTGACTCTTCAACTTGCAGCAGCTCAGTGGCAAATTCTGGTCATGTTGATGCAGTACAACCTATCACCAGCAGGTGTCTCTGCACCCTTTGGTAAGTCAAACCATTGCAGACTCAGCTAGGCGAACTGTCCCTGACTCTCTGAGAACAAAACAGATTCAAAGTTCAATGCTGGATGCCAATTTGTGCCATACATCATGTGGAGGAGGGCGTCTCAATTATAGGCAAAGGTGTGAACAGAAGGCCCTCCTAACCACTTCTGTCATGGTGGTCGTGAATCAATGGCGCTCTGTCCTCCCGCTGGATGCACAAACACTGCTGAATCGATGCTGTTCCATTATGGAAAAACACAGGCTCATCTTTCAGGCCGGGCCAATAGCTGACACCTGACATCTGCTAACATGAAAGCCACTTGAGTGTGACTGCAGATCAATGGCCTCCCCTCCACCCTGTTTTCATGCAGCATTGAGTCCCTGTCCTTCTCTCCATAAAATGTCTTTGTCTGGTTCTCTCCATCTTCCCTTCTTCCTCTCCAGCTATGCCACTGATAGGTCTATTGATCAGCGGCTGTAAGGGGAGGATGTGAAGATCTGGGATGTTTGGCAGAGGGCACACGGCAAAGATACGTGTGTCTAGTTTTACAATGCATTCCAGAGTTCACGCAGGCGACGGCCACACGGCACACACCCGGCAAACACAGACATAAATAAACAAACCGAAACAAACTCTACAGTCCACAGACCAAGGAGAATCTGTCAGTGGACACATGTGATTCGGAGATGTCCCAGGGAGATGAGACAGTAGTGGGGTTTGTGTGTTGCCCTGACCACAGGACTGCGGCTGATTAAGGGAGGGCTCGACCCATGTGGAGCCCACCAAAGAGGACTACACACAACCCACTGTGAGCCGCACTCTCCGTCTCTCTGAACAGACCCCCTTGGTGTCTGAAAGTGTGTGTGTCTACATGTCTATAGACTTAACAAACTCAGTGCAGACAGCATCACATAGGCTGGCGCTGGGGCATACAGTCGTGTGTGTGTGTGTGTGTGTGTGGGGCATAACTTACAAGTGAGAAAGTGAGGCCACATCACTGAAGATGCCATCAGGAAGCTCTGAGACTTCGTTGCCATGGAGAGACCTTTGGGGTCATGAGAGGAGGATGAGAAAAAACATTTGGGTGAAAACTTTATTGGTTTGCTAATGAATAATGATAATAATAATAAGGAATCATAAATGAATAGGAAACTAGAATCGCATTCAGTTTAGTGCAAAACTCAACAACAGTCACAACAGTTTTTGCATAATCTCGATGACTAACAGATGGACAAACACAGAATAAAACCATAAAGTTACTTGATTAAGCTTCTTAAGTGTGACGGTTTAATATTTTTAAATGACTCTACTTTGTTATGAACTGTTTTAACTTGAATATATCATCTTGAGAAGCCGACAAGAATTGTTCTTGTGTTTTCAAATTGATTGATTTAAAAAAAAAAAAAAAAAAAAAAAGAAAAGGAACACCACACTCGAAATTACAGGGGAAATGGTTGAGGAATCTTTCGGGGTTGTGTTGGCATTCTAAATGGGTGGTAGGTGGTTTGTATTTCTGCTCGAGCCTTGTGCAACTGGCAGAGATGTGAGGCTCTGTGAGTCTGGAAAAGACTGGTGTCAGGTTTCCATGTGTCTGGCTGGCAGGGCCAACAAGGACACAGAGGGAGGGAGGGGGTGACAGAGTTGTAGCACATGTAGGACAGTGAAACACATTAGGTGAGTCCTGTTTGAAGCTTCTGAACATGCTTATGGGCAGTTTTTGCAAATGTGAATTAACGTTTGCATCCTTCTTCACATTGCGTACAGTTATTTATTCTGCAGCTCTCTGCCGACTGTCCAGGGCGACGAGCCGCCACGGCCTAATGGCGAGATGACTGATGGCTGCTGTAATCCAGCAGGTCATTACCACCTCCCGCCCTCAACTGACCGCACGCTAATGTTAGCGCAGCTCAGTCCACCAATACAAGACACATGTGCTCTCTATGCCTGGATGAAGACAACTGATGTATAAACACTTTAAAGCCTGACTTCCTTTGCTGTTTGATCTTCGAATTACTGCTAAGCCGTGAAAGAGTTGGGGGGGGGGGGTACAAAGAGCAAAAGCTGGTGAGTGTTATGGATATGGAGCCGCGCTCGGATACGAAAGGGAAAATATACAGCGTACCCGGTCTGAGACAACACGCTAATTGGCCTGTGTATACGGGAGAATGCCTATTAGTGTGGAGTGAGGAGCTGGGCTGTGGTAGTCGGAGAGCAGCTCAGATACTGAGGGCATGAAGCCAGCAGCCGTGTGCCAGTCAGGCAAAGATCTCATGGGAGCAAGGAGCCAGAGAGTCTCCAGGAAGAAACTCAATATGCTCCTCTACTAACCTTCTCTCTGCCTGTGATGTGTGACGTTTTTTTTGCCTTTCTTTTCTACAGCTGTATATCGTTGCATCACTCCATCTTTCCTATGTCAACTGATCTCTAGTTTGGCACAGATGTCTGAATGGAATTCCATGTGATGTTTCTTGACAGGCATGAATTATGGTTTATAGCAGAAAACGCTCGCTGGATTTGTTGTCTGACTGCGTTCATTCACAGACGCCGCAGTGACCCGTTCACCTGCAACTACTTAATAATGTTCGGCGATCACGAGTCGTCTGAGCGGCATGTTTTCATTTTTTTTTTCTTCCTTAGCTGAGAATCATGTGATGCCGGTATTTTCTCGCTGCACTGTTTTCCAACAGCAGTTTGAGAACATGTCTGTAGATGCTTGGATTTCTTTTCTTCCTTTATCACACGCTTTCATATCACTTTCTTTTTTTTCCACAGCTTCCCACAGCTAACACTGTCTCAGCTCACTCGCCTCACACGTAATACCCAGCAGGCCAATTAGCAGTTTCTTAATCTACAGCTCAAACCACAACCATCACCAACATACACACACATACACACACTTATACCAAACCACGCCACATCTATGCCAGGCTCAGACCCCTGGTCCGTTTGAAGCCTCGAGCGTTAATGATTCTTCTCCCCTTTACGGCTCTGTAAAGCCAAAGGTGCAGCTTTATAAAGGCTTTGGCACCTCAGTGTGTGCGAGCTCTCTCCGCTCGTAGCCGGTTTTGGCATCTCACTGCGGTTTCTGTGAAGCTTCCAACTTTGAACTTTGAACCCAGAGTGGAGTCTTAAAGTCCAAACTATTAAATGGGGCTCATTGTCGCTTCAGTTTTTGTTGCGCCCCCGCTGCCTTGCATAATAAAAAAAAAAAAAGAAGAAGAAAAGCAGCGGCACCAATTGACATTTAACGGGAGACTTATGATTGATCGCGGCAGCAGTAAAGACATCAAAGTTTTTCTGCTTCATTTTGAATCCTGTCTGATTGAGACAAGAAGGTAGACCTGACAGTGTGTGTGTTGGTGGAGGGCCTCACATGGCGTCTAACACACTGGCACAGGGACTATTTTAGAAGTAAAGGTGGCGTGAGTGAGTAAGAGCAGAAATAATGGCCGCAGCTTCATTACAGATCAAAGCACCACGCCCGGCCCAGCGAGGCGGCATCGGCTAATGATGACCGAGCTTCACTCTCATTCCTCGCTAAAAGGGCTCTTATGCTTTGTGTCTTGTAATGATCTGGGGCATTAGTCGAAGCTCGCCGTAAAAAGAGGCTTTGTTGAAGCTTTGTTGTCTGTAGTAAAAAGTGTGCCTGCTATGAGCACACATGGAAGGTGGATAAGTCGACTCCCACACACATACTAACCGGCACTAAGTCGATGACAAACATTACCGGTACAGGCACCAGTGCATGCGCACGCACAATAACGTTAATCTCATAAGGAGCGCTACTGGTGGGCCTGTGCTCTGATTCTGTCTCACAGAACTAAACTGTACATTTGAGTTAGTGTGAGGCATCCAGATGCAGGTCCAAAGATCGGTTTGGTTTCATCATCCCTGTGTCAAATGCATTTGCATTCTACATCTCAGTTATTTCGCAGACCGGTTTACCCACGGGGGGAACCCTCGGCCACTGCGAGTGCACAATCAGACTCCGAGACCTCTTAACTTCATGAAAACCCGGGGGCAGTCGTAAGCATTATGGTTAGCGGGGCAAACATTCTCTGGTAATCAGTGTCAGAGTGATTTTGCACAGTGGGTTGTGGGGGGGCCGCGCCGGGCACGAATTTGGCAGCGATGAGCTGGGGAAGTTTTGGAGGTGAGCAGGCAGGCTGTGCAGATGTGGGCAGGAGTACAGCAGGAGGTGGAAGAACACGGCTGCTGGCCCCATGGCTGCCATTTGAGAAAATAGGTCGGAGGTTGGGTATATGTGCGTCTGAGCGAGTTAATTCACAAGCTGTCATAACTGTTTAGACTGCGCTTCAGTCCTCTGGAGTCAATCAAAGATTCTCAGCATCTGCTGCACCGTCCCCGTGGTCGGTCCACGCTGCAAAAATATCCTCCCAATATCGCAGGTTGTCTCAAAGGAAATCTAATCCTGTTTTAAAGCTCTCTTCAAATGTTCTCAGTGAAGTGCTTTGAAGGCCTTCTTTTTAAGATTAACACACACACACACTCATAAACTCACAGCAGTCTGAGAGAGTGCAGTCCACTGAAGGCCATTTTGGGGATGCAGCGCAGGGAGTTGTAGCTCAGGATTCTGCAATGTGAAAATAATTACATATCTCAAATTTATGTATATAAAATTTCCATCCTGCTGTCAGCGCAAGGGGAGAAATATGAACTCTTTGTTTTGAGGGTGGTCAGGACTTACAGAGTGGTGAGCTGGCTCATGTTAGCGAAGGACGAGTTGGTCAGAGAGTTGATCTTGTTGTTGCTCAGGTCTCTAGAAGAAAAAGGAAAAAAAAGGAAAAACGTTCAGGGACCCGATCGGCTCGGTGAGACAGAGGGAGCAGAGAGAGCAGGACTTACACCAGCTGCAGATATTTGAACGCTGACAGTTCCTTCGGTGCAACGCTGAACTGGTTTCCATCCAGATACCTGAACACACACACAAACAGTTCAGTGAAGAGTTTTGGTAACATGTTCAAGTCAAGACAATTTGTCAGCTACATTCACATTTTTACTTTCAAAAAACATATTAAATATACATTTTTTCCCCTTATTGCAGGATCCTAATTTCTACATTTGTTTTTAATTTCACTGCCGTTACCAGAAAGCTTAAGAACTGTTTTCAGCGTGAAGCACCAACCCACCAGAATTAACGGTTTATCTTAAGTCACTCACGCTCTGTAGTCTGGTCTAAGAAGATGATTCAGTTTATCAGTTGGACATTTTTTTCCCCATCAATTTATTTTTCTGTCCTGAAGGCATCATTTCAGGATGTCACACTTTTTACTCAGAGCACATTTCCCCATTCGCCTGGAGCCAATTTAAAAATACTTACATCACCCAGCCGAATGTTTTGTTTTTCCATAACTATTCTATGAGCCAATATTATGTCTGAGGCAGAAATCAGTATTTAGTAAACATGAATTATTTTATTCCAGACACATTCATTGTGATATATGTCTACTGGGTTAAGGTTGCAAATGTGCAACTTTTTGAAGGGACAAAGATACATGCACTTCATGCACTTGTGTGGTAATCCGCTTGTGTATGTGACATCACGCCTGCAGGGCTGCACCCCCCACTGCCGGCTGCCACCGCAGAGTTCAGGGCTTGCTCCCTGTGTGTGAAGCTACAGGAGCTTTCTCTTGCCATTGTTGTTGACTGTACACAGGGCAGGAAGAGCGAGGGGGGGGGGGGGGCTGATGGTGAGCTCTGGGGGACCTTCGGGTTCAGAGGTAATGATAGGTAATGACGGTGTAGAGGACACTTTGGATAATGATGGAGTAGCAAACTCTCCAGATGACTAGATGAAAGCCCAGAACAGAGGGGCACACCTGGTCACACCTGCTGGGACAATGACAGGCCTGGAGGCTTCCACAGCATGTGTGTGCATCAGTGTATGTGCATGTGTGTGAGCTAGACTCAGCCACTTGAAGCAAGCAGTATTGGAAAGTTCCAGGCCTATTCCACTCCCTCCCCTTTCCATTGAAAACTGCTCATTAAAATGTCCTCTTGCTCCCTTATACTCCCGTGGACAGGCTTTTGGCCCTCACACAAATATTCAAACACACACATGCACACACACACACAGACTGATCCTTGGCTCTGAGTGTGAGAGTGACATCAGTGCTCACCCTGAGGGTTGCAGGGAACACAGGAGAAGAATGTCTGAGAGAATAACTGCAGGGTTTATTGACTCCTCTCCTCTTTTCTAAATGATGTTGGGGTTTTTTTGTTTGTTTTTTTACCTCCTTTATTTTCATTGACTCTTGTCGCTTTTCATCCCTCCTACGATCCTCTCTACCTTTTTTATTGTCCCCTTTGTTTTCCCTTCCGGACCTGGCTCCATCAAAGCCAAGACAAAGGAACAACAACGCCTGCGGCTCAGACTGATACAATACAAATGCGATTGGCATAATTAAGACTCACAGTTCAGTCACGTTTCTCGGGATGCCTTTGGGCAGAGTGTGGAGGTGCTTGTTGCTGCAGCGCACCACAGTCTCCAGGCAAGTGCATTCACTGGGACACTGGGGTTTGGGCACACAGCTTGACTCCTCTTGGCCTGGGAAAACAGGAGGAGAAAGAAGGGAGTCAGATATGGGGAGGAGGGTGAAGAAGACTTGGAGAACAACCAAAAGTAGAAGTGGCAGATCAGGAAAGGTGGAACAAAACCAAAGGGAAGATGCAAGATCTTTCAAGCTGATGGCGAGGCCCTTAGACAATGAAAAAAGAGGAAGTGAAAAATGTGAAAAGTAAAAACTGGACAGAATGAGAGGAGCCTCGCTAATGTAATATCGACCAGCGAGAACAAAGAATGGAAACTGCCCAGGGCCTGAAGACAAGTCTAACATTAATTCAGGTGCAAATAGGCTGACTGGTCAATAAGGCAAACAGTTCAATAGCTGCACTCAGCCCGGCATCGACCAGGAGCTTAGGAACTGCTGAGAAGCAATCTATTCGGCAAACAAAGAGTTGCACAATAGAGGTCATTATTTAAGATGATCTCAGACACTTTAAGCAGCTCTTGTTCATTATCTATTGAGCAGCACGGCACAATGTGAAAATCTCCATCAGTCAAACTCCGACGGGTCAGTTTCACAGGTCGTCCAACATATTGAGGATGTTTAGCTCCTACAGAAAAGGGACAAGACGAGTTCATTTCAAGTGGAGCAGCTGCCACGAAACTTCAGATGGATGGGGAGAGACAGAGACGGACTTGAAGGCCATCTACCTTCCTCACAGCGGAAGTCGGGCAGAGCCACATCCTGCAGAGGGATCTCCTTCAGGAAGGCGGGACGCTGGCAGCGAGGGTTGCCCGTCACGATCTTTCTGCTCCTCAGCCAATCACCGAGCCATGCCAGCTGGCAGTCGCAGTTAAACGAGTTGGCCAAGAGGTTCCTGGGGAAAACCAGGCAGATTTGTGACAACCTGTAAAGTTTAAAATGCTAAATGAACAGTCTGTATATGGATATATAAGCCTCACAGGGTGGAGAGGGTCTGCAGCGTGTCGAAGGCTCCGGGCGTGATCGTGGTCAGCTGGTTGTCGTACAGGGACAGCAGGCGCACGTTGTGCAGCCCCGTGAAACTGTCGTTGTGCACGCAGCTGATCTTGTTGTTCCTGAGCATCCTGAAGGAGGAGGGAATCAAACACTTCAGCTAAAGACTCGGAAACGTGGGCCGAGTGTGTGCAGTTCATCACTCACAGCATCCGCAGCCCCTCCAGACCCCGGAACATCCTGCTCCTCACAGAGTCGATCTGATTGGCTGTGAGGTGAAGCTCGATGACGGACGACGCGCCCTCAAACGTCCCATCCTCGATCTCTGTGATTTTGTTGTTGCTGAGGTTACTGCGGGAAACAGAAACATGTTACAGAACCAAGTGTCAGCTGCTGTGAGAAATGGCTGCCGATGGGTCAAGGTGGAAAGTAAAAGTTTACATTTTCTTCAGCTGGGAGAGGCTCTTAAAAACTCCGGTCGCCTCCAGGGTGGTGATGTCATTGTTGTTAAGGCGGCTAGAGAGAAAAAAAAAACAGTTTTTAAACCATTAAAACAAATAAATCCTCTTAGCAAATGGTATTTGCTGGGTGCAACCACTTTGTGTTTCTTTCATATTAAATTCATAGGAACATCTTGTTACTCTTTCTACTTAGGACAGCGTTCTTTCGGATTCCTTACAGTTCAGTGGTGGATGCAGGGATGTGCTCGGGGATCTTGGTGAGCTTCAGGTTGGAGCAGTCCACCACGTTGGACTCGCAGCGGCACTTGGGAGGACACACCGGGTCACTGTTACACGCATTATTCAGACGGGTGTCCTCGGTGCCTGAACACGAGAACACAAATATTATTGTAACAAAAATGAAGTGATATCCGCCTTGTCCCCGAACCAACCCTGGAGCCAGACTTTCCCATGATGCTCCAGTCACGCATCTGCTACCACTGCTGCTGTACGTCGGTGGTTCGTCCCGTTGTGACCTGGGAAGCAGCTTCCCCAAATAATCTTTAACCTTAGGAGTCCTAGAGAACATCCTGCAGCTTTCCTGCCATTCACAGGAGGGAGATAAATGGGTGAGGGCGGGAGGATGGCGGGGTGAGTTATTTTAGAGAGGTGAGAGAGTGGAGGCAGTGGGGTGAAAAGAACAGTGGCATGGGAGATTGAGATAGGGATGCCAAAGAGGATTTGGAAAGCCTGCTTCAATGAAGCAGAGAGAGAGACAGAGAGAGAGAGGTGGTTGAAATGATGCGGAGGGAGAGTGAGCAGACAGGTGGGGTCGAAGGGGAGGACGCAGAAAGAGCAGGGCACAAGGGACATGAATGCACACAGGGAAAGTGAAGGAAGGTAGAGAAGACAGAAGAGAAACGAAGTGGAAGGTGAGTGGCAGAGGTGCAGAGGGAGGCGGAGCCAGAGTGAGGCAGCGAGGGGGAGTGTGGGACGTTTTCCTGCACCACCTCCATCTATGAATAGACGTTACGTGCCAAAAAGCGTGCTGACAGTTACATCACGGCTGCTCAATAATGCAGCAGCAGTGGGAGCCACTCAGAACACCACGTGTGTGTGTGTGTGTGTGTGTGTGTGTGTTAACTTTGTGTTAACTTAACTATCTGTGCGTGTAGAGCTTACATGTGTGAATATGTTCCATTTACAGGGAATAGCCCTGAATTTTGTGTCAGGATATCGTTGCTGTCTTGCATGGTGCACGTCGCTGCACCTCTTTGCCTGAGGTTTGGAGGATGACGTCAGCGGGACAGCGTGGGGCTCCCAACCCGCAACCATGAGTAGGAAAACCTCAAACGACCCAGACAGAAACCTACAGCTGGGAATCAAAAATCCGTCCAAAAAGACAGCACGACATTTGAAACCTAACCCTAACCCCAAACCCTCATCGTTGACTTTATTAGAAAATAGTCAGGCAGTTAAAAAAGTCAATTGGTTTTTTACGGAAAGACTTCCTCTGCATGGGTGAGGACTTTTTCCGAAATGGTGCCCCCTCTCTCCGAGTGGCTCGCCGGAGCATTCGCAGTAATGCGGGTCATTAAGGAATTGTCCTGCCAGACGACGGGACGAGGCATTTCCTGCTGCAGGGGAAGCAATGAAAGTCACAGCGCAGCACTTTGATCCTGAGGATGTAGAGGAGCCAGGGGAGGATTTGTGAGCCTGAGTCATCATCATCGTCACAAGTGCGCGGTGGCGACACTTTTACTGTCAGCAGATTGGAAGGAAACCGGAGAAAACACAGAGGAGAGGGACGAGGTTTCTCCGGCGGCGAGGCACAAAATGACTCATCGCTGGAGCTGTAGAAGTTCTCACAGTTCCCCCAGCAGCTCGTTCCCCATTATGAGTGGATTATGGAATCCCTGAGAACGCTCTGATTGTTCAGTGCATGTATGTGTGTTTTGCGGACGCCTTTGGTAGTTATCATTCAGGGAGGGTGAAATTCTCATTAATCACAATTGACTTTGATCTTTCCTCTGCTTACACAGAACTCCCATTTGTTCTCTGAGCCAGTGTCGGGTTTTATCTCAGCTGAGCACACGTTAATTCACACACAGACATGGACAATGGACGTCCACACACACACACTGAGAGGATCGACACACATCACCGCTCCTCCTAGTTATTTTCTTGGAAGTGCTCTTGTTAAGAGGTCCGGAAACATCCGCTGATAGGAATCTGGGTCCTCTGGTGGGCTTTATTTTCTTTAGCGTTAACTGATAGCGGGGACACACTTTTCCTTCCCCTCTGTCCTCCCTTTACTCCCTCCCTCCTCTTCTGCCCCTCTCGGCTCATCTGTGTTCATGCCAAAGCAAAGAGCCACTTCCTGTCGACTCTATCTGCCGAGAGTTTAAGGAAAACAGAGCTGAGGAGAAGCAGAGGCTCTCACACGTATATCACATTAAAATGCAGACGCATAAGTGAAGCTACTCATGGGCCCAATTACCATTAAATACCTACGTTCCACTACCACCAGTACGCAGATTTCCACAGATTCTGCACACACACACACACAGGCCCAGTGTTTTTCTTGTGCAGTCTGTTTCCTCCAATGGTTCATCCTTCCATCATCCTCATTAAAATGAAATTTATTGCAACTTGTGTCTTAACTCCCTCGTTGGGCATAAAAACTGTTTGCAGAAAAGAATAGTGGGCCACAGCTTCGGAACACCTGTATTGTCAACCCACTGCTTATGTTTCTTGTCTCGTCTGACTTTCCCCCTCAAGCTCACCATGTTCCCAACTCTGTAAATACGATGTTCCTAAAGGACTGAGGCCAAGAATACAAAAACACGACCGAGTTGTAATAACCTGAAATTATCCTTTAACCTGTGGGAGGATTTTGATGTGAAATGAACAGAGGGCAAAACGATGCTGCTGCATGACCGTGGGTGGATGATTAAAGAAAAGAGAAAGGTGATGAGAAGTGTGGACATTTACACTCACCTGGGATGAAGTACTGCTCTTTGGCTGTGATGGAGAAAAGAAAGAGGGACGGGTGTCAGTGAGACCAGCCTGGTCTGCATAGCTGTGGCGTCGCTATGCTTCAGAACAGTCATATATAGAGTTTATATATGACGACTCATGACTCAACGTACATGGCAGTTAGACAGAGAAGCATCGCGCTGTCTCTGTGCATGATATATGGCAGAGAAATGTTAACAGAGGGGGTAAATATTTGGCTGTTGCTAAGGCCGAGTGGCATGAGGGGGAAAGTCAGTCAGAAAGCAGGAAAAATAAAAGAAGGGAAGAAAAAAAAATGAGAGAGGAAAACACTCCTGTCTTCACCAGGTCTAGCCAAACAAACCAGGCTGTAAAGGAGTGTGAAACCTCAGCGGTGCCGAGTGCCAAGCAGCATAGCACGCTGCAAAAACACAATAGTGGGCCCGGGGCGGGGGGAAGGCGGGGGTGGGGGGGCTGGGGGTTAAGGGAGCGTGAGGGAAACTTGAGCCCGGCAGGCGGAGGGCGATGAGTGGGCGAGGAGCTGGGGGCTGTGAGGGAAGGGAGCCGGAGGTTGGCAGAGGGCAGGGAGGGACGGTGGGCACGTGCAGAAACTCTAGCCCCCCTCTATACCCAGCCTCGCCTCGCCCGGTGATCTCAGTGCGGTTTGCATGTGAAACCAGACTCGCGATGTGGTAATATGGAGGGGAAATGGAGAAACAGCCAACAAGGCCTCTCCCCTTGGCCCCAACTTTGTCTGGGGGAGATATTGATTGAGGAGAAGCGGCACTGCAAATGATGGGCCGAATAAAACCTTCTACCAGGAATTATCATTCATTGAATCTGGTATGAGATGGAGGAAGCAAAGCAGAGAAAAAAATAACAAAAACACACTCCCAGCGGAGAGTTGAGGAGAGACGAGTAGAATAAAAATACTTGACAGACAGAGAGCCCAGAAGAGAAATAAGAAAGAGTGACACAGAGGCACCAGCCTACCGGAGCAGCGGAACTTCTTGCTCTTGATCTGTCCGATGCGTTTGTTAGCGAGTCTGCGTGGGCTGGCGCAGCGGGCACCGCTGGTCTCTATGGGGTTGGAGCGCAGGTAGTCTGCCAGCCACTTCAGATTACAGTCACAGATGAACGGGTTCTGGGCCAGGTGACTGGAGGAGAGAGGGAGAGAGGGATGGAAAAGAGGGGAAAAGGTCAGAGAGGTAGGAAGAGGAAGAGAAGGAAGAGAGAATGAGAGTTGGGGATAGGATCATTAATGTAAAGTGATAAGAATAAAAGAATAAAAAGTAGCAAATCATCTAATATATTTACACATAAGCACCACAGAATAACTGCTCCTACCTGGAACTATAGTAGCTCATGACTGTGAGAATATACTTTATTTAACAGTTAATACTTCATTGAATGTCCATAAATGTTCTCTTTTCAAAAGCAATAGTTTAAAAAATAATACGAACATTACAAAGCAGTAAAATACAGTAAAAAAAAAACATGGGAGAGATTAGCACTGAAGTTGGAGGAGGGATCAAGTGTGGGACAGAGATGAACCCAAATAATTTTGGCGTTGATCTGGATCATGTGATGGATCCAGGAATTTTGAACTTGGTGTTTTTCAACAATCTTCTTGATTTCTCAAGAAAGAAGAATGTGAGGAAGGAATGTTTAAGGGGGCTGATATTTATGAGTGGGTGAAATTTGGTGTGGATCCAAATTGAAATCTGGCTCTTGCAAATATGGATATAATTTAATAAGGAGACTGTTTTATTGAAGTATTTTGCAAAGCTTCAAAGTGCATTTTTTTGAACTCTGTTTTCAGATTGCAGGCAAAACAAGAAGCCTCTTTTAGACTCGGACCGTTAAACCTCTATTTACGCAGAGCGTATGTGTGCGACAGGTGCCTTGTGTTTACAACTTTTATTTTTCATCACGCTACGTGTTTCAGATGTGGTGGACGCGGCGTGGTGTGGGGTCCGTATTGATAACAGCGTGCGGCTGTGCCTTGTTTATTGGATCAGAAAATAGGAGGCCTTCATTTAGACTGAACTGCTGCTGTCTGAGGAACAGTGGTGGAGAGAGTGGGTGCTGACTTTTTGATCTTCATCTGGCTGTGTGTGTGTGTGTGTGTGTGTGTTTGAAGATGATAGATTTACTCTCCTCTCTACCTCATGATTCCATTCCTGTGTTATTACGCAGACCTGCACGTAAACAACTCCTGTGTTGGCTCATGTTTTATGGTGACAGCTCAGTATGTGTCAGAGAGTGAGCAGCAGAAGGTGTGTGTGTGTGTGTGCGTTTGACTCACAGGGTCTGTATTGCTCGTAGTGAAGTGAAGGTGCCCTTGGCGAGGGTTTGGATCTTGTTGTCGTAGAGCGATAGCAGCGAGAGATTCTGCAGGTCCTGGAAGGCATTGGCACGTACGCAGTGAATCTTATTGGCGTTCAGCAACCTGCCAGAAAAAAGTGAGGAGAAAAATAAAAAATAAAAAGAAGGAACGGTAAAAGAAGGAAGGAAGAATGAGGAGGGAGGGAAGAAGCTTGTCAAAGTTTCTTTATACAGTCATTCATTATGCATGTTAGAAAACTATGCACAGGCTTTATATGAAGGTTACGACTCCTTCACTGTGTGGGAGTAAAGGTTGCCTGGTTTTCAGTGAGTTCGCGTTGCATCAGCAGAGAGTCAAGTGTGTGTTCCACTTACAGCAGTTGCAGGGCGTAGAGGCCATCAAACACCCCTTTGGGCAGGTCGGTGATCTTATTTCCATACAGCACGCTGGGAAATCACAACACAGACTTGCTCTAGACACGGGAAATGACAACCAAGTGGATACTCATGCACATGTATATGCACAAACTGGGCTCAGGGCCACTTACAGGGAGTTGAGGGAGCGGAGACCCTGGAAGGCATCAGGGGCTATCTCTGAGATCTGGTTGTTGCTCAGGTCTCTGTGCAGAGGAATTAGAAATTGAGATTTGAGAGGAAAAAAAAGTCAATGTCATTTTTTTTTTTCCTGTGGGAGGTTTGACCCCCACTGTCAACTGGGTATCACCCTCACAGGAAGGTGGGGGTGAATGTGAAGCCCCTGCTCGTGACGTGGAAGCAAATGTAGTGTGAGCTGGATGAAGATGAGTTCCAGCTCTCTCCCGTATCTGATGGTGCGTCCCTTCGAGGGATTTGATGAAATGGAGCTGGTTAGAGTCTTGTAGCCAATCAAAACATTTACTTGTATTATTTGTGGCCGATGAACCAGCTCTGTGTTGTATCATGGTTCGTGTGTATGGGTAAAAATGGGGTGCAATCCAAACCGAAATACAGTAGACGGCCTCCGAGCGTAGCTGTCGTTAATAGGATCCGCAGGCCTCTCCCCACAGGATAACCACTAAGCCTATGTGTCTATGTGTTTATGTGTGTCTACGCGAGTAAACGCAACACTAAATGAGGAACAGTGGGACAGAGAAAGACAGATGGAGAGAGAGAGTTAATGGAGTATGTGGACTGAACTCCAGTCGACTGGATACCTTTGAAGGAAAATCATCATGTGGTGAAGAGGAGGGATATTTTCTCATTTGGGGGTAACAGTTAAATAAGTACCCATTTGTCTTCTTGCAAAGGACTTGAGGTTTCTTGGAAACAAAAAAAAATTGTGGCAAAGGAGCCAACATCTGCACTGATGTGTGTCTGCGAACCCAGACGCTGATGTGTACATGTGCGTCGGTGTGCGTGAGTTGGTACGGCATCCATCTCTTTAAGGAGCGGTTCATGTGTAGGTCATTCAAACCGGGACAAGGTGAAAGAGTCTGTGTGTGGTTGGCGTTTAATGGGAGGAGGAGCAGGCGCAGGGTCAACAGAGACATTGCACGCATACCTGTGTGCCGCAAATAAACAAACAAATGACAGGCGGGATAAGTATGCACAACCTATTATTATCGAATCTTGCCTTATTACTAATTATTTTTTCTATTTTCCATGTGCACAATATGCCAGCAACCAAAGTGCAGAGCCTGGCCCAGATGAGTGACCATATTCATCATGATATATTCATACTGTCTGCGCACAGCTTGCACCGAGACTGTTGGACATGGGACGGGCCAGTGAGGGCACACGTCCAGCTGAATCAACAGAGGCGCCGTGGGTCAACACAGACATGCAGACGTACATTGTTGTTACTAAAAGCAGAACCAGTAGCAGCAACATTAGCAGGTCCTGTCTGTTTGGAAGACCAGATGGAGGAGAGCAGCACATTTTCACTGCCGCTCAATCTGGTTTGATGAAAAACCACAGGATTCTGTAGCGTCTTCTGCAAAGTGGGGTAACTAATAGTGTTTTCTTGAGAAAAAAAAAAATCTGGATTTGGCTTCGATATTTAGATTTTCACGACTAACTGTGAAATCCTTACACGCTCGATTGAATCCACAAGATTCATAGTTTTTCTTTTAAATACAGGGGAAAAAAATGCTGTTTGTTTTTGTTTTTATTGGAGAAAGATTTCTTTTTTCTTTTTTTCAGCCACAATCAAAACGGTAACAAAAGACCTAATTTGATGATGTCATGAAGCAGAATGGGATCATGGTGTTTCACCACTGTTCACAAAAATCTACTAAGTCACCCACTTTATTATATATCACAATAATTAAATTTACTTTGATGTGATATAATTGTGTGCAGTTTAGCATTACAACATTTTTTTGTTTGACCATTATCATAATATTTTTTTTTCCAATATGCATGATGTGTGTTTTGATAACTATTGTCCAGTTTTCCTTTAGTCCGACTGAAATCTGGCCTCGCTGAGTTCACATAGCTCACAGTGATTTTCAGCATGGTGGTGGGGTGACATAAAAAAAACATTTATTTTTGGGAGGATAAATATTAATTTCCCATGAGGCTTCATTGGAGCTAGGATGAGATAGCAGCTGCTCTGGCCTTCCGCTCAGCATTCACCTCGTCTGAACCTCACGCTGTCCCGGGAGCTGAATGATAAAAACGGCGAGGAATCCTCTAAAGAAGGGCAGAGAAACTCCCTGACCTTCCGTTTCCTCTGTCTCCCTGCTGGTATGTCGGTCAGGCCTGGTGCTGCTGGAGTTATGGTTTTGGCTGGTGTGTGCTGGCTGGTTTACCAGACAGCTGGCTGACCGGACCCGAAAAAACCCGCTCAGTCTCAGCTCCCGTTTACTCTGAGCAAGAGTGAAGGCTCAGCCTCATTCCGGCACACTCTGCATCGTATCCTCCTCCTCCTCATCATCATCATCATCATCATCCCAGGCCCAGTTTACAATTTACCCGCACAGGCACAACACGCACACAGACTGGACACAACACTCGCCAGGGAAATACCAGTGCCCAGCAGTGGAAGACGAGAGCTGTTATTATGCTCGTGTAACATGGGCGCGCTTGTGTTCCATAGCACCCTACCTCTGAGAACAAGAATATGTTCTTTAGGCTGCGGCAAAATAAACACGCCATGCTCCTCAGCGGTGGAATAAGAGGACCGCCAATTGTCGTTTCTTTTTCAGTGCTCAACTTCTTGCTCTCATCTGTATTATTCAGCCCTGAGGTGAGTGTACGGCTGTACTTACATCCTACGCAGTTTCTTGTAGGGCGAGAAGGCTCCGGGAGGAACTGACTTAATCCCATTCTGCTCCAGACGTCTGGAGGAGAGACGAGAGGGGAGAGGACAAGGAGAAGGAAAAGGAGAGGAGATACCATCAGTTAACCAAACAGTAGACTTCTCCATGGCAACAGTGCTGAGTAATCCCCCCCATAACCTATGACCCTTGGTGATTGGCCTGATTATATTAGGGAGATCTATTCCCCAGCTGTAATAGGCCCAGGCATGTTGGAGTCATAACATCCTCAGAACCAATAAACAATCTGAATACTAAAGTGCTGTGGAAAAAGACTGGAGGGGGGAAAGGCTCTGTCTTGGTTTGTACAAGGGTGTTGAGGCCTTCGACTTTAAGTCATATTTCTTCTTGTTATAACATTTACAGTATCCAGCACTTACGTTCTCACATGACATCCTGAAATCAATAACCATCTGACGGGTTCCTGGGAATTGTGTCTTTATCCTTTGGCCTGTCTGCATAGTGTTCCGCGAAACCAGTGCAGGATGGTGAAATATGACTTTTCTTAGTTTACTGTTTCCCCCCAGTGAGCGCGAAAGCCGCTGACACAAAGTTGACAAGTCAAATTTCTGACAAAATCTCGCCATAAGAAAACTGTCAGAGAACCAAAGGACCATATAGACGAGCGTGCATTCCGCCATATAATACCGAACAGTCACAAAGTCTAATCAGTCTCAGATGGGTCCGGAGAAACAGACATCACTGAACCCCATTAGTGTGGGCATGCATGTCTGTGTTTTCAGGCCGGCTGCTACTTATGTCCCAGCTCGGTCCCGGAGCAATTCCCTGGTGTAGCTGACAGAGGGCTGTTTATCTGCAGGTCAGTTCACAGCTTTTAAAACTGTCCTTAACAAGGCTTAGCGGGGCCCGGCGGGAGCCAGCTGTGGGCCTGTCTGCTTGTCCTACCATGCTGCCTCCCAGCAGAGGAGCTGGCGGCGGAACAGGAGGCGCGGCCCTGCATGCATGCGCGAGGAGCGGTAGACAAGCGGCTGCGACGGAACCTAAAGACCATTATTTTGCCACCGCAGGAAAAATGTGAAATATTTTAAAATCTGCCAAAACCCCTCGGCAAAGAAAAACAAAAAAAAATGTTGTTGATAGATTTAGATTTAAACATCCGCCTCTTAAGTGTGTGATTTCTTGGCTCGGTACCATTTCCTCATGATTTAATTATTCTGTTCGGGACGTTTCAGATTTATCGCGTGAGTCTCAGGCCTCAGGCTATTGCTGTGTTGATGTCTATCCATGGGGGGTAAATGTTTTGTTAGACATTAACCACAGCCATTTAACGGTTTTGAGTTTCCAAATTTTTTCAATCAAGAGCCTTCGTCCTTCAGAGGAGTGCTGTGCATTTATGGAGTGATATGGAGGAGAGTAATTGACATTCTTAGGATAGCAGTGATTCTAGACCACAGATTCCTGCGGTGGACACGCTCTCTCCGTCTGTTTTCGCCTGCCGGTCCCAATGTGTCCGAGGATTTACAGCGGAGTGACAACCCTGCGGTTCCTCTGCCCTCACCATGCGGCAGAGTGTTGGGCCAAGTGGCTTTAGCGCCCTCTCTCATCAGCCCGTCTGTCTGACTGGCCCAAACCAGTCTGGCACTCTACATGCTGCTTGCATGTGTGTGCAGTGTCAGTGTCGGCCACGTACGTACTGTGGCTCTCCAGTGTGTGTCAGCATATAGCAAAACCCTCCGGGGCAGGCGAGGGCACACACGCACACACACACGCTGCTGGCTGACAACTTTCAGGCTGTCGCTGGTCGCGGATCGATCTGTGAAAGCACCTTAATCCCTCCAATCAACAAAGGAGCTGTTTGTCTGATTGGCAGAGGAGAACAGAGAGAAAATCTCTAGGTGTCTTCAGACGGAAAATCAATGGTCCTCATCCAATTTATCAGACTGGACATTTGTATGTATGTCTGTCTTCGTGGGCCCGCGAGTCTGTGTTTGTGTCAGCCCAATCAATGCTCTTCATCCTTTTCATTAGGCTCTAAGCATGGTTTTCATTAAGGGGAAACACATTACGCCTTTGGGTATACCCAGTCAGTGCGTGTGTCAGAAATGGATGGCAGGACCTCAGCAGCGGATGAAAGGGCGGAGGGGGGAGGATCTTTTTTTTAATGGCAGACTTCAGTCACTGCAGACAGAGACTATGGTGCATAATAATCTGTTGTGGTAGTGTTTAGGCCAACTGGGCCTGGTCTCGCAAGAGAGGAGTACATAAACCAGCCAAAAACACAACGCTGGCATTCATTAGAGGAGAGAGAGAGAGAGAGAGAGAGAGAGAGAGAAAGAGAGAGGCAGGGAGGTTGCAATTCTCCTATTTGTACATAATGAGAGCAGCATGTGTGTGTTTGTGTGTGTATGTGAGTTTCCGAGTGCCTCATTAAGAAGGCATTAGGCTGGCCTTGATACCCAGCAGCCCGCCTTGCTGTAATTGAAACTGATTTTATAATGAACTTCAAGCACAGATCAAGCCTGCTGCACCAAATTACTGAGTCAACCCCCCCCCCCCTCTTTTTATTCTTTCTTCGCCTGATCTTCGTCTTCCAACCTGCCTGTGGTGATCTGGCAAGCGGAGAGAGAGCGAGTAGTGGAGGAGAGTGTAAAATCAAGGGAGGAGAAGGAGTGAAGGAAGAGCGCTGTGTGAAAATAACCTGCTAGATGCGGCCCCGATGGGCAGGACAGAGTTTCACCCCGGTCTTGTAAAAGATGAATCAGAGCATAGCAGAGTTTATTAGCAGGACGCGGTTAAGTACCAATTATATGTGAAGGGCAGGGAGACTTTTAAAATGTCTTTACTCATCTGCTGCACAGAGAGAATCTAATGTCTATAAAACCTGTTCTTAGTAGAGCCATCACTCAGCTGTCTCCCTGTTTTCCCATCAGCGCTGCTGGCAACTTATGGGGATCATAGATCACATCGGCCTCCACTTATGGCAGACTACAGGCGGAGGTCTACAAATCATGAAACATGCCAAAAACAGAGAGTGAACTATTTACATATCAATAAACAGTATGTGTGAGAACTCCCAAATGTTTTTGAATGTCTCTGTATATCGTGGGTGGTCACACAATAAGACGAGAACACACAGAAGTGTGAACTGCACATCCAAATTTGGAAACTGAGCTACGGGAGAAATAGGTCAGGGTTGTTGGGGAACATGGGATCTGTGACTTCCATGCTAGCTGGGTATTTATAAACAGACCCCATGGGGAGGAGGAGACCTAGAAACTTGCTGTGTCCTCCTAAGCGCACACATGCTCCTCAAAAGTTCATGCAACACGACCGCTGGCTCTCTCTCTCCCTTCACCCTCCCTTTTTCTCACCGTGCGTAAATCGAGGAGTTACTGTGCCGTGTCATGCGGCCTCCTGCCAGGGGGCATTAAACCCCTGATAAAGAGTGTAAAAAGAGCCACCCTGAAAAGTCTAGCTGTGCATTCCCATGAATCACAGAGCGCTGATAGCGTGTGGGCTGTAAACGGTTAATGCCCAGACAGATGTTACAGGACTGATAAAGCGAGGAGGGGGATGATGGCAGAGCGCTCGCACGCAGCTCACAGCCATCTGAGCCGGGGAGAGCCTGCGAGACGGCGCTCTAAAGTCTGCATGTCTCGCTCAGCGAACAGCAAATGGATGATGTTTCTTCCAGGTGATGCATGGCGAGAGGAGCGAGCTGGAACAGCGTGTAACATCCATGTTTAAATTCTGTCAGCCTTGTTAAACCCCTGCGTGAGTACACACCGCCAGATTCATATGGGAACACATACACACGTCTTTAACTCAAACAAGTGCCCTGCAGAGCCAGGCTTCAAAGAACAAGGCAGCTGAGAATGTGCCTGCGCTTCTCATCTTCTGCGTCCTGTTGGTCTGCAGCTCAACCAGCACTGATATCGAAAATATAAAGGTCCTAATACACACAGACTAATGTCATACAATAATATAACCAAAACCCGATCTGCTCCAAGATTATGATGGATAACATTGAATAAAAATGTAGATTTATCTGCACATGTAATAAACAGGAAATAAAATTGGATTTATAAATATGTGTAATCTCACATTATCTTCTCAGGAAATTAAATGCGTTCAGGTTAGATAAATACTTGGTAATAATTAATAAAAATGTCATTCTTTTACTTTTTGCCAGTTAGGGGAAAGAGATGAAATAGGCCTTGGAATCATCTTTTTTAAAAAACGTTTTGGCGTAATAACATGTTCTGTTTATGCTTACATCTCAGCCATGGTGTCGGGCAGGTTGGCCGGGATGGCCGTTAGCCCCTTCCCTCGACAGTCCACGATGTTGTTGCTGCAGGTGCACATGGCGGGGCAAGAGCCTCCGCCCGTGCTGCACGGCTGCAGACTGGAGGACTCCTGGTGACCTGGTGAGAAAAGAGGGAGAGAGAAAGAGAGAGAGAGAGAGAGAAGAAGCCGCATGAGGAGATGCACAAGGAGAACGCCTGAGAAGAAGAGAGGAGCAGCTGCTACAGGTGTGCCAGCCCAGGTGGATCGGGCTGGTTTCAATCACAGCAGCGCGACTTTCAGCAGGATTACAGGGAGCGCTTGTTTGCCCGAGGATTTGCGCGGTGACACGGAGCAGCTCTTGCTCTCGAGTGGAGCTCAAACACTGTCATCGGGCCTTTGTGCTTGCTTTGTAAAGTGAATTGCAAATGAACACTCGCTCCCTGAGATGTTTTGACATTGAGAGAAAGAAATGAAAGATCCCTGCCTTGACTTTAGTGTAAAGCTGTACATCCTTGACAATCAATGGGCAAGAAAGTAGGTTATCTATTAAAGGAGAGCCACGGGGATGAGGAGAAAGATGTGAGTTGTAGGAGTGGGGGAGGGGGGGGATTGATGGTCTCCCAATAACATCCATTGATCTTGCAGCAAATTTTCCTCCTGAGTCTGCGTTCTCTGGGCGGAATTGATGCCATTCTGCACATTCAGCTTTACAACCCCCCACCTCTTCACTTCCATTTGTTCGGAAACATTTTCAACTTTTCAATTTGCATACAGAGCGCGCAACCCATCACACTGTCTCTAGATACCTGTTCAAATAGCAGCGGCACTGTCAGCGATGTGGCGAAGAGCGGGCGCTCGCGCTGCCAGTACGCCGTGTTTGGTATGGGTGTGTGTGTTAAAGATGTGTGTCTAACCCAGATAGAATGAATAAAACAGACTTTTAAATGGCCTCATTTACACAGCATTACTAATCCAAGTTTCAAACCATGAATATTTGATTACCTTCCTATCTATTGCTCAGCTTGTGTGGAAAATACTGGCAAGCGAGAGTGAAGGGGTGGAGGGGGGTGGTGGGGGTGGAGGTTCGGGAGAGGAAGACAGAGTGAGAGTGAAAATGGTGAAAGTCAGCGACAGGGAAAACACCACGCTCACCACTCCACTCCCTAAAACAGAGAGAAAGAAAGATTGCTGCTAAATGCTTAACTTTACCATGAAATCGGTGATCTGAACCGTTGGAGCATTCAGCTACTGACGAATGTTTGAGGTCAGGCTTCATGTCCACGGCCGATCGGCTAACTGGAGGGAGGGGAAGCTCTATTGGATCTCAGAAGCAGGTAAACACAACAAATCGCATCAAGAGTGCGCAGTCGCTAACCCTGTGTGATCTGAGGCCCTGTGATCTGGTATGGCATGAGGTTTGACAGATCTGGGATCAGGTGTAGGGCAGAGAAGAAGTCCCCTCTGATCTAACATGGCATATTTGACAGGTCTGGGATCAGGGAGAGTGCACAGCACAGCTGGAGCGGCCTTAACAATGACAGCTCTCTGACAGGTATACTTGAGGTGAAGCTGTTTGATGTGCGCTCGTCCCGTGTTCTTCCTCAGTGCTGTTTTCCCCCATCAGATGCTTCCCCATCCGCTGCCTCCACCACTCTGTTCCCGTCCCATTTCCCTTGTTTTATTTGCTCTCTTCTCTCTTTCACTATTTATAGCCTCTCCACGTCCATATCGCTGCCACTGCAGCCCGTCACCTCCTGTCCTCAAACACCTTTACATTTAACCTCCCTCCCCTTCTTTTCTCTCATCATTTCCAAATGTTATCAGTCTTTTTTTCCTCCGTTTGTTTCTTCCTTTAAATTCCGTACTGGTATAACAGAAAGCTTCACCTTTCTTTCAGTCATCTCTTCCCTGTTTCCCACTGCATGACTTGTATTTTATTCCACCCCTTAAGCACTTTATTACTTTATTGCTCATTGCCCATTTCAAACATAATATTTTGACTTCATTTATTATTCCTTGGGAGCAGTAATTCACTGCAGGAGTCATTACTTCTCTGTTCTGTAACCCTAAATTAGCACAAGCAGCGTATGAATGATCAAGGGGCGTGTACATGGAAATGTTTTGCTTGGTAGAGTCACTGCAGAAGCCGCTCAGTCAAATGTAAGCCATCCTAATCTAAACTCGAGTCAGAGGATTATGAATAATTACGATGAAAATTGAAGTGATATTTATATAGCGCCCTCATATTTTCCTGATTTCTCTTAAATGGAGCTTAATGGTTACCGACACAAAAGTCCTCTCACAGTAAAAGTCTTGTTTCCTGCTGTTCGGATGAAATAAATAAGACGATTTTCTGAGAGTAGCTTGAAACTCCTTTGGGGTCATGGAAAGTGAAAATGAAAACAGGGAGAACACTGAAATGAGCTGGTGGTCACGCACCAGAGTCTTCTTAACTAATTAAAAATAAAAGAAGCGTATGCTGCCAATATGATAATTTTCAAATCAAATTTATAACCAGATTTAGTTTTTTTTCCACATTAGCAATTTTTAAAAATTCATAGCTTTTTTTTTTAAATAATGAGCTCTGGGATGATGTTGAGAAACGACTGCCTGGAAAAACGTGATATTACTCTTCAAAGTGAGGCAGTAAACGTGTTGCTCTGCTCATTACTGACAAAAAAAATGTCCAATATTCCAGCCGAACATCGGGAGTCAGTGAGTCGTGATGCCGCGAGCGCTGCAGAATTTTATCACATTTTGCAAAAACTAATAACTTTCTGTACCCCCATTTCTCCCTCTCCTGGCTTTCACAACAACAACACGCCTCCCTGCTTCCTCCTCTCTTCTCCTCCGACTCAGCGCCACCCCGCCCCAAATCCCCCGCAGGTGGCCTGGCCTGGTCGCAACACAAAACAGTTAACACGCGAAAACACAGTGTGCTGAAACACTGGAAACACAAAACAAAAAAAGTGTGTGTGTGTGAGTTTGTGCATGTTTTTATGTGGATGTGCCAGTGAGCCAGTTCCTAATGAGTCCTTCACTGGGAGTTCAACTTCTGGTCACTCATCCACTCAAGAAGAAACTGCGAGTGTGTGTTTGCGTGGTTGCATGATCGTGTAGAAAGAAGGCAGAGAAACAAAGCCGAAGATTTCACGTGACATTCTGTTGGTTTCGACGCGATCCATCACTAATGAGATCCAATCAATACTGATCTTCTAGCATGTTTCATAAAACCAAGATTTTACAAGATGAAATGTAAAATCAGCACGTTTCATAATCTGCAACGGCCCGTCATGCGGAACCTCAACTTTGTGTGTCTGCAACCAACCAGACCCCAAAGTTTCCCTGACACCCCCCTGCTCCCCTTCCGTATCATTACACTCCCACGCTTTGAGTCTCTTTCCCTGGGCGATGAATACTTAATGATCTGTGCTGTCATGCCGTATGGCTGCGTAAAAATCACAACCCATGGAGAGAGAGGGACATACACCCACACCCACACACACATCGGCGGAATCACTCCTCGCAGCTGGTGTTGAGAATGAGATGGCCTTGTGGGGAGTGAAGGTTCTCATGCTGTGTTTCCATTGTCTGATATGATAACCCTGGTGCACGCCCATATGCACATGCTCTCTCCCTCAGACGCTGCAAGTTCAAAGCCACAGTGATCCATGTGCGGGGAGGTGAGAGGTCATGAATAATGACAACTGAGGAGCGGGGTACTACTGTCAGCGGGGGCTGCCTTTTGCGCCAGCTGCGTGTTTTATACATGTCAGGCATTTTCCTGGCATTGCTGCCAGCTCCTGAAAGCTGGAGCCACATGAAAGGGCGGGGGGAGAGCCAGGGGGCTGCCCGGCGGCATGAGGAGCGGTCAGGTGGCTGCCAGGTGAAGACACTGAGACAATAACAAAGTGTGAGTGTAGGGAGGAGAATATTTATGAGCAAGGATGAGGAGGTTTTGGCACGAACGATGGAATGATCTGATCAAAGTAACCATCTGTTGCAAAGTTTCTCTGTTTAAGATGCTGGAGAAGAAGCATTACTGTGTAAATCACCCATTTAATTAATTAATGATAGACATGCTGTCTATGACCTCCAGGGTAAAACACGGAATCTGAAATCTGTGCGTCCACGCGTGCACCTCCGCTGAAGAAAATGCAAAGTTCGGTCTGAAAAGCTGATGTGAAAGCAGCTGTAATGTAACTCTGAGTCTTACCTGAGCAGCTGAATTCATGTTTCTGCACCTCCGCCACATTGAGTCCTCTGAGCTCAGGGGGGCTGGTGCACTGGGTGAATAGACCAATCGTTGGCCTCTGCCTGAGCCACTGGGCCAACCAGGCCAGGTGACAGTCACAGTTGAGGTTGTTGGAGTGGAGACGGCTGTTAAAAAGCAATGACAAGCAAATAAATGAACATGGATGCCTCCTTTGCCTCACGAAGGCCTCACCTCTCTGCTATCTAAAATACCTCCAACTGAAAATAGCATAAATAGCATCTATTCTTTCCAACACTCATCGCATCCCATCCCTGTGGTGAAACACACTAAATAATACGCTGCACGGATGATTGTAAATGGCACATTCTAAAAAGAAGGAGCGCTAAAGAGGACCTTTCTAAACCCAGACCTCCAAACACAGCATTCCTGGAATGCTGTGACTGTCCAGAATAACTCTTGCTGTGGTGCGGTGGACCTCTGGAGCACATATGCTAACTTGCAAACCCATGTGCACAGACACATACAGTATGTGTGTGTCTGTGTACACACACACAGAGGCTAAATAATGCAACCCCACGAGGAGCGAGGAAGCCCCAAAAGTCACCGCAAGAGCAGTGGAGTCACGGCCCTGAGCTCGGATAATTGTTTTAATTTGTGTGTAATTTCAGATTTAGTTATCACATATGAGGCACAATATACAATAGGCTTCTTGGGCTATTCATGTCTATCTGGTCAAGTTGTTGTTGTGTGTGCTTTAGATGGGGGAGATGCTTGGCAATGCTACAGACCCCTCTGTGGTGCTGCTATGGCTGCCTCCCAGCAATGCCTGGAATGACATTCCATCATATGTGACTGTTTCACTGCCTGTTTGTGGATTACAGTTTTATCTTATAGTAGATAGAATCATGAAAGAGAAGGAGAGAATCATCGTGGTGGCACAGGTGGGACTCACAAGGTTCGCAGCTTGGGCATGTGGTTGAAGCTGGAGACAGGGATGCCACTGATATTGTTGTTGTTCAGTGTTCTGTGAATTAAAAAAAAAGACAAAACATGTCAACACGTTGTCAGCGCGGGGGGGGGGGGGAATGTGGTTTTTAAATTTCTACATCTAAAAGAGTTTTGTTGCGCCTGTCCTCTTTCGTTCCATCTTATAAATCCAACCCCCCCCCCTTCCCTTTCTCTTCTCCCTCTCTCTTTGTGGCGTCCCACTGGGAATAACACCTCATTCCACACAGATGGGAAGCCCTCGCACCTCCCACGCAAACGTACAGTCATACATGCAAATACACACAGACGCATGCACGATCACAAGCGACTTCGTAGTAGTTTGAGTGATGTACAACACGCACACACACGCGCGCGCGCACTTCTCTCGAACCCTGGGCATCAGCTGCTGAGTGAGAATCAGGTAATTTCAATCAGCCTAATAACCCCTCTGCCATTTTTCAACCTGCTCCCCCCATTAACGCAACGTGTCCTCCTCCCCCATAAAACATATACATGCAGACGCCATCAACAACCCCCCGTTATTATAATATATTTACCATTATGACAGCCCTATCGCTACAGCTGCAGTCCATCCATGCCATGAAAGCAGCCTTTTTTTGTCTTCCCACCACAAACACACATGCACGGCTCTGTCTGTCCCCGCAGAAACAACAAGGCTGTCAAAGCGCCTTTGTCCGTGTTCGTCCACATTGTTTCAGGTGGAGCGTTCCGACAGAAGCCTGTGATTATAAGTTTTGACAAGGGATGATTAATTAAACGTTTAGAAGCTGCACAGCGTGGTCGTCCAGGGTGGCACGCTCACACGAATGAGATTGTTTTTTTGTTTTTTTTAGAATCGAGCTCCCTTGTCAGATGGCCCGCCCAGGGCTGGATGGAGTGCAGAGGGAGGTGGTGGGGTGTTAATGTGATGGAGGGGAACACGTCTGTCAACTGTGTGGAACAATGAGTTAATGGAGCTTGGTCTCCATGATGCAGGCCCCCTCACGAGGCCCACTGGGGGTATTTTGGCATAATAACCGAGGCCACACTAATTACAGGCCCGCACTCTGTGTATATATTAATTGTGGCTATTGGCAGGGCAAAACCCATCCACTCATTTATCTCATTTCTTCATCAAACTTTAATGGAATGACTCAGGGTGGGGCAGGATGAATACCATCACTTCAGACACTTACAGCACTTCCAGGCCCCTCAGAGCTCTGAAGGCTCCATCCTCGATGCAGCTGATGTGGTTTTTATCCAGCTGACTGTAGAGAGAGAGAGAGAGAGAGAGGCTTTGTTACACAAGACACATATACAATCGTTAAGTCTCCCCGTGGAGTAGTTGTAATCATCGATACTGTGAGTAGTACACTGATGGACTATGGTAAATCGATACTGGTTTAGTCACCGCAGCTCATGTAACCCCAAGAGTAGCACAAGGCTGCTTTACAGGCTGTTTATCTGCATTGATACACAACGTAAATCTGTAAGTGTGCGTGTGTATACTCTCTGGCGAGAATGTAAATTACAGTTGCTACGAGACGTCTGAAGGGAGCTGTGTGTGTGTAAGCACAGGGTAGGAACAGTAATCCAGAGTGTTACAATCCACTGAGCATGCAAACACCAACAGCACAACAGAGGGCTATTAACAGATAAAGAAAAACATTCAGAACATGCTGGAGTCATTATGAGTGAGTTGTGAAGGAACAAAAGTGACTCTAATCCTGCTGAACAGCGTGCGGTACTCACAGGTTTTTAATGTCTGTGGCTCCTCTGAAGGCTTTCCTGGGGATGGACTGGATGAAGTTCTCACTCAGATCTCTGTGGAGACAATAAGCAGACATTAGGTACACAATAACTTAAACTTGACGGTCTCTTGCTCGGGTTTTTGGTTGTTAGGAGTTTATACACATTTCAAAAACTTGTTAAAGCAGGTCTTTCAACCAGAGCTGCTCAGCGTGTGTTCAGTCCCCTCCTTGTTACCACACTTGTCGGTGTAGAACAGAAAGCTGAGGGCAGTTGTTTCTCTAGGCCTCAAAAGCCTTAGGTACAGCACAGGGAGCTCTACTCACAATGGAGCGGTTATTTTACAGTGGCTCTGAGTTATTCAGTGTTCACTCATGCCATAATTTGTTCTCTGTGCCTTGACCACACTGTGGTGTGAGGTGACCAACTCGCTGCCTGCACACGAAACAAACAGGCAGCAGGTCAGCGACCAGCGAAGGGCCCCGGATTCATTAGGACGCGGTTACACAGGGAACATTATCTTTGGGCTGTGTGTGTGTGTGCGTGTCCAGCACTTGGGAGAGTACAAATAAATTTGAAGGGTGCATGTGTGTGGAAAGTAAGAGTGTGACACAGCGGAGGGGAGGGTAAGGGGGGACGGAGCATGAGAGAAACACAAGTAGCCATAGTTTTAATTAGCAGAGTCTTTTGTCTGCCATTTAAATGGTGAGCTAACCTCACTGTGAATGGCTCTGTTGCTCCTCTACACACACACACACGCAGGGCTCCTACAGCTCAGACGGACGTAAACAGAGTGCTCATGGTCGCCCACAGAGAGGCCAAAGTTGAAAACCAGAAACTATAAAACGACACAACAGTGTTTTTTTGTATTCTGATGATTATTGCTTTTCTAATATTCATGCACACCACAGCACACAATCCCACAATGCACTCAACAAGTCTCCACACTTATAAAACTCCATGGGGCCATGTTAAAACAATCTCCCATGACTGCCACAACACATCAAGCCCGCACAGTGTACCCATTGGTTCATCCCTGGAATGAATATTGCTCATTGTTTTGGTGGGACACGAAAGATGGGAGCAAAAACCCACCACAGCGGTTGTGTTGTGCAATCCGTCTAATGAATGGGTGGTTGAGCCTTTATGGTGCAGCAGAAATTAAAAGCGCTCAGTAGGCCGCGGCAAAATACACGACAATTAAAAATGGAATTTGTGTTTGCTTTTTTGTTGCCTTATTATATTAAATCCAAGACAGCTCTTCAAGTTTTACCAAAATAAAATATTGCATTTTTGTGCCACAGTCCCAGTGTGTCATGGGAAACGAGTGCGTGTGTACAGTGAGCGGATCAAACTGACAGTCTAACTTGTTGGGCCTTGCCCCATCTTTACGCTCATGCCATTAGAAGACGGCTGTTTATTTAACGTCACATGACCATAAAATGAGCACGGTTGCAGCTTGGATAAACAACAGCTCCGTTCTCGACTCGCAAAAATGTAAGTGCAGAAGTGAAGCACGCACAGCGCTGGCTCGTCTTCAAAGAGAGCATAAATACTCATCAGATGGCACGCTCTAATTTCATCATCTGGCCTGTGTGACTTTTATTCCCTCGGCAAATCTGTAAAACATCTGCATTCGTTCGCCTACAAAGTCCGGTAATACAGTTAGCAGGCAATTTGAGCAATTACACAATAATAATCTATCTGTTCTGCCACATTTTGCAGGATCACATCCCAAACTTCAAACCAGCGTCAGGCCTCCTCGCTGGCAGGAGCCAGAGCAAAGAGCAGCTGAGCTCCTTCCAGCTCTTTTGTTGTTCCAGTGGCAAAAGGGCCTGATAGCGGAGTTGAAAGCTGAGTCAGTCTGGCACCCGCCAGTTAATGGTGCCTCTTATCAAGGCGGCAGCTTCAAGTGAGAGGAATGCTTCTGCTCTACCTGATGACTAATTAGTCCTCTCACCTTCCAGCAACACACACACACCACAGGGCAATGCATGGGGTAGTGCAGACACACTGTTAATAACTTCTCCCCCTGGACATCTGGAGTGCGGCGTGTATCCTCTGTGGACGTCTGAGTGTGAGTGTTGGCTCCCGGGCTACAATAGGAAAAGATAAAAGATTGCCTGTGCTAGGGAAGTGATGCTGGAGAGGCCAGCACAGAAAGACGGAGAGATGAAGAGAGGCTGCAAGATGAGGCAAGGAGGCTCTGACAATACTAGTACAATGCAATGTGTGTAAGTAGTAAAATCAAAAGCTCCAGGGTGGAATCCACACACTAAATCCACCATAATCCTGTTAGCACGCTATAACGCGATTGGCTGGAGAGATCTATATGCTCCCACTTATGGTGCCGTTTGATTGGATTAGATGCTAAGGCCCTGGGAGGTCGCTTTTTAACTGTCGGTCTGTTCTGGGACAACGGGTACCCAAAAACTGCGCCATGACAACCCCAAATGATGCTATCCACCGTGCCAGAAAGTCTGCCTTTCTTCCAATTATATTGGCTTTCTCCTTCTGCCTGATTCTTTCACTCTCCTGTCACATCTAACAGAATAATCACAGCGGTCATGGTTTTGAGTCTGCAGTCTTCTGTGTCCTTTCGAGTATTTATCGTCGGGTTCAACTCCTACGGGAGCCAGAGCAACATTAAATTTAGCAACGATACATTTCTGCATTTACACATTCTCAAAACGGCAAACAGGACATTTCTGTGGGAGACCATGCTGTATTTTGCATAGTCTGTGGTTGCCCCTCACTGGTATTTTCTAAACCCGGGCCCGGCCGTGCTGGCTCTGAGATCGCTTGACATTACTGATTAGTTTGGAAGCAGATTTTCAGGGAAGCGCTGATCCCTTCGAAAACAGACATGATTTTGTGAGAGGAGTCACCGCAAAGAGGGATATTGGCCGCCATGGTCTCCATCACTAAGTCAAGACAGTAAATTTAATGTTACAGCCCTTCAGTCAATCACCCCCTGCAGAGCTTTGCTTAAAACGCAACCCCAAAACAGTTAAGACAACCAAATTAGCACGGCATGAAATATTAAGCCGTTTAGAGACGGCAACACCAGAGATTATTCACACAAGTCTGTCTGGAGTTTGAGTTTCAAATATGAAGCACCTTCTCTAACAGAACATTGGGCATAAGATTCGTGTCTGCAAAGGCTCTTGCTTCTCTTTCGTTTCCCTCCTTGCTGCTCTATCTCTTCAATCTCCATCGAACCTTCTGCCTTTGAGAGTAGTGTTTCCAAAATGTTGCCTTCTACCAAATCGGGGTCATCAGGTTGGGAAGCTGGAGAGCAGACAGAAGCGGGAGCACTGGTCATAACCCCCAACCTCGCTCCACTCACAGGCCTCTTGTTCAGGGTAAAAGGATTCATGGAAACCCTCAGAGCCATGCACCCTCCGCTGCCTCGACTCCCTCTGAGCACTCATTACAGTGCTGTAAAAAAACAATCCTGCGGCACGGCTGCAGCTTCCAGACTCGGCCCAGACCTCCAGGCATCTCACAGAGGGCTGCGTAATGATGTCAGACCTGCAACTTGTTGTGTTTCCTCGTGTCCTGCGCACACCAGGTCTACCAGTCCTTTTTCATTACAGGTGTGTGGAACGATGCCCGAGCGAGCCAGAGCAAGCGTGTTCAAACAACCGCGACCTGGTATAGATTTACCCTTAATTCACTACATACCCTGAAGTGGGCAGTTAGTTCATTAACGTAGCCTGGCTCTCTTTAGGTGACGTTGCTCACAGTTCATTCCTATTGTGGCCCTAATGATGAAGGAACACATGTTTTCAGGTGTGTCTCTCGCCGGGTGAACTGCCGCCTCCATGCTGCAATCGGGATTTTAAAGGTTTATCTCACACAAGACCTCGGAGAACAGTTCAGTTAGCCAGTGTTAAGCACTCCGACTTAAACTCAGCTACTGATATGCCTGTTTACAAGAATCCCCGCAGAGTCTATATCTGGAATAATGAGCAATGTTATCAGACATAGCTCAAGGCGCCTGGTCTGGAGATTAGCCGTGTGCCGAATGTAATGTCTGGTTCCTGTCTGATTCACATCATTAACCTCTGATCTCTATCACAGTGCACACTGCACTAATACTGTACACAATGGGATCTTAATACCGCCAATCAAAAGAAAAAGACAAATCTGTGTAAAGGGATTAGCATATTATGATAATCACAGCTAAAGTAAGTTTCTGGGGAGGCTGCAGGGGCTCAGGGCTGCATGCTCCAAAGTGTGTGAGCATCTTTAATATGCAACTTATTAAACACGCACATGTGGGCACATGCCTCTACACAACAGAAACAATTGGGTCTTTCATATCTGAACGATTTCATAACCCGTGCCTCCACACTTGGTAGATAACAAGCTGACAAACAGGATCATAAATCAGACAATTCAATATGATCTTCTTAAAGGTTTGAGATATGAAAACTGTAATTTCAGGTCATATAGAAATATGCAATTTAATTCACTGACTCGGCTGAACACCTAGTTTTCTACTTTCTTTTTCCTCCTCTCTGTCCTTTTTTGTTTGTTTTTTTGTGGTCAACTTATGCATCTTTTCACTGCTCAGTGAAAAAAGGTAGAATTTAATAACAGCTCTGGAAAATTCTATTTCCAGTGTTTACTTACAGGCTGGTCACACAGCCTCGCAGTTACAGTCAAGCTAAGAAAACATTTTTATCCCTGTTCTAGTATGATTAGATTTCATACCGATAAAAACCGACTGATTCTGAAAAGAGGTGCCTGTTTGCTGCTTGTATATGTGCCAGTGAGGGGGCAATTATTTTAAAAGTGTGTGTTTGTGTGTGCGCAACTAAAACAGAGTGTTTGTTTTCTTGATTCCGCGACTCGACCGCATGATAAGAAAATGTTTATCCTCGCCAAATGCCCTCAATTTCATTCCGCCATTCAAAAAAGGGGGAGAAGGAGACAGAGAAAGAGAGCGGCAATGTGTCTGATTACTTACTCATTAAGAGAGTTAATGAGGTGTGTGCGGGCTGTTAAAAGACTGGCAGTGTGCTGCCACTAGCTGCTAACTACCTTCTTCCTCCCTGCACGGTTAAGAAACCCCCCACTCACACACACACACACACACACACACACACACACACACACGCACACACACACAAAGGGAAGAACAGAGATTGCTGAAAATGCTGAGCTGAGATGATGCATTTGTTGAATTTTATTTGATTCTAGATGACAGACTTGTTCAGTTGAACTGATAACAATCAGCTCTTTCTGTCAGTGATGAGACGCCAGCATACAAGGGTGGGGGGGGGGGGGGGCGGAGAACATACAAGGGTGGGGGGGGGGGGGTGCGGAGAAGGTTTGACGTAGGTGTAAATGTTAGACCTGTCACCATGGAGGCAGGAAGCTGTTATCCCTTGTTTAAGACCAGTTCTGAGCTTTAAAGACTTTTAAGACTGCATGACATCCTGCTGCAGAAATGGAAGGAAATCTGCTGTTGTTAACATTCTGCATTTATGTGAAGACACTTCTTTGGCTGAGTTATAGAGAACAAGAGGGAAAAAAACTGCAGTGTCAGACGGATGAAGAAAGAGGGAAGGTGTTAAGAGCCCAAGATAACAAAAACAGGTGAGAAGGAGTATACGGATCGAGGCTGCAGGGCCTTTGGGGGCTTGCCAAAATGCAGTCGTGCATATGTGTGTGTGTGGCCCAGGGAGTGTGTTTCTGTGTGTGGTCAAGGTTAGCTGTGCCTTGCTTCTCAACTACATGCAACCCTTTCTCATCCTTGTCTCCACACACCTTCATTTTGCTTTCTTTCTCGCCAGTATGAATGATAAACAAGCCTCCAGGGCCGTGCCTCGCTCAACTTTCTCCCCAGCTTCGGTGCCTCCGTGCAGCAGTCAGTGCAATCTGGACAAGCGAGCCAGACGCCGCCACCGCCACCATCATCATCATCATCATTCTCATCATCCTGATTACCATTATCATCCGGAGGTCAAAGCACGGCCTTAAAAATAAAATCCTTCATTCATGTTCACGCAAATTACCATGCACAGACGCACACACGCGAGCTTGCACAGTGTGTAAAGTGTTTCTCGAGTCCCTTTGTGGTGGAGATGAGAGGAGGAGGAGGAGGAGGAGGAGGAGAGAGCTGGATGGAGCTCGGTGGGAGGAGGACTTGATAAGTGGGGAAGGAGAAACTGCTGCTTTTATAAAGGGAGGAATAAACAGGCACGGTTTAGGAAAACTCTCACAAAAAAAAAAAAAAAACCCAGGAGAGGCTCTCATCTGCATGTCTCTCTACGAGGACTAAATTTAGACTTTACAAAGAATCCTAATGAAAAACAAACATTGCACTAATACCAAATGCAGCATAACTCAACAGCATCTGTTCTCTTTTGTAGATTCTTTTTCCCTTTTGAAAGCTAATGTCAACAGCAGTCCACCGAAAACTAGTACAAACAGCTGGGGAAAACACTTGGGTAGAGCCGCATGTCACATCACTGCAGTCTCTCTCTCCCCACCGCCGTATGGTTTTCTCTATTTATTTATGTGGACTTCAGGAAATAAGTCATCAAGCAGCATTATCTCATTTCCAGCGGACCCCGCGGACCATTACAGCAGAGCGCCCAGTTATGTATTTAACCCTCTGATGTCGTACGCCTCTGTACATGCTGACAGAGGAGAACAGAGGCCATGTGGGTGCATCTGGAGTGCGTTTGTGATTTATTCCGATGTTGAAACAGCCAGCGTGACACCCTCTGTCTCTGCCTTTCCGCCCCGTTCTCATAATACACACACACATCCCGAACTGTCTCTTGTCGATGGGACCTAAAGGGGATTTCATGGATGGGCTCCACTCTAATCATCTACAGCTCACCGACCAATGAGAAACACACAGTGCTCCCAGACTGGAACACTCAACAACCACCAAGAGAAAACACAATGTCAGGGGAACTTATCAAATCCACATGAGGGCTGACAGACGCACGCACACGTGCGCACACACACACACACACACACACACACACACACACACACACACACACACACACACACACACACACACACACACACACACACACACACACACACACACAGAGTTTACAGAGCTTTAACTGTTGCCCACATCTCTTCTTTCACCATAAATGATTCATGATGTCTGTGCGTATTTGTCGGCTTTTAAAATCCCATATGAGCACATACATTTGGTCGTGCACGCCGCTGCCACCCGCGAAGTAAACGAAAGAGTTAACGTGGCACAGAAAGAAAGAAGGGGGGGGGGAATCTATCCTGGTTCTCGACTCACCCCAATTTCCCCCTGCCATTATGTGTACTTGTGTTTCTGAGTATGCGCGAGCCTTTCATTGGCGGTCAGGCTGAGTGATGGAGCGGCGCTGAGCGGCATCGATCACGACAAACGCTTACAGGCGCTATCAACTGACGGCGGGGTGCACGATAGCGCCGCTTTGCGAGATGACACAGCCAAGCCCCGTCCATCCATCACATGGATGCCTGCTGGACGATGGAGGAAAAGTGTGAGGACACAAGAGAGAGACAGAAAAGGAGGAAAAGGAGGGTGAGAGAAAACACACCTCTCAACGTGTCCATTACCTCTCCCCACATAAGCCAGAAATAATGATCCTCATCTCTGAGATCAGTCTGCAAATCATCAATCGGGACAGGAGAGAGGAAGGAGGCATTTAGAAAGAAGACAAAGCCAATCTGGGTGGCTCTCACACACAAACACATTGTGTGGTCCCACTAAACTACTTATAGATGCCTCTTTGTGAGCGGCTGTCTACCTAGAAAGTGGAAAACTGATCCTGTGGATCGGATGACAGCTTTTCCTGGAAGCTCTGGTCTGAGGTCAGTGTTACTGAGACGCTGTGATGACAGACCCACCACACCTAACCACAGGCGGCTGATACCAGATCAAAGGACTGTCAGGAAGATGCACGCAGTCAGGAGCTATTTCAATCAACACGTAAACCCCGCACACTTCAGGACACTTAATGGGGTCCATGCGCTCCGAGGGATGCAGAGAGAGGAAGACACTGGGAATGTAGAGAAAGAGACATTTGATGAATGGTGACCAAAATGAACCCGTGCGTGGACCAGCTTGTTTCCTCCACCTCCCTCTTCTTCCAGGGCTGGTACACAGCCTCCTCTATTGTCAAGACTCAGTGCAACTGAGAGTGAAACCTCCCGGTCATTATGATAGCCGCCATCACACATGGAAAGTATCAGCACGAGAGGAGAGGAGAGGAGAGGCGAGGACTGAGCCGGAGGGAAGGTGAGCGGAGTAGCCTTCATATTGTGCCTGCTCTCTGTCCAAATCCCTTGGAGATCTAAACTTAAACACTGCCCAGAGGTGCTAGCTTTAACATGTACATTCAAGGACACGTAGACGAAACTCATTAGAAGGTGGAAAAAAAAGAATAGTTTCCGCTTTCACTCATCAACTTATAAACAAATTTCCCTTTCCCTTAATATTTCCTCATTGCATGTTTAAATATACAATACATTGGTGGCTGTGCACTGGCTTAAATGATGTGTAAACGCAGCTGTCTGCAGTGGGGAGAGCGGGGCCACTTTGCAGTGAGTGGGAGGTGGAGTTGTCCCCCAGGACAGACAAGAGAGGTGAATTGATGGAACAATGGAGGCTGCAGGCTCTCCTCCGTGTTACCTACGCTGCCTCCCACCTCCCCGTGATGTATGAGGCAGGTGCATTGTGGCTGACGTCAAGTCTGCAACTCACCCTGGGCATGCATCACCTTATCTTCAGCAGGACACGCTCACATGCAAACAAGTGAAGCCTCCAAGGCAACATACATCCAGTGCTTTCACTCCCACACACACGCACGCAGGCACGATTTATCTTAACGTGGAACACAGCAGTGTAATCAGCAGCGGGTCAGGCCTCTCACCCCCGTATCTCTGCAAAAATCCTTACTGCTGCTTTACTGCTTCAGCAGCAGCTCTGTCACAAACAGGAGGTAAATTCTGTGACTTGTGCGTCACAGGAGACGACAGTCTTGCCAAGAGGTCCCACAAATTTCACCTGTCGAGAGCACCAGGACATTATTGGAGTATTGTTGTTTAATCCACAATAAAACCAAATTTTCTCTTTTACTGGCTCCTAATGTGTTTTATAAAATAGCAAATAATTCTACTGAGGTCTTGGATGCAGATATTTTGGGTAACATCCATCAACAAATTTGCATTGTTGACAACTTGACGACAGCTACAATGCGTGGCTTCTGCAGCCATGTGTGCACGTGGAGCTGGAGGACTGAGCTCCCCAGAGAACACAGCAACCTCTGGTCAAAACTTATAGAGTGAATACACACTACACTAAACAATATTTCAGAGAGGAGACCCAAAAAGTCGCTCTTTGATTTGTTAGACAGAAGGAGTCGGCTTCTCCGTCTGTCCATGGCAGACTCCCTGTCTCATAAGTAAAGAGGTAAAGGTTAACCACTGGTCAGCTGGCTGCGTGTGTGTGTTTGCGTGTGAACAGTTTCCTTCTTGTGACAGGTGTGTACATGTCAGGGGTCAGTAAAGGCATTTGTGGTGCTATGAATAAATAACTGCAGGGTCTCTGAGACTATGGAAATCTTCATGAATATTACATGAGGCTGTCAGGAAGGAAAACGGCTATGCTCTCACTCCGGTGTCAGTGCTCACAGACAAACAGAACACACACACACCAACTTTAAAACTAGGTTTTTCAAGGCTTTTTTTAAACTTTGGGGTTAAATAGGATGGATTTTTGCATCTCTTTTTCTTGTTTCACCTTTTTTTCCCAATTTCCGTTGCTGTGGTTATAATTTTTTTTAAATGAATCTGTTTATAGATGTTATAGTTTTCTTTGAGGCAATTCTACTTTTTTCATGGGCTCATTTGACCTTGGCGGCTGCAATTTCAGGGAGAACAAAAGTAAAAGAAAAATGCAATGAATGTGAATCAGAGCCTCTGGGCTTTAATTTCCATCTTTGCTTTTCTATCAGTGCTCCTCATTAACTTCACTGCATAAAGAAAGTCATTCCACAAGAGCTAAAAGCCCAATACTGCTCAGATTCATTTTCACTCAGGCAGCAACCGTGTGTGTGTGTGTGTGTGTGTGTGTGCGCACGCACTCCTAATGATGGGATGGGTCCTCAGCCCAAACTAGGTGTGAGGCCAGAAAATGCAGAGGTGCTGGTTGCTAGGAGACGAAAGGTACCCAGCTGGAATTATGACTAAGCCTTGAGGGTAGCATTTGTGTGCATGTGTGTGTTCCTGTGTGTTTGTCCGCATGTGTGTGTAGCAGGACTGAGCCCGGCAAGGAATAGGACAATGGAGTTGTTCCCAGCTGTGCTGCAGTGGGTGGGAGACGTCCTGAGAAAAAGAGCGCAACAATGGACATCAGTGACTGCTCTGGATGTTTGCTCTGCCCTCGACAATTCTCTGGAACACCCTCATCCTCCCACACTGACAGCCCACATACAATATAGGCAGAGGAGTGAAGAGTGAGGCAGAACGTACAACCACAGACAAAGACCAACAATTCCTGCTAATGGTTATAGATGATCTGCTACTGGGACCAACGAGACGTTGACAATTATTTCTTATGGCAGACCTCAACGTGAACAGTTTTCATTGGAACTTTTTCTTTGGCAAAAGCAGCTCCAACGAAAATTGTTCACGCTGAGGTCTGTGGAAGATCCCATGTAACCATGACACTGTTTCTGGAAAAACACATCGCTCTTATGTCATTCTCTCAATACTTAGCCTTGAACAAATTCAATTCAATTCAGCTCTTTTCACATGGTTTGCAGCACAGATCTAAAAACTTGAGCGAGTGGAACCAAAAGTAATTACAAGGTTTGATGCCATAAAAGATGGTTTGAAAAAACTTTGATTCAAGAGTCAGAGGACATCCGTACCACTATATATGTCTCCATACTAATGTGCCTGAGAATAAATGTCATGGGACTCTCACATCCACTGGGCAGTGCCAGTGTGAGAGGGAAGCTTTTTGTTGTTGCTCGCAGAGAGAGCTGGGCCACAAATGACATTGCATGAATAACAGTTTCTCTTCAACACATGTAAACACTTGTGACATTGTAAAAGGCTAAATTGAACCACGCAGCAGCTGTGAGCAAAGACAGCAGGGTCAACAACACTTGTAATCGATTCTCCATGTTTCGTGCCACACCACGCTGAGGCCAGTTCATTCTTTATTGAACCAGCAAAGTTCACATCGAAACCTAAAATGAGCCAATCAGCAAGAGGTTGTGAGTGTCTGCACCGATGTGTTTTTGAATGTAAACAGAGTAGTGCGGATGTAGCCCCACTTCCTCCTGCACCTTTAGTTCCTTTGATAGGTGTGATATTATCAACTTGCATTCCGCTGCAGTTGTCAGGTATAAGTTTGATGTGTGTTCATTAATGAGTGACCAGCTTGGAGCAGCAGATGTGATCTGCAGTGCTCAGGAGGAAAAGATGAGGACTGTGCGCTCAGGGTTAATGAACCCTAACAGAGGTGCAGCTGCAGGCGTGGATTATTAACATGGGGCCAAACACACACACACAGACATTCACACACACGCTCAGACCGACTTGCGCTAAAGCTTCTCTTTGTCTACCTTCAACTACACTCCATCAATTAAAATAACCGAAGTGTATTTCAACATTATCGCTGTAACTCATCTGGGCAGTGTCGGGAGATAAATACAACCCCGCATGAAGGAAACAGCCTTTCCCTTTTCGAGCACATGGAGTCGAACACAATAGAGGTGAAGCACATCTATCATCATCCCCGAGCATTAACGTAGAGACTGATCGCTCCCCAGGGCTGCGAGTCGTCTGTTTGGAGTAATGAGTGCATACCAGTACAGTTAGCATACTGTCGTTAGCCAGATGAGGCCAGTACCTCTGGATAAATTACTGAAACAATGACAGCTATGAGGGATAAGTGAGAAAACAGCGACTTTGTGTTCCGCATGTGTGAAACAATATTGAGGCTATTTGAGCAAACATGCCAGTGTGCTTGCTCGTGTAATTGCGACTCTGACAGCGTGTGTCTGCTGTGTTCTTGATAGTTTTATTGCTATAGGTTCTGCATGGATGCTGATGCATATCCATGGGCTGAGAGCATGCATATTTGTGGTTGAGTGAATGTGTGTATGTGGTTGAGTGTGTGTGTGTGCGTGCATGTATGTTTGAGACTCGGAGCACCAGAGGAAGCTGGGCCTCAGAAGGACGGCCTGGCACCCACTACAGGAGCCACTGCCAGAGCAGGGGGCATGAAATTAAAACTCACCGTGTAGGACAGAGGGAGGTGAGGCGGAGAAAAAGTCAGAGGGAGGTGGAGGAGTAGAGAGGGAGGGTGGAATGAGAAACAAAGGATAATAAAGATGCAGAGGGGAGGACAGGACACAACAAAGTCAAACAAAAGAAATCTGCACATTTGAATGGCAGTGGAAAGGTGGGTGAGTGGAAACGTGTTCCTCAGTAAAGATGCCTGCTGAGATTCCTCTCTGTAGCATCGGCATCAAGGGAAAAATGATCCGACAGAAGGAAAATCTGAAAAAAACACTAGAAGGAGAAAAAGTTTGGAGAAAAAGTGCCGCTGACCCTCAGAACTTCAAACCATACATCATCATATGTGTTGCCAGACATACATTTGGTTTGTGTTTCTTGTGATGGCAATAGATCACCGCACTGGTCTAGACCTAATCAACAACAAGACAGCTCTGGCACACACACACACACTGTCTATGCAGGCCTCCTCTCTACCATTTTCAACTCTGACCTCCAGAAAGAACAGGAGGCCCCGAGAGGCTGTGATGGATATGCCAGACACCAGCAGTGTGTGTGTGTGTGTGTGTGTTGACGTTTGTAACTACACACAGTTTGCTTACCTGTGCTACATCCTGTAGCTGAACTCTGCCATTTATTTTCTTTGGTGTATTTTACTGCTTTAGTGCAAATCTCCCCCCAGCTACCCTGCACACTGGCACAGAGACATGTTTACTTAGAAAACAATACACGCACGCACACATACACACTCAACTGTGCAGACGCACACACGCACGCACATGCTGCTGGGAACAGTCTAGCGGATGTCCTCTCCCCGAGCTTCCTATCTCACCCTAGCCATGACCTTTCACCCCGGCACTGTGAGTCAGGCTGGGAGGGCCCAGAGCGTGACCAATCCATTAGACTCCTCTGACAAGGATGAGGATGACATCTGAACCCCCAGAGGCAGGGGAGGGAGGGAGGGAGGAAGGGAGGAATACGATGAACAGAAGGAGGGCTACTAAAAAACAGAAGGTGTGCATCGACCGCTGTCCCAAAAACTTTTACAATACGTTTTTGGGCTTTTTTTTGGAAAATAGCTTGTTGCTCAGGTGTGTAAATTCAACCTTTAAGCAAATCATTACTGCTGATCGCTGCCCTGTGCTAAGAAGCTGTGAAATGATCGGCAAGCGAAGTAGCTCTGCACATAAACCAAAACAGAAGATGCCTTCTGCCACAACAGGTCAGCCAGAGCATGTGATGCTCTCACTTGGAGCTGAAAAGAGAAAGCCCTTGGGGGGGGTATAAAAAGAAGGAACAGGAGCGGCCCTGTGAGGGCGAGAGACGGAGGGGAGGAGGAGGAAGGGAATCAAACGATGAGCGAGGGAGAGTGACAACCCTGTCTGGAATGCTTTTGTCTGCATAGGCTAATATTTGCTCTTGGATTTTGCTTTTTCCCCTTCTCTTATTTGCTGTTGACAGAGAGCAATGAAAAGGCAGATAGCCAGCAGGTTACCTAGTAGCAAGACTTTTGTGCACGTGTGTGTGTGTGTGTGTGTATGTAGCCAGCAGGTTCCCAGGCAGCAGGTGGTGAGCTGATGCAGAGAGTATGGACGGTGTTGAGGCATCTTGTTTGCTGCTACTTTACAATTAGCCCTGTTTAGAACCAGTATATGTGTGTGAGAGAAGGGACTATGGATGGAGACGTGCCATGATGCCGGGACCCCCTCCTCTCACTCCCCTCCCCTCCTGAGGAGTCCGGGGTTGCGGCAGCCTGGGTGTCTGCCTGAAGGCCGGTCTCACAGCGGGTCGGTCATAGCGGCGGCACTTTGATGTCTTTGTGGCGAGGCTCCGCGCCTCATGTCCACGCTCATTAACTTTTCAATGACAGATCAATGTGAGCCCGCAGAAGGCTTCGCTTCCTCAAAATTACAGCCCATTTACCATTCCGGGTCTGAGTCCGGACTGGTCTTGGCGCAGCTCTGAACAAGCACACAGTGAAGCGAGAGACAGGGAGATTATTCGCTCACGATAGCGCCCATTAAAAAAGGAGCAGCCCCCTCACATGTGCAAAGAGGATATTGCCCACTTAACTCTTGACTTCCTGCAGCTTAGCGCTCGCAGACAGCACTCACATCTCTTTACATCCTGTAACTCCTTGTGTAATGATTAGGAGATTACAGCCCCTCTGTCTTCTTTGCACCTTAACGTCAGTCACCCAGATGCAGCCGACCAGAGAGCTACAACCATGAGAGCAGTTCCGCCCTGTCTCTCTCAGCACGACCCGCATTGTCAAGATCGACTTGAAACCACCTCTTGTGTCTTGTTTGTCTTGTTTTATCTCCCGCTCCATCTCATTTGTTGATTTTTACTGCTCATCCTTGTTTTCATGGCCCGCTAGTTTAAGTAAAAGGGGTGAAGAGAATCTCCACTGCAATCTGTCTGGGAGATAAGGATAGTGCCGTTAACAGATTCTTACGTCTATTTGACAATAACCCTGTCGATCATTGGGTGCCTGCATTTTGGATAACATGATGTTGGCTTTTCTGGCAAAATTTCCCATTGAAATAAATATGGAAAGCCTCTCCTTAAAAGAACATTACCTAAATAGTCCTAAAAAGTAATGACGTACATCATTAATACAGCATCTAACTCAAGAACCTTTGTGAATCAGGATTTAAAGAGATTTTCTCAGCACTGGATTACTTCACACACAGCACTGCACAGGGAGATCTACAGGTTCATCCCATATGTTATGTTGCAACCCCCCCCCCCCCACACACACATATATAAATATACCTTCAGTAACTCAAGTGTTTATGTACGCAAGAGATGCATAGTTCTCACATGGCCCTGAATCATTGACACATGAATCTACAAGAGCATGCACACACACAGACACACACACACACATCGTACTCTAAATATTTAAAAATCTATTCCTCTGTCTGTAATTAAAACCATTGCAGCATTCCAACGCTGTTTCCCCGACCATCACCCCATCAACCTATTTCTCCCTCTTTCTTTTAGTCTTGTCTTCCTTCCATTTTGACCTTTGCTTCAGTTGCCTAGAAATGGGATGTTTGAAAATCTTCCAAAAACAATGAGACTGTGGGAATACTCTATGCAACAACTGCCCTCTGCTTGACACCCATGAATCCTTCCCTCTTTCTCTCCCTCTCTCATGAGCCGCCCATCACCACCCACTGCCACCTCTCTGCTTCACTCGCAGCTCATCTAAAGAAGACATCCGTTGGTTTTGCCGTTTGGAGACAAAGTGCCAAGGTCAGATTTTGTCTGTGAGGTATAGGCAGCTGTCTCTCCTGAGGAAAAGGTTGTTGCCTTTCCTCAGAGAAGTAATGATATGTTAGGACAACCCGCAGAGCAAATACAGGAACTGTGAGTCAGCACCGCACACTGTTTGGTTACAAAACTCTGGGGCATCTATCATGCCTGGACCTGCGGGGATACTGGGGGTAAATCCTCTCCCTGGCCCGCTGCTTCCTCCCATTAGAATCTTCCCAAATCCTGCCTTTATCACTATGTTTGCTCTGCTGAGCTCGCTAATGCTCTCCAGCTTCTCTCACAAGGTAGGTGTTTATATGCAAGTGTGTGTGTGTGTGTTTGCTTTGGCCTGCACCGTAATGCTTCCCATCCCTTCACCATCAGCACGGATGGAATGCAGAGTATATTGCGACAAAGTCCTGAGAGTGGGAACACACACTTGGAGGCTCACAGGACAGACATGTTCCTGGAAAGGAGAGCAACAGTATATTTGTCAGATCTAGTAGCCATAGATGAGTGTGTAAATGAGTGTGTGTGTGTGGAGTTGTAAACAAGCGCTTCTCATGAAGTGGAGATGGTCTACGGAGAGCTGCTCTCATTTCAAACATCATTTATTTATCAGCCCCCTGTGAGAGACACACACACACAGTCACACAGAGTGACTGAATTTCTGCAGTTTATTCCATCACGCACCAGCGATCAACCTCATTCCCTCACCCCTCTCTTCACCCCCCCTCGCTCGTTCCCCCACTTCTTCCTTCCTTGAAATCGATGGACTGTTTTGTCACCCGATGTTGGGTTTCGTGCAATATTCATCTGAAGAGAGAAAACGAGCCGCTCTCACACTCAATGAATTTTCATACACTCTACTCGGCGCTGATCGGTAAATGAACGACTACGGCCTTGAGACACATGCACAGACGGGTGCACGCGCGCGCACACACACACGCACACTAACAACCCCATTATCCAAGCTTCAGGCGAGGGCTTTGTTTTGTACCACTGGAATCTGACAGTGATTTATGGAGAAAGGGAGTCACACTACACCCTGATACACACAGCAACACAAAGCAAGGTTACTGGCCCAAACACGGGCACAAAGAAAGGTTACTTCTTCACCCACAAAGTCACACTGACAGCAGTGCACACTGTGGTCCAGGGTCAACACCACATCAATGCAGCCCAAACGGATGAATCCAGCCGACCCCACTCACATGAACGCGTTGGCCACTTTCAATAAGTTGTTTTGATGAATTCCATGAATATGAATCTTTCTGCTTCCTCGCCGATTCCTCAATGACTCTTCCGGAAACTGTGTGAAGCACAAACAAAAAAAGCAAAACTCCCCCGATGTCACACTGAGCCCGAGTGTGTGTGTGTGTGTGTGTGTATATATGCCATTTTCTGATGTCATTTTCTGCTGCATTACCGCTGCGGTTTTGTTTGAATGGTGAACCCTGCCAGGCCTGACACACCCTTCCTCCCAGTGCAGGTATGCCCTCCACACTGCCAGGCTTTCTTCTTTTCCCCTCTGTGTGGGCATGTTAGAGCCTCTTTATTTGTGCTATCAGTAACAGCTCAGGCGAGGACTCCACATTCCTCGCGATTCATGATGAGCGTGGCGAACACGAGGCAGCAAGTTAGCTGGTAAGCGGCAACAATCCCAGCTCCGCGCCTGGCTTTGGAAAAAAACTTGGGGAGGGGGGTGTGCAAGGTAAGCGGCAGGAGAAAGATGAAAAGGTGGCCTGTCTCACGTCAAAAAGTTTTTAGAGGGAAACAAAACCCGCTGATGACTCACAGTCACACAAGACTGACAGTGAGTCATCCTTTAATGAAGCTTAATTTGGGGGGTAAATAACACTCATTGCTGGTTTTGCTTGAAGCGCTCAGGGATGCAGCACAGAGTTGAATGATATCAGCAAACAGTCAAACAAACACACGAACAAACCATGAACAGACTAACAAAGAGAAACAGCGAGAGACAGGAATGGAGAGAGAGAAAGGCGAGAGAATGTGTCACATTGGAATACGAGTTCTGCCTCTGAAAATGTTTCTCCCCGATTTGCTCATTTCACTACGCTCTTGATGAGTACTTCAGCTTTGGAAACAGCAGTAGTGCGTGTGTGTGTTGTAGGTTCATGAAAGCCACTCCACGGCCCTCCAAGGCCGGCCAGCCACGGCCAGCTTGACGATTGAGGATCGGAATTCAGGAGGGCGGTTAACAAAGAGGCTCTCCCCTGGTGTGTGTTTTACAGAATGAGAGAGAGAGAGAGAGAGAGAGAGAGAGAAGCATGGAGAGAGGATGGAGAGAAAAAGAGTGTGAAAAAGAGAGAGAGAGAGAGAGAGAGAGAGAGAGAGAGAGATGTGGTGAGAGATGAAAGCCAGAGCAGGTGTGGGTGCCTGAAACTGTATTGACAACTCAGACACACTGTTCCATTCAGCACTGAGTAATTGCTTGTTTCTTTAATTTCCTCTTTAGAGCAATAAGGCGGCGCTTGTGTTTCACATTAATTATGTTTTCTGGGATCCCCTCCCTGCACCTCCCCCTCGCTGTTGACTGACAGCTCGGCTGCCTCCTGGCCCAGCCTGGCTTTGAGCAGGGGAGTGGGTGACTGAATAGGCTAATAAATGGTGAAGGAGGGGTTGGTCACACCCCACCCCATTGTACCAGTGCTGTCACGCCTGACCCTTAACCAAACACACACACGCATCCGCACCCACACACACACACACACACACACACACCACGATGGCTAACCATGCATGCACACATCCTTGTATATTGTCGCGCACGCACACACACACACACACACACCTTCACATCACCTCTGTCAGCCCTGACCCCAAACCAAATACCCAGGCTCCCCCCTGTCTCCAAGGTGACCAAATGAGGCCCCAGTTATCGCCTAGCAACCAGGGAACAATGAGCTCCAAGGAGACGGAATGGCTTGAGCAAAGGGCAGGCTATTCTCTGGAGATGGAGGGAGGGATGGAGGGATGGGAGCCGAGGTGGGGGCGAGGGAGGGGATGAGGGGTGATGGGAATGGTGTTAGGACACATCTTTAACCGTGTCACAAAGGGGGATGCCTGCCTGGGAAACAAGGCTGTGCTTCTCTAACCCCGCTGGATGTCTCTGTTCAGCCCCGCTCCGCACGGCTCACTCCCACAACTTGAAAAGAGGAAAAAAAGGAGAAGCAAAACAATCTGACCTCTACCTTTTTTTCTTCTAGCCCAGCCTCACCTCTGCATCTGCACAGTGTGAGGGGAGGCCAGGAGTGAAGCCAGAAAACGCAGAAGACAGAGAAAAATAAAAACATCACGTCATCTGGTCTTCTGCTGTCAAAATATCTTTGTTATCGCAGGGCTGACAACATTATGGCAACTTCTGCATTTCACACAATCAACCAGAGGAACTTGTAACAGACTCCGTCAGTGACACCAGAGCTCTGCCTTTACCCCTGCTGTGGGAGAAACTTCAGCTCTCCATGCCCTTGGAGGAGTGAGAGTGTTAACACAAACCGACGTGCAGCTTCTATATACAGACACACAGGTAGGAAGGTGAACGAGGGTGAGATTGCTGTGGGGCCAAATACAGCATAACATAACACACTCTGCCAATCCAGTCTCCATAGAAACTTAGGAGCTAAACTATAAAAAGACAACACAAGAATGCAGTAATGATTTCGCTGAGGTTTTTATCGCATATTTCTGGTTTCTGTTAAAGTTTCACACTGTACCAACAACCTGTTTCCTCAGATCCTAAAATCGACTCTGACACTCTGGAAACTCAAGACATTTTACGGAGTCATTTATGGGAAAGAGTCATAGGAGGAGAGGAAATGGAGAGGGAATGAAATGGCCAAAATGAGGAAGTGTGTATGGCTGTCTGCAACTAGCCTGTTAGCTTGGCCATGTGAAAACTCTTTGTTGGGCATGAATAGCCTCTTTTTTACAACAGCTTCATGCAGTGGAACCTGAGTATTACCTCTTTACTTCCTCTGTGTATCACACACACACACTGAATTCTCACAATTTCCTGACATACAACTAAATACTAAGTAAAATCTTAAGAAAAAGGAGTTGCTGCCAAAACAGGCAACAAAACATTGCTCAGTCAAAAGTGGCTTCATTCACAGTGTAGAGGTAATCCCTGTCTGTGGGCGTAATGAAGGTGTCAGGGGGAGGGAGCAATAATGGTGTGTGGCTAAGCATTACGGATTAATACACACACACACACACATATTGGTTCTTTAAGATTTAACTGGCGTGGGCACACAGGATTTAAGGAGTGGCGATGCTGCCTCTGGGTGGAGTCAAATCAAAGAGCATCAGACTTTGTTCAAACACCCCTCTGCTGCTCTCTCTTTGTCCCGGACTTATTCAGATGGCAAATTTATTGAGTATTGACACACTCAGAGAGCGTGGGGAGAGCAGTAATAGAAAATGTTGTATAGGACTGAATGTTTGTGTGATTTCTGGCCTGTCCTGCTTAAAGTATCTGACCTTCTGTGGCCTGTAAATATCAGGAAAGGTCTCTGGGATAATGTATGGGACAGGGGAATGCTTTAACCTACACAGACTAATAAACATTTCTTTGACAGCATTGTGGGTCCAGGCTGCGACACCTTTGACTTCATGGGAACCGTTTGCATCTCTAGATCTGGGTCTCTGGGTTGACCTACTGCTCTATTCCACCAGCCACAATCCAGCACTGGTAATATCCACTCCACTAACACCAGCACCAACACCCCCCCTCCAGCCATCAGCTTGATCTCCACATGAAAGAGCCTGCAAGCTCATTACCACAGCCTGAGGCTCATCAGGGCTTCCAGTCCCAGGGCCTTTTATAAACCAGGGTGGATGGAGAAATTCAGCCAGGAGGGAAGAGACATGGAAAGAGAGCTCATATAGGGCTCGCCATTCAGGCCGCCAGGTGTTAACGATACAGATAAGACGCAGAGAGGAAGCAAAAGAGGGGGAGGAAAGGGAAGCGATAAGGAAGGCAGGACAAGGTAGATGACAGAGAGGAAGTGAGGTACAGGAAAAGGGGCCTTGGGGATGATGGAGGGAAAATGGGGGAGAGATGACAGAGGGGGGGAGGCTTTTTACTCCTATCTCTGTGCAGTGTTTCATCCTCCATATAGGGCCCCAGTGTCACACAGGCCTCCTCTTGCAGAGTCCAGCTTTGAAGTGATAATGGGGCTTTTGGCTAATGCTCCACTGCAGGTGCCCCTGGCTCCCTCTCTGTCTCCCAGCATGGTCCACATAGATGAGAGGAGATGAAAATCCTTTCAAAGTCTACAGATGAGGCCAATCTTTCTTCTCCCTGCCTCTTTTTCTTTCTTTCTCTTTATCTGTCAATCTCACTTACTCTATCCCCACACTATTGATCGCTTCCCTGGCAATGTCCGTCACTTTCAGGTGCTTCCATTGCTTGTTGGCTCATTGTACACTCGTTCCAGCCTGTCATTCTCTGCCTGTTTACATGACTGAATTACAGCACTCCACTGGAGTAATAATCAGTCAGTGATAATGCGTATAAATCAACTTTCTGAGCTTTATAAATGCGATAGAATATAGAAAAAACTTTTCTAAATTTATATTCTTTCCCTGCCCTGTCTCCATTTGTCATTCATCCTATTTGCTTTCCAGCTGAGCCTTCTCTATCTCTGGGTGACTCCCTCCTTTTAAATCAATACTCGGTGCCTCTCACCTCCTCTTCGCTCCCTCTGAGGTGTCAGATTGGTGTGACTGCAAGCCCAGCTCCACAACACACACACACAAAATGCGGCTACATGTCAGATGTAACACTACTGGAAACTTTGTTTGGTTGGGGTAAATATAAAAGCCAGCATGCATGTGTATGTCTGTGTGTGTGTGTGCGCGTGTGTCTGTACTCCAAGTCAAAACAGCAGGAAGGGGGAATCGATTCCATCCCCCTGTGATTTCCTGTTATACTGTATACAAAGCGAAGAAGGAAAGACACCCCCTGCACGGAACGGCATACTGTTTCTCACCAAAACGTATCTCAGCAAATCGGCACACACATACACTGTGGAGCTAATGAGATCACTACTACGTGCTGGGATACCAGCAGGAGAGTATTGTGAAAAGAACCGAATATTGGAAACAGATAGACATTTGTACTAGAATTCATTTTTCCCCCTGTTTGCTTTGCTCACCGGCCCCGTATGCCCGGCTCAATATATCTTTTTACAGGAATGTGGGCAGTCCACAGGCCATAGCGGACAAGTGTCTTTTGTTTATTGAGAAAGTGGGATGGTGAAGGAGAGAGAAGCTTCTGGTCACGTTCAACATGTACAAATGTTGTCATAGATGAATGTTTAAACCTCGGTTTCCAGGTGCTGCGCCTGTTTTCGAGCCCTCACTAGTCACTCTGAGTGTGTTTACATGCACACATAACTCATTACTCTGAATAACCCGATACGTGTAAACAGGTTGATTTAAGTGTTTACATCAGTCAGAGTAATCGATGTTTATTTGAAAGTCAATATAACGTCTGGCAGGGTGTCTGGTGGTCTATAGAAAAGTAAAAAAGGGACCACAGATGGATTTTGTGGGCACATGTTGAAACTTGAAATGTGATGCATTGCAAACTGATGTTATAGAGATTGGTCATATGTTTGCATTTGAATAACCGTGAAGAAAATAATGTGAAAATTAGACACATGCACATTAATACTTCCCTCTGCCTTATTTCGGGTTATTTTTAGGGTGACTGAAGGTTGAGCTTAACACAGGTTTGTTTGTTTGCTGTATTAAAACAGGACAGTTAGGACTTTCTATGATGACTACGATGCTGATTACCGGGAAATGACGAATCAAGATGCTTGAGAGGCAGCAAAACTATAACAAACTGAACCGATTCAATGCTTTTCTTTATTTAAAACAGAACTACATGTTTTCTTTGCGGTTAATTTAACCTGTTAGCAAATAAAACAGCCAAATTGAAATAATGTCAAGGTGAAACACACAGCCGTCTAAAAGCGTATAAATGTCAAGTATGTAGTAGACGCCACCCACGTAGGTGAAGACAGGACGTAATTCATACAAAAGTATTTCGACCCACGATTATCTGGTGAGTTTTAACACGACAAGTGCATAAATCTGAATGATGCCTTGAATTTGTCAAGACTATAATTAATTTGAATGCCATCGGGGATACATAATATAATGTATGGAAGCCTCCGAGCACAACCACACACCACAACTATCAATTAGTCACTCTGCTGGAGGTGCATGGATGGAGCCGCCTGCAGCTGCACAAAGAAAAAATGGTGGCGTCATTCACTTCATCAAACAGGATTCTCTGAGCTGAGAATCCAAGTTTGCCTCTTTCGCCATCAGCCTGCACCATGACCTCATCAAACTTGAGGCAAACAAGGCTGTGTCCTTACACAGTCAAAGCCTCAGTCACCAAGTTGAGCTGCAGAGGCAGCAGCTCTGCAGCCTGCGGAGCGTCAAAAACAAAAGGCCTGAAGGTGAGCTGAGTATAAAGCCTCAGAAATGGACCTGCTCAACACAGACAGGGAGGAGACAAAGCCCAGAGTTCCCTCTCTCTCTCTCTCTCTCTCTCAAACACAAACACACACAGAAATATAGCCATGGGGAAGAGGAAGGAGTTCAACCTAAGACTCCTTCCAGAGGATAAAGGGATGTGTCTAAAGCTTATAATTACAGACACACACACAACTAAAAATCCAAAAATCTCTTTCCATCCATTACGCCACACTTTTCCCAAGCAAATGGATCAGACCTCCTTCAGAAAATATGAGGCTCTTTCTTAACCATTTCACCTCCCAACTCTTCTTTTCTTTTCCTGTGTCTTTTGCTCGCTCAGTAAATGTAAACAGCCCAAGCCTGGGACCTGCAGAGCATTAGCTGCAGCAAGTCAACAGGAGGTTGGCAGAGTGTGTGTGCAGTGGCATTTGTGGGATAGCATGTGTGTTTTGCGTGTACGGAGGCATAATTTGCTGTTTGTTTGTTCTTTTTAAATCTCAGAATCAGGGACAGAGCCTGAGGCCACAGATATGGCTGAAGCAGTCATTTACAGTCCACGTGTGGCTTTGCTGGGCAGCACCCACACGCTCCTTCCTGTTCGGGAGGATGTTGGGAAAGGGCTTCGATCTGGCTCTCCCCGCCCCGGCCATACGACGAGAGGCTGTTTGAGTCTGCCTGCTCTCTTTCCAGCACAGAGCTCCAGAGTCTCACATCCAGACGCTTACAGCTCATAACCCCCGAGATTACGCAAACACACGCACGCACACCAAGTCGTGTTCCTGCTAAGCCTCTCACACACTCCGCAACCTCATGATGATGCTGAGCAGATAGCACTGATGGAAACCCCAGATCATAAACCAAAACCGTGAGGAGATGGACAGATGTGCTGAGCGATGGAAACACCTATGGCAGGGAGATTGCACCCTATTATGGCTGTGATGAATGAGCTGGGTTCCTCATTCTGATAGCTGCCCTCGTGCCTCCACGCCACTCGACTCTACGCAGCCACCGTGAACACACGCGTCTTTTAAGCTTCACACACGCACACGAGCACGACAACCAAACTTGCACTGTGCGGGTTATCCCTGGCGGGGTCTGCTGCATTCCACAAGCCCCTGCTTTCAGATTCCAAAGAGTCAGTGTACGTATGTGTGTTTGCACGTGCATGTGTGTGTGTGTGTGTGTGTGTGTGTGTGCGCGCGGGTGTGTGAGGACATAAGGGCAGCCTTTTCTACCGTGTGTCAGTTCCAATCTTGCGAGAGGCAGCCGTCACAGAGCCTAACTGTCGGCAGCGGCACAGAAAGGAGTAGGAGGAGGCCTCCGTCTTCGGCAGCTCCGCGACTGAAATCCCTGTGTGTGTATACTCATGACGGATTTAGATCACACTGTGATGTCTTATTCATGCTGTATCAATTCATAATGACCAGGCCAGTCCCCAATGTGAAGACGTGCATGTGCGCAGGCACACACACAAATCTGTGCACATGTGTAAGACTGGGACGGTCATTGCAGAAGAACTTGACTGGAAGCGTGTGTGTGTGTGTGTGTGTGAATGTTCACTTGTGCGTTTATTTAGAGCATCAGAGCGTATGTGCGGGTATGTAGAGCAGTGTGTACCAGACGCTGGACACACACACACACACACACAAAACAGCACTGATGTCCCAGCGCTTTAGTGTGAATATTTAACAAGCCTCAATCCATCTGTTCAATTATTCATGGAGACGGACACAGAATCGTTAGTAAATATAAACACCGCCATTTCTCCCCCGCTCTCGCCACGCCTCTACTCCTCGTCTTTTGCACCTCTGACCATCTCACCCTCTTGTCTTTCTTCACTTTCTACCTCTTTTTACGTCCTCCTTTTCTTTCTCCTTCACTACCATTGTGCTGTGGTTGTGAATATTTCAGATGGTGGAGTGGTTTTTAAATTACCCCCTTTTGGCTTCCGCTCTCCTCACATGGTTTGGTCTGCATTTCTCTCTCACACACAGTCCGACTCGTAAAGAAAACAGTGACAAGCCATAAAAGCCACTTTTACCAGCTGACAAGGACAGGGACAGGAAGAGGGGCAGGGGCAAAGAGTTGAGGCCTGCCTGCTGTGCTTTGGTTGGCTGCCAGGTCAGGTATTATTGACTCCATGCAAAAACCAGGGCCTCAGAATTTAAAAGATGGTCTTTTTCTGAGTGATTTTAGAGGAATTAAAAAAATATATAGGTTGTCTGCGTTTGGAGCACTTGAAAGTAAAATTTTGTAATGAGATTTCAAATTAGATTTTATAATCATACAACATGGGGTTTTGTTACATTTTTCAAAGAGCATGGTCTTTCAGTTTCAGAGCAGATTGGAGTGCAAGCACAGGGTTGCACAATCTGAAAACGAAAGACCAGCTCTTGTATAAGGATAGGGGAAAAACCCATGCACAGCCCATCCATTGGAAAAATCTAACCAAAACGAATTGTAAGGGTACAAACCATTAGTGGTGAGTAAAGCAGCCTGTGATGCACGCAGGTATTTTATTCTCACTGCCCACTAAAGTTCACTCAGCTCACTGAACTCTTTGCTGTCAGTGTTTGTCGAGTTAGTGTCAACCACAGTCAAGAAATCAGAATGTCTGCCATGGCACAGAAACCTCCTAATGAAGACGGGTTGCCATGGGGACTGCTGCCAAGTGGGGGCCCAAACGGTCCTCTGAGATTGAGAGAGGGAGCGAGAGAGAGAGAGAGACCTAGGACGTCGAGGCAGGTCATTCATCAGCAGGGACAAAGGGAAGGAAACAACAAGACCAGCTTGGACCATTAAAAGCCTGCCAGACACACACACACACACACACACACACAGCCACACACACTTTCATGCAGTCATACACAAAAAGTCAAAGGTTGCAAGAGTTAACTTTCTCACTTTGTGGCACAGAAAGTCTTGGAACACCACATTGATTTTAGGCAATCAATCTGCAGCAAATAACAGGAGAAGAAAACACTTTACTTTGAATAGCAACAAAGACCAAAACAAGTGGGAATACAGTGACAGCAAGATGATTCATAGGTTTAATGATAGTGCATGTTATTTATTCTGGAATAATTCTTTCTTCTCTTTCTAACACTGAGCTACCGTTCCCTGAGCATCAGGCAATCAACAAACAGAAAGCAGCATCTCGCCAACACAAACACAGAGGAGGCAGCGCCGCATCAACACATAGACGAGGCCGCTCTTTTATCTACTGTCAAAGCCATATAAAGAACGTAATCCCCTGTGTATGGCTGCCATCCTCACATTAGCACACAGAGATGTAATTATAGTGTTTTTCTCTGTGTGTTTGTGTCTAATTAGAGTTATTTACATTTTCTCCTGTGTGTGTATGCATCTATGTCATGCTACCAGTATATCATAGTGTGTGTTCAAAGTCTGTGTACATCAGGATAGCCGTCATCAAGCAATAACTCAAGAATAAAAGAGGGGGGAAAATGGGTCTTGAAGAAGTATGAGACACTCCTCCTGAGCAATCCTTTGCCAGGTATTCCTCGGCTCCCCTGTAGAGCAGGTGCCACCACGCCCTCCCCTCCTCCCGCATCCTCCCCTTACCTCCCGGGGAGACACACAAGGGAAAACCTCTCCTAACCGTCCCCTCACCCCACCACGTAATGCTGCACATTAGCTGTTAATGAAAGAAACACCCCTTCAAACAAGCCCGTGTGGTTGCCAGCATTTGTCTGTGGCAGCAACAAGCAGCACGGTAATCAAAAACCACAGAACACCCCTTCGCCTCCTCCGCCCCCAAACACCCCCCCACCCTGAGCCCAAACCAGATGCTATTCCCTGGGGCCAGCCATCAGGCTAACTGCTCAGCACTCCTCCAACTCCGCTCACCTATGTCCCTAGTGTTTTTTTTTTCCACCATCCTGCTGTCCTTCCTTCCTCCTGCTCCCCCACTGCGAAAAGACACTAATTACAGACATGGATGAGTAGATTACAGATCTGAAGAGCAGTGGAAAGGGGATGAGGAGAAGTCCGGGGTGGTGGGCTGGGGGGCAACAGGTCGTTAACAGTGATGAATGCAACTCTATTTTCACTGTTATTGTTCACTGATGTTCCGCGCCGCGCCTCTCACCTCTGCGCCGCCGTTCCCATACCTTCTCGTCAGGGCCATCCATCACCAGCAACGAACGCTAACCTTCTCTAATCATCCCCAATCAATTCCAATTATCTCTCCTCCGGCCCTCATGCATCAGTGTCTCTGGTATCTCTCGGGCATGGGAAGAGACGGAGCATTGGGGAAGATAAAGAGGTTGGCTCTCACGACGCAAAGAGCAGTAACATGCTTGCTCTACCTCATTTCTCTATTAAGATCGAGACCTTTTTCAACTGACTTAAAAGGAAATATGAATTTGTTCTTTTTTGAGGAAAAGATTGTGGATTTTTAAAAAAGCCACATTCCGTCAAAAACTCTCCGTCTTCTCTTTGTAGTGAAAACTCATTACCCTGTTTAGCTTGAGTACTGCATGGGAGTCAAGTCTTTAAAACTCCCCACAAAACAGCAGTTCACCGCTCACTTAACTGACAGCCTTTTATTAACCCTGCTAGCTTTTCCTCTAAAGTTTAATGAGAGAAACAATCTCATCTGCCACCCCTCCCTCCCTGCATCCATCCCCAACGTCCTTCTCTCCATTTGTCCTCTCAGCGGGAAGTCTAAGACAAACAGCCACTTTGTTATACAAGCTTTTCCTCAAACCCTCGCACCCAGAATGAGAAAGAGAAACAAAGAATGAAAGAAAGAGTTGAGTAGAAGAAACAGAGAGAGAGACAGAGTGAAATAAATACAGAAAAAGAAAAGTGGGAGAATGAATCCTGTGTCTATGAGAAGGAGAACCATCTGGGTTAGTGCTCCACCTGAGCGTAGTGGGCTTTCACATTAACCCCTCTTGTTAAGATCATAAAATCAGACACTAACAAGCCCCGGTGTGCACTTGCACACGCATACTCACACAAATCTATACACAACCACAGACTCTCTCACTCTCGCTCTCCGGCTCTCTGCCGTCCTCAGACACACAAACGCAGAAATGAAATAGCGGCGAAAGTCTTCCCCTGGGAGCCGAGAACCTTTTAAGTCCATTAAAAGCTGCGACGAGGCTGTAACCTAACCACGTCAGGCTGGAACCAGAACTTATGCTGTGACCCAGACACACTGCGCTCAGGTCTTAAAGAAACACGTTGGGGGAAGCAGTCTTCTACTGCCGCTCCTGATTCTGCACATACTAGGCATCATTTTTACAAGCAAGAAGTCTTTCATTAATGATCCAAACAAAGGCCCCATAAAGATTGTATTATTTTCAATTGCACGGCCCTTGATGGTACATTTGTTTTTACTGTAACACAACGTGCGGCACTTGCACACCTGAAAAGCTTCAAGGTCGATTACGGCGCTCTTTTATCCAGGCAAGGGCTAAAGAACAAATTAGTTTATACACAGACACATAGTGAATCGATTAAGCAACGTTAAACAAAGTCTCATTCTCCAGAACGCGGCAGGAAAGCGGGTGCTAGGTTTAGAATAATGAGCATGATCTTAGATTGGATGAAACAAGGGGAGCTGTGCTAGCACAATCCTCTGGCTGTTGGCAGAGCTCGCCGCTCCAGATGGACTAATCACGCCTGTTCAAGGCCATCCACTGGTCTGGAAGGCCTCGGTCTGCTCTGCGTCAGCTCCAGCGACGGAGACAACCCAGCGCTGCTCAGTGTTAGCCAGCCACAAGTAGGCCAACCTTGCCCCCAGACGGGTGAAGCTTTGCCCCCACGGCCCCACAGGTTGGTTTTGCGTTAATGATAGGTGACATGGGGAGATAGTTGCGAGGAAGTGACAGATAGATTCAAGATGGTGTTAAACATCAAACGCGAGATGAACGGATGGCGGGCTGAGGCCGGGGATCATGGGTTAGCAGCATCGCTATGTGGATAGCAGGGAGGGAAATGATTTTTCCATGTCCCACTGTTTCATTATTCCCAGATGCTTCAGGTAATCTGAACTGAAATAATGGGAGCTGGAATGATCAGCCAGCAACAGGGACACTGATTATTCTGAAGCAGGGGGAAAAAAAACACTGAGCCTTGTTGCAGATGGGGGATAAAAGTTTAACATTACTGTGGGATTGTCTCGCTGTATGGGGTGCAGGAGTGTAAGGATGCGTGGGCGTGTGGCAGCACGGGATAGGCCTTAACAAGTGGAAACCAAAAGAAGACTGTGACGACACATTTCATTCACAGGACTGAAGTATCTGAGGCCGTTGGCAGAGTGAGCTTTGGGACTTCTCCAGTGACATAAAACGACCTCATTAGGTGACACAGACGTTCTTTCACCTGGAACACAGTTTAAGGTCTGGCGCGTCCCTTAGTTCAAATCCCAGTGTCACACCAACTCCCTGTCAACGGCAGATTCTCGCGCAGGGAAACTGCAGATGACCTGGCATGGCGGCCCCACAATGTGCAAAAAACTTTCCACTCACCCAGTTCATTAAGTCTCACACACGGACAGAGCAGTGGAAATCACAGGGTATAGTTCACCTTCTAAGTCTGAATGTTATGAGGCCTTCCAGCAGTTGTAATCCAAGCTAAATTATGCTTTCATTATTTTTAAACTAAAGCAAACTTTCCTCAAACATTCTGAAACCATGCTGAGCAGTGTAGCATTGTTCACAATAAGCCTGGGCAACAACAGTGCCTTGCAGTATAAAAGAAACGATAGAAAGATGAGAAGATAGATGGTGTGTTAACACAGAAAAGAGAAAGTGAGTCATTGAAATAAAAAAAAGTGAACTTACAGTCGAGACAGGGCAGGGTTCTTCTGAAACAGCAACTCAGGAAGCTGCTGCAGTTGATTACGGTTCAGACGCCTGCGGCAGGGAAAACATATGATCAACCAGTGAGTTTGTGTGAGTGTGTGTCTATGCATGTGTGCCCCTGAGTGTGTAGGCTGTGAATAATTCCTGCTAGCTGCCGTAGAATCGGCTTAGCCACAGGCTATTGTGTTTCAGTGTGCTCTGAATGTCACATAAATATCCAACTGAAAGTTCAGGGGAATTAAACTGCTAGTCAGAGACAGCGCTGTAAATTATCTCTGCGCAGTTAAATTACAATGCCGCGCCTGGCAGAATTCACTGCTGTCCCGACTTTCCCAGAGAAATGGGACGGCATCAGCATTCCCCCCGTTTAAACAAATGAATTAAATACACCACTTATGTGAACATGACCAGATTCTTATCTGGGGCGAACCATCAAAACAAGATGTTCCTAAATGAAATGAAGAGAAATGGAGGGGAGCATTCAGGCCCCAGGAAGCACTGACAGGAATGGCGGCTGGCAACAGCCTCCGTGTCAAACAACTAACGTCCAAGACTGGCAGGCTTTATGCAAATACAACAATTAAGTCAATGAGGAACAGACTGTTGCTAATCTGTTGGAAACCACAACTCTCTTCCCTCTGAATGGCCCATTGGAGTGAATGCAGCGGCTGTGGCACAGAGAGGCTACAAATCCGTTCGGCAGGCCGCTGCCATGCCTTCAGACACATTCAGACAGATGTTGGGACCTGTGCCACTTACAGTATACACCGAGAAGAGCGCTTGGCCAGCTGAGGTGGAGATTTAGTGCTTAATGGGCATTAATGGTCTGCCGCTGCTCCGTTCACACTCAACTGTACCTGCTGGTGGGTTAGTGGCTTTTAAACATCAGAGAAACGAGCCTCCACATTGGTCTGGCACATGGATTCGTCTACCCAATATTTGGGCTCCGCTGAATATGGAGGAGGGAAGGCAAGTTGTACATGGCCTCGGGTTTGGTAATGTAAATTGTTAATGTGGGATTCAGATCAGGGGAAAGTCTTTTATAAGTTAACCGCTATGTGTGCACGACAGCGTGTATCCATAAAATCATCTGCTGCACAGGTTTCCATGTGGGTTGCACTATTGATTTGCTAATGAGCCGGTTGAGGTGTGGTTGACTGTGTTTGTCTGTGTGTTTTCTCAGCCTGTTTACAAGCTGCCGAGGGAGGCCTGGTGCTGTCCAGATGAGCCGGCGTCTGCGGTGGGGAGGCCTCTTAGAGCCCACAAATACCAACGAGGACATTCCTGTCAGGCAAAACTAATAAAAAAAAAACTCCTCCCGAGCCTGCGCCGTACCCTCTCTGCACCCTCCGACCACAATGGAATGACAGGGAAGTGCCTCACACTTGATACACCATTTATGGTCCGTTCCCCCTGGTAGGCTCATTACACACAACTAATGCAAGAACTATGCAGGGATCGGCGGAGGGGTGAGCTTTTCATTCAGGGGTTCAAGTTTAGAGAAGAAATAATAATGTGTTATTTCTGGTCAGGCTGGGTGGTACTCACAGTCTCTCCAGCTCCTTCATGTCATCAAAGGCCCCGCGCTCTATCACAGTAATCTGATTCTCCATCAGCTGCCTGCAGAGAGAGGGGGGGGGGGGGCGGAAACAGAGGCTTAGAGACTACATGATACAGTGCGGCTTTGACTTTTGTTTTACAAGCCTGTAGATGGTCACTCAGGCTTTAACAAAGTTTGGGGGGGGGGGGCTTCAGGTTTGGGTGGCGAAACGTCTCGCAGTATGTATATTCAGTAAATTCAACCTCTCTGTCTCTCACACTCACACACACACACACACACACACACACACACACTCTCACACAGGGGGCACTGGTGTGGACTGAGGGCACTGTGTGGAATCTTGGCAAAAGAAGCAGGAATAGCGGCCAGGAAAGTTTCCAAGGTGGCTCAGGAACCGTGGGTCCGGGCTCTGGTGTGGTCCACTGGGTGCAGCGGTTGGGTGGAGACGAGATGAAAGGTGGGCAAGGGGGTCAGAGAGTGTTAGAGGGGAAACTGAATCAGACTGTGAGGTTTTCACAGTTGGCACAATTAAAAGACACTAGGCCGTCTGTGTTTGTGCCTGTTAGCATAATTGGACAGAATGAGAGTTTAAGGCACAGCATCAAAGATATTAGGCAAACAAATGCAAATATGGATGCACACAAACACACAGGCGATTGCCCTTCCTCGCCCAGGCCTCCAATGCCAAAGCCAACGCACAAAAAAAAAAAAAGGCTTGGATGATTTTGGATGTGTTACAATAACACAAGGTCAGGAATGAGAGAAAAGCGTCCAGCGGCTTCAGAAGCAACAAGAGCTTCCCTTCATTACGTGTACAACTGTTCTGTGTTGAAGCAAAGCTCTCATGTCTCCTCTGAGGCCGCGCTGCAACTCAGCAGTCTGGGCTTCCTCCCCATCGAATATAAATGCTAATCACTGTTCGCACTGCAAACACACAGAGAAAAGTCTAATTCACCTCTGATCTCTTTCTCATGAATTTAGATGGAAGTGAGAAATTGTCGTGAGTACTTTTGAATCGAGAAAACTTTTTTTTTTTTTTTTTGCAGAAAGTCATCCAGCCTTCAATTTTATTCTGATCTTCTCATCTACTTTTTCCTCAGATGATGTTCTATGCCCCCCCTCCCGTACACACACAAACACATACATACTTTATCTAGACCAGCCAAGCACTCAGAGCCAGATGAATGGCTGTAAATCAGCTGTGTTGATTTTAGACTGACAGAAGAGGTGGCAGCTGACTGTAAAGATAAACCTGTTCCTGTTTGGCTCCTGCTGAGGGTTGCTCAGGGGTCAGCGGGGTCTGAGGTCAAACTACTGCTAGTCTTGTGGCTGTTGCCCCTCAGAGATCACCCCCCCCCACACACACACACACACACACACACACAAAGACAGACTTCTTTTTTCTGGTTGTACATGTAGACGTGCCCTGAACCCACACCATACCAATCACGCATCATGTATATGGTTATCTGACATTTGAGAATGCGAGTGGTGTGCGTGTGTGTCACATGTGGCGCAGTGGTCGTGTTGTGAGAGAATTGAGCTTTAACGTTCTTTAATACCCCTGCAAGGAGTTGTTTCCTTCTTCCTTGCTCATGACAAGCTGGTGACATGGAGGCATTTAACTCCCACGTGGGGGGTTGGAGGGTGGTGCAGAAAAGGAGGCACGCGTCGGAAGACGTGCGGGGACAAGGAGCGGAGGGAGCGAGCGAGGAGAAGGAAAGGGGACAACAGGGGGATGGGCGAGTCGCGATGAGGCTCGAAAATTGTCGGGCTTCGCCAGGTAGAAGGAATTATGGGCTGCTTGTGTTACATCTAAAACGTGTCCAGGTCTACACGGCTTCCTCTTCAGCGGCGGTTTTTAACACCTATGCCACAACTCACAAGCACACGTACACACACAGTATAGACACTTGTACAACTACTTTATTACCTGCAGTCACAAGTGCTTTTTAATTTCAGCACAGAGGGAGGTGCTGACTTCGCCTGAATGTGTTAACTGTGTGGAGAGCCGAGTTGTAGTGGCGCTTGTGTACACATTACATGTTGATGTGTGGGAACAGAGGGCAAGTGATTGACTCTGGGTGTGTGTGTGTGTGTGTGTTTCTGAGGGACAATAAGTGCTTCTACCTCAGGCTGAATACAGTGAGAGAAGTCCATTACATCACTCAGCAGCTTAATGTACTCCTGAGTGGCGCTCTTGATGGGAGCATCTCCACTTCGCTTGGTTTTTGCCGCGGTTTGAGCTGCGGGTCTGTGCGACTCGTGAGCTGCAAGGTTGGCTGCAGCTCTGGCAAGCATGAACAGATAAAGACTGACACGGACATGCACTGCGGGATACACAGACAAACATCCCGTCATCGCACAACAACACGAAGCCAAGTACTTACAGAACTCGGAGGTACTTGAGTCCGGCAAAGTCACTCTTGGTGACGCGTGTGAGGTTATTCCCATTCAGCTCCCTGCGAAGACAGACATAGAAAAAACATATGAATAATACATTGTTATACTCCCTGTGGACCAGTTCAGCCTGATGACTCGAGGAGCAGACGGTGACACGGATGCAGCTTTGTCTGCTGAAACCTGAGTCAAATCTGGAGCACGAAAACAACCATACTAACACACACAAACACACACATTGCCCTGAGCTGTTTGTTCAGGCATACCACTGGTGTAATATATGCTCTGAAGGTCTTTAATTTTGTTTTAAATGTGATGCTAAAGGGTGGGTATAAATGGAATAGGCTTTGTTAAAGGGATAAATTAAGGAGTTGTATTAAAATGGAAGCCACATTTGAGGGGCCTGTTTGTCTTTCTATTCCAGCCCTCACTCACCAACACCCCCAACACTACCCCCCCGTCTCTGTCTGCCACGTCCCTCCACGATTGGTGGGGATTAGCAGGAGCCAGCGGAGGGGATTTGGGCTGGGCCACAAGGCCAGAAAGCTAAGTGCTGTGGATATAATGGGAGCAGGCTCCCTGCTGAGAGCTGGCCATCGCTGCTAAAAGAAAAAGGAATGAATAACTGTTTGGGAAGGAAAGGATTTGAATCTAGTTTTGACAATTGACAAGTATTATTGTCAGCTTCTAACTTGTTGATAATAATTATTATCTCAAATCAGGAAGGTTATGTTTTCAACTGAGTGCCGCTCTGCTACCCAGTGTGTCATCTATTTGATAACTGCAGAGGTAGCATTGGGAGAACTTGCAGTCTTTGGTGGATTCAGTTTCATATATTGTTATAAGGGAGGTTTGTATTGTTATTTGTTTCTGCAGAACTCTGTGGAAGATTTTACCTCCGGAGCAGCTTGTATTCTCATGACTGAGCGAAATGAATAAGCAGGAAAGCATGCACACCATACAAACCACCCAGATCCTGAGACAAGTCAAAATACAGAGGTTCTCCGTGCTACTGCACTTCCTAAGCATTATGGGTCCACCCTACCCTGACCTCCCCAACCCCCCACCCCAAAGTACAACCGAAAAACTGGCTCCAAATCTCCGCCAAAAGCACTGGTCTCTCTCCCTCTCTCGTCTAATGACCACTCCAGGGACTGTAGCGTTATGCAGTACGAAATAGAACGGTCATTATAGACAGATGGTGTGTGTGTGAGTGTGTGTGTGTGTGTACACAGGTGCATCAGCAGGCCAAGCGACAGGGCCACGGGAAATAAATAATGGACTGGGCTTCATTAGCCTGGGCTCAGATACACACACATGTGGTGCTCATTACAGGTGCTTACGCAGATAGCCACACACACACACTTCTGTAGTTCCAGTGTCTTATCTTCAGGGTGGTCACTCCTGATGACATCCGGAGAACATTTCAAGTGAGAACGATAGAAGAGGAGAAAGAAAGGGAAATTGGGTGACTCACACAAAAACAAGCGAAGTCAAACTTTTATCCTGCAGCAACAAAGTCTTGATTCATCTTGTAATAAGAGACATGCCATTGTTTTGGAATGCGCTGCGGGACTGACTAATCAGACAAACTCTCAAAGTATTTTGTTTGTTGACTGCACTGATGTCACTGTTCCCAGAAAAGCACTCAGGGGATCGCTGCAATATCCTGCTGTAAGAGTCCACCTGAAAGAGCACAGCTGTGCACTTGCTCATCAATGCAGGTGACATTTAGGCAATGCTCAAATGCCACCAGCATCTTATGATGTTTAAAATAGTCATAGTTGATGCTGTATTTCATATTCTGACCTTTTCTGCTGGCATTTTGCAATAGAAACCAAGCAATGTTCTCAAGGCCTTGAAATTGCCCCGGTTATATCAGTCCCACTACAGCTCACTGGCTTCAAGGACTCATGACTTGTTTAGAGTGTACAGAATATGGGCCTGACCTTTTGCAGTTAACCGTTTTAAGAAGAGCTGGGGACAGCCCTTTTTTAAAATTCACAGTAACGAGCGTGCATTTTGAAGCCCACACTTGGCTTTATGAAAAGAGCACATGGCCCATATAAATTGTTATAACTCCTGCATGGTGTTTGACCCGGCTGATGATGTCTCATGACCCAGGGGAGTGATTTGTCTCTGGGGGGGGAACTTGCCAAGTTACTCCCTTGTCTGTGAAGATGCTCTGCGGCTAGGTTTGATGGAAAATAGCTGGGATTCCCATCAGCTTTAGACTGGGAAGTAACTTTGATTGAGCGTGCACGCACGCACGCGCACACACGCACACACGCACACACACACACAGTGGGGATATGTAAATGTCATGAACATTGCTGCACAGTTCTGCACAGACAAACACATGCAGGTGAACCCACAACTTATAGAAGGGAATATGAACTCCAGGCATTCATTCATACAGTGTCTCCGAGTTGACGTCTAAATAAATGGTCTGTGTGCCAGAGTCATATATAGAGTCATAGCTCAAAAGAAAATCTGCTGTTTATTAGCTACAATATCAGTCAGTGGTATTTTCTTTGTTTTACAATCAAAAGGGGCTAAGAAATGGTTTTTGGCACAGCTGCAAAGGCGTGCTCGCTCCTTTCATATACAGATGTTTTGTAGTGTGGACTTCATGCGGGTTTTCACATCACGGTACCTTAGTATTACTTCAGAGGCTGAAAATTATTAGGTATCATTCCCAGTTCTTACAGCGACGGATTTCCACCTCCAGCTGCTTTAGTCAAATCCATTCCATCCTCTGGAAACTCTGTAAGGATCCCCGGTGCTGACACACTTCCTGGAGAGCAACTGGATTTATGACATCACTATCTAATCCTTTTTCATCCCACGTCCTAAACGATTGATGCCCGAGCGTACTTCCTGGTGCACCTTCCCATGGGTGGACACGCGGCAGCTCCGCTCCGCTGCTCCACGTCTCTATAATTCAAAGGGGCTCAGAGCAGCGCTACAATGCTGAAAAACTCATTATGTTTATTTCTGCCAGCTGCTGGGGTCCCCGGGCCGAGGGGGACCTGGTTCGCATTGAGAAACTTTACATACATAAAGCGAAACCCCACGACTGGAGGGAGGATAAGCAAACATGCTGGCTCGCTATCGGGCCTGCATCCACATACACGGCCGCAGATAGAGATATCCACATGCGCTCACTGTCATACACGAAGACTGCATAAATATACAGCATAGAGGAATGCACACATGCACACCTACTGGCACGCACACAGACAGCGCCCATGGGAAGCTAAATTGTTCTGCTGGGAGCAGAGAACATGGTGGTAACGGGAGAAACTACTGCTGGCTGCACGGCTCTTCACCAGCATTATCGATTCACGCAGAGACACTGCAGACCTGGAATTAATACAGATGGAGTGGGACAGCAAGGGCTCGCAAACCAATGATGAGCCCGCCTCTTAAAGCCACGTATAATAAGGCAGGCCACTCAATATAAAGTTCACATCTCAACAGCAGTGTCAGATCTTTTTTTTGTACTGATCAGCTGCCACGCTTGAGTCTCTAGAGTCGGGAGAGCACTGAAAAGTTGTCACACTCTGTTTCTGCAATGTACATGAAAATAGGCTCCCTCACTGGGGTGAGAGACGACTCACGAAGACGGCTCACTGTTGGTACCAAGCTTCAGTTTGCACTCAAGCTTTCAGCCACACAAAAGCAGCCCTTCTGCATATGTTCTCTCAGAATCCAGTTGAGCAGTGAGATTTTGACCTGATCATTTTTCATCCTAAGGTGAAACTCATATTATTTAAATTCAAATTCAAATTTTACAGGATGCCTACCATTGGGATTCTGACAGCATGTACATTTCTCTAGGCCCCACCCTCTTTGAAATTAGAATTACCTAGCTTTTTTTTTTTTTTTTTTACAGTGCAGCCATTCTGTTTAGCTGCTGTTGGCACCGCAGGACCATTTGTCCTGAACAGGTTTAGCCTGGCAGGGAAGACAGCAGCCAGCTGATTTGAGGAATGGTGGCACAGCGCTGCCTGAACTCCATGCTGAGGAAACAATCTGATGACCAGGAGCTCGACGTCTTGTACTGCTGAAGCATGGACGCTCATTAATCACGAATCCCACACCGATAACCGTATTTGACTAGACCAGCGAGCGCACGCCCTAATGAATGAAGTGAACGGGTTGAAAAGCTGCCAAGATGCAAAACAGTTCTCCTCCTCCTCCAGACTCAACAACATATGGACGTGACAGCCGTGAAACACGCAGGAGGAGAGGAAAGATAGAGTCGCTGCGAGACAGAAAAAAGAGGGAGCTTCTCTGACAGTGTTATTAGCTTCCTGAAAGCGACGGACTGGAGAAGTGTGGTGGAGTGTTACGAGTAGACGGGGAGCTGTGAGGAGCTGATGGGCTGTCTGGGAAACGTCAGCAAGGACACGAGGCCTCGATGGCTGGGAGACTGCACGGAGCAAAGTGACCTACATACTAGCTGGCCCAACAGGCTACAGGACCAGGCAGTACCATACAGAGTCACAAAGTCCAAGACGGAGAAAGTGAAAAAGAAAGAAAGACAGCGAGAGAGAGAGAGAGCGAGAGGGCAGACCACCATGACCAAAATAACATACTTAAACCCTACTGGAACACTTCTGTCCAGACTGAGAGGTCAGATTTCTGTTCAGCTTGAACAAAACATTCCCTCTCCATTGAAATGTGGCTTTCAGACGTGCAGTTAGGGCCCTCCACTGTACATTTTTGGTGTGTGTGCATGTGTGGGTGCGTCAGTGAGCGTCTAAGTGTGCATGCGTTCAGCGTGCTGAGACTACGCACAAGTGTTTTCCCGGCTGCTGGGCTCCTCAAGGGCTATTTACAGTTTTTTTTTTAATTGTATTCTGCCTTGTCAGCTTTTAAAAGCCTGACTGCTGATAGGGAAGCTTAACATTAAGCAGACGCACACATGCACACACAAAACCTCGTCTTGAGCCTTGACCCGAGTAATCTGCTGCATCTTGCTGAGCGCCTCTCATTTTTAACAGCTACAGGTAAAATACATAAAAGTCAGGGACCTGGACCCCAGCATCTGTCTTTTGCCGTCGTTACCTGGCCTTCACACTGTACAACTACAACCTTGACAAGGAGACACGGTTGTTTTTTTTCCCAAGGAGCACATGCTGCTGTCAGCAAAAACCAGATAGTGGGAATGACCGGGAGATGAGAGGCAAAAAGGGGAGGCAGGGAAAAACGCATGGGAGGAAAGTAGCACGCAGACACTTTGTGATCAAACATAGATAACTTATGACACTCTCTCAGGCCGGAGTGAATCAATTAAACATCTGTTCCGACGTGTGGTGCTGCCACAGGCTGGGAAAAGAACACACAGCAGACTGTAGTAGAAACAGAGACAGAGGGGTCTTTCATGGTTCGCACTGTATCTGTAGTTTGTTCAGCACAGACACCGAGGTCCTGTTGTGGCTTTGAGTCACACATGAAGGCATTGAGCCTGTATGAATGTGTAATTCGAATGTGTCATATGGACAAAACATCTGCTCTGCCACATCCACACACAGAGGACTGGGGAGAAAACTGAGGCATGATGACGACTGGTAATTTGATGGATGCTGCGTGCGTGCTTCAATCTGTCTGTTCAGCCCCGATGAACGAAGAGATGTCTTCCACGATGGGAGATATCTCCCACAGCAAAATATTTCAAAGACTTGAATTATCATTTAATTGTGTCAAGGAATTATAATTCTAAATGAATCATCAATTCATAAAAATCTGTCTACCTCTATTTTGATAATGAGCATTATCAGGAGCAACTTTTACATGCATGCTTAATCTTAAAAATGTCATCATTGATTTGTCATCTGTTTAAAATGTTATTTTAAGCCCTCTGTGCAAAGCTAAAATTCCCTGAGGGACAGTAAAGGTTTTGCCCACTTCTATTTTAAGACAAAACTGTTCAAAGAATAAACGATAAATTTAGAAAAAGAAATTGAAAGCTTTGTTAATTCCGAATAAATCAACGTAAGATGCATCGTACTTGGGTTCTATATTGATATACACACACACCCTTCCACTCCTCTAACACCGGCTTCTTACTGGCCGCAGCCCAGAGGGTTAAAAGCGAAGATGCATGTCTGAGAGATGAAAGGTGATCTACATGGACTCTCCAAATTAGATTTTCATGGTCTGCTGACATACAGCCACTTTTAGACAGGCGTGAAAAGCAATCATGCGTGTGCACTTGCATGTGCACACGCCCAGACACACACACCTCATATGTAAGTGTGCCAGACTTTGTACAAGTTTAAAAAGGTGCAGGATAATAGTGTTTTTTTCAACTACAAAAAGAAAAGAGAGGGTCAGTTGGGAAGTTATTCTATCTTTCCCTGTCTTTCACTTTCTTTCTCCCTCTGTCTCTCTCTGTCTCTCTCACACACACCTTTGCGAGAGACGAGAGTCCTTTCACAGCTCTAATGTGTGCAATCAAACACTTCCAGAAAGTTGATATGTTCATCGGGACAGCAGGTCAGTACGTGTCTGCTGGCTTTGATGCTAAGCAGTCTGTCATCACGCCACTTAAACAAACAACACGCTACCTGTGCATGTTAGTGAAATTCCTAAGTGATAAAAAGACACATAAGGCCTAAGGTGACAATTGCTACCTTCACCTCATCCAATTTCAAATGTTTTGTTTTGAACAAAACCCTCATTTCTTCATGTCTATGCAATTACTTAAACAAGTTACAGATACATTTTCTGTACATCAATTAATCAATAACGATAACTAATTTTGACATACTGTGAAAAAAGTGAAAAAGAGCACTGGGTGCTAAAGCGAAAGTATGACCTACAGTAGCCCATCAAAACAGCTCACAAAACCCTCAACTCAGATGACAGCTGAAGAGCGAGATGGCGTCCACCTCAGCCGTCAGTGCAGGAGAAAAGACCACAGCTGTGTTGCACAGGCAGTAAATTGAACTGCCTGAGTCCCAGGTCTGTAATTTCACAATGCTACACTGAGCATAAACATTCTCTGAATGATTTTCATTCCAGGCGTTATCACTCCTCGTGGGATTAGCGGCTGCGAGGATGGATATATTAGACTGGAGAGAGAAGGACATGAATGAAATTCAGTCTGCCTCAGGGTTGGACCTATTTAGCCCTTTTATGATAAATAGCAAAATGGCGTTTATTCTTTCATCAGCTTTGTGGTTAAGTTACAAGTCCCTTCAATCTGCGCGGTAATCCCTTCATTAGCGAGAACCACTTCAGTTACTGTGCCAGCCTCGCCTCAAAAGATCTCCACGTCTATCTCTCACCCAGCCCGGCTCCACCCCTCACCCCACTTCTTTGTCTCGTCACAGAGCCGGAGCTGGCAGGTAGTGGGCAGGCCGTGTTCAGTCTTGTCAGTGTAAATTATGGATCAGGTGGCCGGTGAGCTATCAGTTGTACCAGCTCTGCGCTGGTGCCAGAAACACCACAGGCATTCCCTGGCACCGCGCACGCACATGCACACCTCCGACCTCCACTCCCACAAATGCATACATACATGGCTATCGAATCGCGGGAGCGCCCCATCTTCAAACACCTCTAACCCTCATGTGTTTTCATCCAACATTACATATTCACTGCACGCACGCACAAACACATGTGGGTGTACATGCTCAAGTGTTTGAACAAACACAAGTTAATGTCAAATTTATGCAGGCATGCATGAAACACACAGGCACGCATATGGTGTACAGCCTCCACCCCCTCTTCTGGATGATCTCCAATATGCCCCCCCCCCCCAAATCTCAGCACAGGGTATTTTCTGGCACAAAAAAAAATCACCATCAATACCCTGGCTTTTTGCAATTAGGGGATAGCGCGCACGCACACACACACACAAACCATTGCAAATGATGTTACTCACAGAGGGGACACATGTATTCTAAGCAGCAAGGCGATAAAGCAGGGAGAGAGAAAAGCTGCAGGTTTGGTCGATACCAGTTGACCGAAAAGCTCCACTAACAACCTCTACTGTCTGTGAAAAGTCACGTTAATCAGCCTCACAGATGCAGATTATTCTCTCTCAGCGTCAGATATTGATGCGATTACTATGTTAATTTGATATTTTGCCACAGCAGATGAATAAAGAAACGACAGGGGGAGAAGAGAGGCAGGAAGAGAAGGGAGGTAGAGGGGGAGGGAGCGGCCCGGTGGCCCGTAGGAGGCAGAGTGTGATTTTAACACGTGGAGCTCGCAGTCTCATTACAGGCCTCAGTCTGAGGAGCGCAGGGGTCAGATCTGATCCAAACCCTAAGTGACAAGTGCAAATGGGATTCTGCTGTCTGTCTCCACACCCCTCCACGCACACGCCCCACCCCACAAACACACACATGCACGCGCAAGCACACACACTCTCCAAAAAACGAAGCCCTTCGAAAGCATCGACCTGTATACATTAGGACAAACTCAAAGAAATGCACTGGCACCATAAACAGACCCCAGACCACAGACCAGCTACACAGTGTTAAGTGCAACCCTTTCAGCTTCCTCTTTTCTGCATCTGCTTTTCTTCCCACCATTTACCCTCCTGCCCCTCCTTCCATTAAGGTACATTTTGCAACATGATACACTTGAAATCGTTGTGATTTCAATAAAAAGCATCAACTTCTGGGACAATGTACTACATAAACCTGACTGGCTCATTACTCATGTCTGACCTCAGTAGCAACTGCTCAGTTTCATTCATATGAACACACACTTCCCAAATTCACGCACATAAATCTAACCGCGCACAGGGGACCATCGTGTGGGGCAGCGAGGGCTGTGTTGACTTGCACAATCACCTTGATGAATCACCGAGTATAATGGCCCACAAAAACACGAGTCTCTATTGTTGTGTTGTAACTCTCTGTGGAGACTGGCTATCTTCTGCGTGACCTACACACACAGCTTACACAGTACATGCAGCACTACACACACACGCAGACGGCAGGGACCCAGGAATAAATTGCACATGATCGTTACACACAGCATGATTCAAACTGCAGCATCCTGAGTGTGAGCGACATGCTTGAAAGCATCCAGAGATGCTACAACGCTAAGGTCCTCTGCTGTACGTGACCTTTGAATGCCCAAACAACTTTGGACACAAAATTGCTCTTGAGTGAAGGGACAGGGGATATTTCCAGTGTGAATGGCCATTCATGTAAAAGGAAACCACAAAATGACCATGTTTCCTCTCTGATGCAGTGTTGAACCAGCATGTGCGCATAACCAAACCCGGAAACATGCAGACCGCTAAGCGAGGGGGGAAAAAAAAAAGGTGTTCTTAGAAATTAAATATGAAAAGCATAAAATATGCAGCCAGCTCCCACTATGCCAACGCTGCCTCTGACACTGGCTTTCTTTCCTCCGTTCCCACTGCATGTTTTATTCACGACTGATATTCTAAAAGCTGAAATAGAACAATCTATTTCCCTCTTGCACTCCTCACTACTGATTTACTGATGAATATTTCAGAGGAATGTCAGAAAAGACAGAGAAACTCCACTCTGCGAGGCGGCTCCCGCCTCACCTCTCGCTCCCACTCCCGTCCTCCCCTTTGGTTTTACAAGACAGCTACGTGATCCTCCTGCAACACTCACTTAAGTAGCAGATTTGCTTAATTTTCTACATGATTTAACAATTTGTGGAGGGGGGGGGGGCATGAGAAGGGGAGAGAGGGGAGATTTGGCCCAGGAGTGGAAGAAAGTGAAAAGGGGTAAATAGAGGGAAGATTTAAAAAAAAAAAAGAAAGAAATAGAGACATGATTCTCTGCAGACAGGACTCCTGATATGTGGGGGGGGGGGCATATTCCCAAGCAGAACATAAATTACAGACCATTCTGGCTGCCTCACAATTTAATTTAATTTTAATTTAAACTAGTCAAAACTTTTTAAACTCACTTATTTAAATAGTCAAGCAAAATTTAACTCCCTATATTTGATTGCAGGATTGACAGAGAAACGCATATTGCAAGCAGGTAAAAAAAATTATGGACACATGTGAAACGCTCACATCTGCTCCTGCTCTTTCCAGTCCCTCATGCCTATTTATACCTGACTGGAATGCCACTGACTGACTGACTGACTGACGCACACAGACGCACACAGACACGCACACATGATCACACATGCAGCCTTATGGGCAGGGCTATTGTTCTCTTTTGGTCGAAGCAAAGTCATGTGCACTTCTAAAAGATTGCAAGGAAACGGTGAGAAAGGAACAGACGCACATAAACACAGTGTGCAGGTAGTACTCACAGTCTCTCAGTGTTGCGGGGGATATTCCTTGGCATGGTTTTGAGACCCAGTCCATGGCAGTCAACTGTGGTGCCACTGCAAGCACACAGGGCTGGACAGGCTCTGGCGCTGCCTATGAGCAGGGCAGAGAGCATCACCACCCACATCCAGAGTGGCTGCCCGACCCAAGTGCCCATGTCTGCCCCAAAACTGCAACCTCTAACAGGCATGTTCACCACCACTGCAGCCTGCTCCTCTTCTTCTGCTGCTGCTGCTTCTTCTTCTTCCTCCTCAGTTAACCCCCACTTCTCTCTGTCCACCTTCCTCTCTCTTTCTGCTTCTAACCTAGAGTCCTGCTGTGCCTGACAAGTCCTGAAGAATAATTCTAAATATGTGGTGAATAAAAATAGAAAATAATCTGTCACAAATGCTAATATTTTCCTTTTTGCTGTGAAGCAAAAACAAATCCTTTTGCTCTTCTAGATGTCTTTTGATGTAGGGCTGATATCCACCACAGTTTGTTGATGTAAAAAAAAAAAAAAAAAAAAAAAAAAAAAGCTTCTTTCTTGCTCTTAATCTTCTTCCTTGCAAACTCTTCTCCTTTCTTGTCTTTGAGGAGTTGCAGTGCTCTGGCGTGCAGACGTCTGCGTCTCTGTCCTGCTCTCACTCAGTCCCGCTCTGCTCTGCCTGCCTGAAGAGAGAGGGAATAAGGAAAGAGCAGAAAGAAAAAAAAAGCCAGTCTCTTTCTCTCTCTCTCTCTCCCTCCACACACATACACACACCAGTCATCCATCACAAGGATCTACAAATAGCAGAGCCCCCGACTCCACCCCTGCCCCTCCTCTCCTCCCCCACCCCTCTCCCTCCTCACACATCATACCCCCCCAGAACCCTGCCTGAACTCCCATTCTTGAGATCCGTCTTTCACTCCCTTGATTCTATTCACAATACAAATCTACTCCTCCAAGTATCTTTTTTTCCCTCTTTATTTCACTCACTCCACTCCTTTTCTCTCAGGTTTGCCTCCAGGCGAACCCCGCGGAGAGAGACCTAACCTACATGACACGGCATAACCTCAGCCCGAAGGGAGAAACAGCGGGGAGACAGGGCTCCAGGAGTCTGTGTGTGTGTGTGTGTGTGTGTGTGAATGTGTGTACATGTAACGAAGGAGAATCCACTGGGGAAGATAGGAATCAACACCTCGGTCCTTGGAGGCAAAAAAGTCGGAATAAATAATCCTAAATAAAGGTCTTAACGTGTAGATCAAGAGTGGCCACACACATACCCACACACAGAAGCTGCAGCAAGAAACCAGAGTGAAAAAGCACAAAATACACACAACCGCACACACGTTCATGATTTGTTGGGAAGGCAGACCACAGCCATAAAAAGTAAGTCAACACTATATTTTAAGCACAGCATGGGCACAGGAACAGAGATTATATCCTGACATGTGTGCGTGTGTGTATATGAAAATACAAACAGCTTCACTCCCAGTCATACCTGCTCTGCTCCTCTTAATACTAGGACCAAGCATTCTCTGAAAATTACAGAGAGCTTACAGACATAAACTGAACTGTGTCGACAAGCAGAGTAAAAAATTTGACGATAGTTAATTAGTTACTCTGAAGGAATTCTGAACAAAAATTACTGGTTAAGCTCCCTGAAAACAGAATACATCAGAGTCCAGTCATTGTCGTTCAGTTTGTGGGTTTGCAAATTAGCATTCAGGAAGCGTACCTGTTGTGTTTATGATCGGTTTAAAGAGCGTTGTCTGCAGGTGTATCCACTTAATTAATCAAAGCAGTCACCAGGGGAACCAGGAACAATAACTTCTTCCCCTCTGTCTGTGGTGCAGATTTTCTCCATTGAACCAACAGTAATTATTACATCCCAGGTACCCGTGAGCCTGCATGATGACCGTTCTAACGAAGCCCCAGCGATTAATGCTGAGTCAGCTTCTGAGAAGGACAGAGCCAATAATGAATGCTTCGCCTGTCTCCCTGTTATACATGCAGCTAGCTTACTAGAGTTCTGCCTGTAGCGAAGATGCTGGAAAACTTTTTACAGAAATGGCAAACAAGATTAACTTTGATGTCTGTGTCACTGCAGACTCTCCGACACTGTTTCTGTGGTCTGAAAGGGATTCTTGAAAAAAAAAAAAAAAATCCTCGACTCTGAGTCACTCACTCAGACCAGACCAATTGCTGATTTGTTCCTTCAGTGATCAAAAATTGTGGCATATACGAATACAAGGCTCACCTTAAGCCCGCCTCGTCTCAGTCTGGCTAAAGCCATTTGATCTGTGCTCTCATTCTACAGGGGGCTCTGCTGTGGGGTGGATTCCTCCCAACACAAACAGCAGCACAGACCCGCAGACCTAATCCCATTCACTTGAACTGACAAAGGGAGAAAAAGGAACCGATAGGGAAGACTATCTGCTGAAGCATTTGACTCTGTGATAATCAGCCTGCCTTGAAGCCTGACTAACTCCCAACATGTGCATATGCATGTATGTGAAACCTTCAGGTGTACGCACCTCAGGGAAAAGAAGCTCCATCTGTCCCAGTAAAAGTGTCAGTGCAGCGTAGATCTTCTCCAGTGAATGGCTAATTAGAGAGGAGACAGTGGCGTTTAGTGGTAATGGGGGGGTAGGGGGTGGGGGGGGTGAAGTCCCTTTTCTCTCACAGTTGTGATAGGAATGCACACAAATACACAACAGGCATTATTCTGCCGCTCTGAGAGACGTGGGACAACATGGCGACGATTTCCATGAAGTCTGGGAGAGTTTGTGAGAGACCCCACAAACTCAGATGGAGGACCAACAGCAATGAACGTGAAATATCACCACATGCGCAGCGCCGCTGAAGCAGTGGGCAACAAAAAAAAAATGCTTGTACCTCCATTTAGAAATAAAAGAGGCAAACGTGCATCAAGACTAAGCTGGCAGCTGCTCGTGGCTGAATAGGGGAATGAATCGCTTAACGTAGGTATGCTGGCCACACAAAAACTGAAATGCTCCCCTTAAGAGTGAGGAAATAGAAAGAATCCAAATCTGGCATCCAGAAAATTCCACAGCATGCTTCAACCCAAGTTATTTGTATTTCACTCACAGAGGAGCTGTGCGTTTGAGAAAGGAGAAGGGAAAAAAAAAAAAACTCCTGTACAAGAGAAGAACAAAACTTTCAGTCTACGAAAGTATGTTAACCTACATCCATCATCTCATCTATTCAAACACAAATAATCTGATGGTATGAGTTGCAGCAAGCGTTAGCAATGGCCTATACTTAAAATAAAAATTCAGCTTGAAACCTACATTTATTCAGTGGTTCCTAAGATTTTTTACAATTTGTCATTTATTCTGTCCAATCAGCTCCCTCTGAAAGGAATTCCACAATTTCTCTGTCTCTCTCTCTCTCTCTCTATATATATATATGTACAGTATATTTATATATTTTTCAGAGTTAAATAACCTCCAGTCATCATATATACTTGTGGGTTTGTGTGTGCACCCGATAATGTTAAGTTGATTACAGTACAGTCTGACTCATTTTACAGTCATCATGCTCACACTGGAGTAGAAATTCTAAATATAACCCGTCTGGATTTTTGGCTGTAAAACAATGCTATTCCTAACTTGGATGCTGTTGTATATTTACAGAACATGAGAAAGAGCAGGGCCATTCTCACAGATGTTTACAACATATACTTACAATACCAAACATGCATTGACATGGACACCATAATGACACACTTAGACATTCCTCCTATTGTGGGGAGCTGCGTTCCATTACTGTCCACCCCCCTCAGCCTCTAATTCAATCAAATAGGTTCAGTTTTTGTACCTTTCTGCAAATATTATGCTTTGCTTTGGTGGTAGACAGAGTAAGATTAAATTACATTAAAGGGAATAATTCTACTATGCAACACTCCTTGGCTTGGATGTTTTAGTTAAATTAATTAACAAAGATTATTATCTTATACTGCTCGATAGATCCATGGAATTTTACAAAAGAATTTTTAATTGAGTGTTTCTAGAGGACAGCTACGTTCTAGCGTCTGTGCGCCAACTGAATTGTTTTGCAACCAAACAGCATCCCCATGTGGTTGCAAGTGGCATCACATGGTGGCTGGAGGCAGGTAATGAAAAACAGCAGAACCTTCGTTTCAGAGATGTTGAAAGCATAACAATGTTCATTATTATACATCCTAAAAAGGCACATATTCACTTCAAAAGAACTATGAGAAACCACTGCTTGATGTCGTTTAATCACAGCAAGTTGCATAGCTTCACAGCAGGATCATCATCAACAACACGTGTTTACGTGGTCAGTTGTTGGTCAAGTTGATCATGAGCTAGTTATCACATTATAGCTCAATTGCAACAGCTTGTTACAGAGACCACTGAACTGGAATCTGCTTCTGAAAGAATAAGACACCAATGATTTCAAAAGGTTCACTTTCTAGTGGAAAGGGTGCACTTGCATTTCGTCAGCCATTTAAAATAAGATAGAAAGTGACAAGAAAAATGGTAATAAAAACAAACCCACACAGCTGAATAACTGAAAACATGCATACAAAGCTGTATGTAAAGTTGCATCAGACAATCAAAACAAACGTAACCTGAGAAAAACTTAAAATAAACACCCAACAACAAGATGTGGTTTAAAGGAGTCACAGTGTTCACACCCAAAGCTGAGCTTTTATGGGGACAACAAAAAAATAGCTGGTCCTTTAGCCTTTCGCTCAATATCTCCCATCGTTAATTCTTCTTTGCATTCATGTTCACTGCCTAACTTATTGACACTTGAATGTATTCTTGGTAAAAAAGTAAAAAATAAAAAAATAAACAGTATACTCTTTAAAGCTATAGCTAAAGCTGAAAATTGATACTGTTAAAAAACTGTTATACAGTAAAGTAAGATCTATTCAGTTAAGGCACATCTCTGGATTTACTACTTCTCTAATAAAAGTATTCACAGTCTGCACCGACTGTGAGAGTCTAACTTAACTTAACTTAACTTACTGGAACTTTAAAGCAAATGTAACATTTAAATAGAACAGCCTGCAGGCCACATTTTATAATATCTTCCAAAGGAAAGGAAACAAGGACTTGAAACATCTAGATGAGCAATAACAAATAAATACAAGTAGGTTCACATTTAAATAAAAAACGTTTCAGTCAGTGATAAAAAACAACTACTGACGCATTTCCCAGGTGTAAAGGCTTAAAATTTGCATACATAAAATCATAAAAGGATGTGGAAATTTGTCATTGGGAAATTAGATTAAATGTATGAAAAATGGTTAATGACATTGACCTATAGCAATAAAGCACATTCACTTTTGTTCATTAACCTCTTTAAAGTTGCATAGCAAATAAAACTTCCAGTCTGCAAATTGATATGGGGATTTCACTGCCATTGTTCTAACTTTTAAGACTAACTTACTTCAAAAAAACAAAACAAAAAAAACCACAACCGAGTACCGATCCAAACATGGTGTCAAAACTGAGCAGTGCAGTGCATTACACTGTTTAGTTCTTTACTGTTCCCAACAGAACTGTTACATTAGTGTTACCTTTGTTGGAAACGACACATTCTTTTAAAGACGATTAGTCCTGAATGAGAGAAAATAAAGGATTAGGTCATTTAGACTCATTGAGCCATGCACATTAGGTATCATTAGTAATTGAAGCAAGTCAAAGTGAGGCCAGGCGAAAATCAGTATCAGTGTAACCCACTAAGAAAATGGGACTTTAATTATGGCTTTGATTGGAATAAAATAACTATTGAACCTTCAATGTTTCTCCTTACATGATTATGATAATCAGTGGGAATATGAGATGGCCCATTTCTAACAGTCACTCATCCTGGCATCATAGATAAGTATGTTGTCATCTACTGGGCCACAGTGGCGGGTGATGATATTTGCCAATAGCTAAGACTTGAAATGTTTGTATTATGATCAAAAAGTGAAATACTCACCCGGTTGGAGTTTCTGTTCCCTGGTCATCCACAGAAGTGCTACGGGGAGGAGTCTGCAGTTTGCTGTTTTCTTTCTCTGTTAATATTTGGCTTCCCAACACCTTCCTCTGTTATATAAACAAAAAGTAACTTATGGGGGATGAATATTCTGTACATTCTGTAGTACATTAACACATACATGCTTGGGACCTCATGATAAGATTGCACAATGCAGTTTCCTAATTCCTACTAATTATTTGCAGTTTACTACTTCTTAATCTAATAAAAAACAAAAACACTAAATAAGAAAGCTTGTAGAATGAGTGTGAGCATGAAAACTGAGAAAAAAATGTTATATTGTAACACAGGAGAACTTTCAGCAAACCTTGATAATTCCACCCAAAGAGCGTGAGCGCCAGTGTTTTCTGCTGAATGGTGTGCGGCACTCAGCCGAGGGTGTCAGCAAGGGTTGCTTTTCGAACTGTAAAACAACAAAAAAAACAAACAAACATCAACATATTTATGGACTTTGTGGAAGAACTTCATATAAATCATGTTCTCCAGACTGAACAACCATACTTGTCTGATGAGCTTCTTTTTCTTGGCAGACTCGGGCATGTTGTTGACATGCTGGTACAGCTCTCTCAGAGCAGATTCAGTATAACTCTGAGTATCCGGCGACTTGGTGGTGTCGTTGACCTCCCTTCCTCTTGATCTCGTGAAGGGAGACTGTGGTACAGGTATTACCGCAGCAATTGGCCTATCTTTGTTTCGAGAACAGAGCGTCAAGTCGTCCTAAAAAGGTCAGCCATTACACAAGGTTCTATGAAAGTCAACTGATTTGTGCGCAACACATTAGAAATCAGAGAACAATTTCTGAATTTAGACAAGGTGTGCCTAAAATTAACAAGACAAATTAAAAGTACAGACAGAAAGTGCAGACAGAAAGCAATGAAAAAAAGTATGGGAGCTTTGACAGTTTCAGATAAACAATACTGTGAAAAAAAAACAACTCACCTTCGATTGAAGGGCATTTGATCCTGTGAAGTACATGCGGGCATATTCTTTGATATACACAGGCGCCTTCAATGAGAGTGAATATGCACATTAAACCAGTGTAGAAATTCATGCAAATGTGATTTACCACATGAGCAACCACAAGTAGCAAACAAATGAATATTACATTAAAGAAATTTCACTGATAATACAGATCAACGTACAAAACTGAGACATGCATCAATAAACACAATTGCTCCATTTATTATTTTACTTTGAAATGTAAATGTTGTGCTTCGCAGTGAACATTCTTGTAACCCTGGCAACACCATGGCTCATCATTATGGGTTCATTCAGAGGGAAGAGCATTTGTGCAAATGATTTTTTTTCTACATTATGAAAGGAGATGTGAGAGATAAGATGGGGGAAACATTTCTGCAACATAGCTGTGATCTGCTGTGTATTATCTGGAATAAAGGTCATTCAAATGCAAAAAAAATGTAAAAAGAGCCATCTGTGTAATGTTGTATATTTTCATAGAGACACAAATTACAACAACCCAAAAGAAACATTTTATGTTAACAGTCCTATCTGGGTATGTTATCTGGCAGAGCAACAATAAAGGATTTGTTTCCAGTTTGTGCACTGATTATAAATAGGCCACACGCCGCCAGAGAAACAGGGTTTAAGCTGCTTACCTTGAACAGTTTTTGTGAGTGCCTGATGAGGAATGCTATGCCCTTATTCAGTTTCTCAATACTTCCCTGAAGATCACTTGCCATGACCTGCAAAAAATAAACAGAAAAAAGTAGAGTAACACTGATTAAACTACAAATGTAATAATCAATTTATTTAGGTTATATTGTTTTTTATCTGTAACATTTTTGAAGTTAGAATAAAATTGAATAAAAAAAGTCTTTACATTTTTAGGCCAGATGATGTGTGGAGCGAACATTGTGGCAAGATTGATTGCAGACATCTTGTTGACGTGCTGATTACGTGCAGTGTGGTAGAGAAGGTCAAGCAGCAGCTTCAATAGGCTGCGATTAACTGAAGGCAGCAGCATAAAGAGCAGCTGAAATGCTTCAATCTGGCGTTCTTTGTCAGCCACACTGGTCTTATCCCCCTTTTCGTCAAAATAAGTGAGCTCTGGACACAGCAGAAGACAAGAATTATTACCAAAGAGCTAGAGTCATTTTTTTCATCCCTTCAATTTTAATCTTGAGTAACTCTACAAAAGTAATCTGTACCTCCAATTTTTAGATGAGCATGATAGTGCCTCTGTGTGAGCAGTGGCTCTGGCAGCTCTCCCAGGTAGGCTTTAAGCAACGTGGCTGCATCATTGGGGTGGAAGTCGCCTGTCTCTAGATCTATCTCTGAGCCAGTATTCAGCATCTCCCTCAGGGCTGCCTGCCTTAGACTGTGGCCTGGCACACGGAACAGACCCTCCACTTGAAGGTCTGTGGGGTGGGAAAGAAAGATGGTGAGAGACAGCCAAAGAAAAGGGAAGGGGAGGAAAGAAAGCTGTGTGTAGACGCAGACACAAAGACCCAGAAGTGACGAGAGAGACAGAGTGAATTAAATGGAAAGAGAAGGACAGCAGGAGCAAAGTGCTTTCAGATAAATTATTGACTCAACCATTTGCTCCCACTGTCCACTTTCAGTGAATGACATCATCCCTTCTAGAAATAAACCATGACCTCACTGCCTTTGCTGTTTTCCAGCTGAGTTAAAAAACAAATACTTAGAGGCAGGATGCAGGACAAAGATGGAAGAGTTTAACATAGAGGCATATCAAGTATTTTGGCAAAATACATCACATCATCATTAAATCAGGAAATCATTTAGTTGTACCACAAAAACAATGATAGATTTATTTCCTTCACCGGTCACACATGCAAAATGTATGTAGTCATAATATCACAAACTGCTTTGGGTGAATTTGTCCTCTGGATGGCACAGAGATACTCACTTTTACTCAGATATTCAATGAGCTGATAGATCTGTGCTATCCCTTCTTCAGTTAACGGTGCACCAAAAACCACTCCTTTGTCTGAAAAGCATCAAATAGCATCAATTGTAAATAACATGCGTTAATTATATATATGAATAGGGGAGAAATTATATCTTGGACTGTGTCGGTGAGATTCTAACCTTTTCGCTTCAGGAAGTTGAAGGAGCGGAGAAAGCCAGTGGAGGAGGGCACCCTGGGCTCCGACTCTCCGATGAGCTGGGCGAACTCGTCCCCCGGAAGGTCTATGATCCGGGTGAGGTTGCTGAGTACTAAATCAGCAAAGGTCTGCGGGTGTTCGTGCCTAAGTCTCTCTACGAAGAAGTCCGGGTTGAAGATCACCGGCTGGCTCGCGTTTGGCTTCTCCTGACTGTTGAACACACTGCATCTTGTCCCCCTGTCACAAATGAACACGGAGGCTGTGTCGGTGTGTGGCACGAAGCGTAAAAAACAAAGCTCAAATTGATCTCTGAGAGTTCGCAACGAAATGGTAGACATGAATAAAACATTGTTCATAAGCGGGTCGACGTTAAAGAAGCTGTTGCTAGGTTAGCTACGTTAGCCAACACGCCTGCTGAGGACCAGTTACAAAAAGATATATCGAATTTATTGATCCTATCAACCTGCAAAAAATACAGACGTATTATAAATCTTAGTAACTCAACCGTAATAGTAAAAGAAACATTTGTACCTCCTGCCCAGTTTGTGATTGTTTGGGGGAACATTTCCAGCCGCCATCTTCGTTTTGAATCTTCCGCTGTTTCATTTTTAGTCCCTCCCCCGCGTTTGTGATTGGTTGTGACTGTTTGTACGTCATACTAAGGGCGGTTCGAACTCCTCCACACAGCTGTTCTAATTGTGGATTAGAAACAGGAAATGACGGAGATGAGACAGAGATGGGCTAGGGTCTATTTAAAATATATATATATATATATTAAAAGTGTATTTATTTTTATGTTTTTATTGGGTTTTTGGACAAAGCATTGACACAACATCTTCAATAATCTTCACAATATGCACTTTTTGGAATGACTCATCATGTTATAAGATCACATACAATATAGATACAATATACAATATAGATAAAGATAAATAAAAGTTATAAGATAAAAAACATGTTAAAATCTATATGTAAATATCGGTGTGCGTGTGTGTGTGTGGGTGTGTATATTCACATGTAAAATATCAGATTTTAAAGAACATAAGAAGTTTATTGAAGTCTGCAACTCATCATTTGGGGCTTTGGGGGATTTGATTCAGGGATTCAGGTTGGACAGGCCTTATGTATTTTATTACACACTATGAAGTATAGATGTAAGATTCCCAAAATGTGTATTTGTAACTGTACATCAATAAAATTACAGGCTGAATTAGTCATAATAAAAAGGTAAAGCAATGTATATGTCTGACTCATACAATTAACTAAACATTAGACATATTAAAAGTCAATTCAGAGTGTATGCTGTTGCCACTTATGATGACAGGGGCTTCAATCGTTGTTTTCGTTGCTCTGACCTGATTTGTTAATGGCTCGACTTCTCTTTTCGCTGATCTGCTCTCCAGAATGTGATCCACTGATCCTCTCTCTAGCTGATGTGCTTGCTTCCTCAGTCGAGCTTCTTTGCCAGAGCCCGGACACCCTCCAATGCCTCCAGTTCCAGTAACGCTTGAGCCTACCCAGAGTTCTCCAGCATGCTCTGCGAAATACGCGGGACGCGATGCAGAAAAGCAGTGGGTCCAGGGCGCCGTTGATATACCACAGTGGAAGTGACAAATACGACTTCAGAATTGTATATACAGAGAGGACGGTGTCAGACCACGTGACCACATAGACCTGCATCAGCGACGAGGCAATGTCGGGAAAGTTGCAGACAAAAAAGGCCACTACTACTGCACCTGGGGAACAAAACAAAGGAAATGAGGCTCAACCATATGTAAACTACAATACTGCAATATGTCAGAGCACTTAATTTGCATTCTTAATTAACTAGTGGAAGACATAAAAAATGTCCATGTGACCGTAAAGGGCATGTGCACATGAATCCTGCATCAGCATTGCTGTGTGTTGATACTAATAAAGCTCAACTTCTTTCCTTTTCCATGGCTCACCCATAAGTTTCAGAGCTCTCTTTTCGTTTAACAGCAGCTTTCCATTCTGATTGCATGGGATATCTCGACGTCCGTACGGACTCATCTCCATGAGACCCAGGTTTCTTCTCTGGTGTCCGTTTCTCTTCAGGTAGAGCAGGATGAGCAGATACAGAGTGAAGATGGACACCAGTGGGACCTGTAGTAGGAGGAGCCTGATGAGTGGCTGATGTGCTTGATGGGGATTAGCAAATGCAATATGTCAAATAATAATTATCAATACTAATAGTTTCACCAGAAAGAAGAATCCTGCCCTCAGGAGTAAAGCTCCTTTGTAGATGTGGGCAGGATCAGGCTCGACCATCTCACACATGGTGGACACGTGGAAGGCGTCTTCTCGTGTGGTGGCAGTGTGGTCCAGGATGCAGGCGCTTGCTTCTTCATACACAAGAGCGAAGGGCACTGCTGAGACCAGAGAAACAGTCCATACTAAAAGAAGGCATGGCAGCCTGGACTTCTGCAGAGGAGAGAGGTTGGAAAATCCACATGTTAGAAGTTGTTTTGTAAAATCTTATCATCTTCAATTTTCCCACATTTGCTGAAAATGACCCCTTCTGTATTTGTCCCTTTATTTTTTTGCATAATATTCTCAGGTATAACTAAATAAACAGCAATTTTGTGAGTATATATCAGGACAAATCAAGCAGCTTTTAAATGTGTCGGCAGCTAATTTAATTATATTGGAATGTATACTTGCAGAGTGTATTTTTAAATTATACCAAGACACATCCAATTTACAAACACAGCTCAATATTAACATGACATTTATTCATGCAGAATGTGGTTCCAGAGAATAATGCCTCCTTAACCATTTTTGCAGAAAATACAATAATGAGGAAATTTCTTGCAAGCACTGGACCTTCAGGCTGGAGACAGACCACATGGTGTGGCAAATAGCTGCATAGCGCTCAGTGGTGAAGGTCATGATAACCCAGCTCGTGGTGGCACAATACACTTGGCGGACCATGAAGTAGACCTTGCACACAGTTTGTCCCAGTCGCCATGGGTAGCTCTCCCAGTAATACCGATACAAGGTCACTGGGATGGTAAGCAGCTGCAGAATGTCTGAGGGTAAAAGAAAAGGAGAGGACGGACATAGTGTTACCGTAATTATTCAGTGTAGGGACATCACTGAAAACAACAACAATCACATATTTAATGAGTCAGGCAGAGTCGTTCGTTGTCATGATGTATAAGAATCAAGAAATGTCCATAGCTCTAGAGCTCACGATGGAAACACGCAGGTAAGTCTTACATTTTGGTGCAGGCGTTTCAACATTTTCAGTGTTCCCAAGGTGTAATGCATCTCTGTGCATCTTAAGTGAATGTATGGGGATGTGGGGTGTTGGCATGTTTTTGCTCTCAATTTAGGGTTACTCTAGTAAGTGGCTTATGTTTGGCAAATATGCTTTTTTAAAGCATGACAGAGTTCAAAAACATGTTTAGGAATAAAACCTGATCTTCCGTATAGGGACTGCTGTTCATGTGTACCTGATATGACCAAGCTGAGCAAGTAGAAACGAATGGCGCTGGCTCTCATGTGAGCATCCATGAGCAGAGTCAGGATGCTCACCCCACTGAATAAAACCTGCGGAGCATAGAGGAACAGCATTTAAGATTCATAATGTGAAAATGGTTTACTGTCAATATATCATTAACGGAATCCTGCATTGTTAAAATGTACCAATGTAACAGGGTAAAAAATTAGATTGTGTATTAAGTGTCTAGTATATATTATGTACATACTCCAAACAGGAAGATGGTGGAGTAGAGGACAGTCATGGGGACAGCGATTGCCAGAGGCTCTCTTTTAGACACAACAATGTTGAGTTGTGGCATCTCACTGGGGCTGACGTTACAGCTGAAGAGGATCGACATCTGCTCCGAGAGATTCATGGTCGGGCAGCTGGTGGAGAATATGGAGGGTCAGCATGTGACAGACAAACATTTGAATTGAAATGTCATGCTAGAATTAGGTCATAACCCGTGGATATTAGTCATCTTAATTCAGGTCTGCAGCCAAAGTCTCTCAGTAAATAATGATGCGTTTGTGGTATTGTGGAGGAAAGTTGCACATGTTCTACATGGGATCGCTCACAAGTACATACACAAATATTCATGAGGGACTTATATTTTGATCCCAGAGGATGATGGGAATCTTTCTGTAACCATGGTGTTTTTGTCGATGTCTTATATTAGGCATATGATTTCTACATAATGCCATAAAAATGAATACCATCCATTGCAGATAGACAAGACAGTCTTGGACATAAACTAGTTCATGTGTGCATAATAGATTTATGTCAGAGATGAATGTGCATACATTGATAATTGCAATTGAGTTACCGGTCATGAACTTAGAAATCACTCCATCGGAAGAAAATTCTGATGCTTTTTGCAAACAAACTGACAAAACAACAGATTAATATATAATAATGATGACAGACTAATTAGTGAACGCAGCATGTGCAGCACACACTATTCAGTCAACAGGCGTGTGACTGGATTCCTTAAGTTCAATTATCTTTTCTCACACTCACACACACACACACACACACACACACATTACAGCCTGTTGCACACAGTTTGTATGTTACATCATCATGCTGATTCTAGTTTTCAATTAACTAATGTATATTTTAAATGTAAAGGTGCTGATCAGAGCATAAGCAAGCTTACCTTCAACAGATAACCATGCAGGATAAAGCTAAGGTCCTCTTCCCACGAGGACCAAAACCGTCTTTGAAATGTCTCCGTCCTTTCCTCGCTCGCGCAAGAAACACAACCTCTCTTTTACACTGTGAGACTCTCTCTCTCTCTTTCTCTTCCCCCTTCTCATTTCACATTGTGAATCCCTATGTTGATGGGGAACTGTATTTGGTGGCACATGATTGAGCTTTGATGTCCACTGCACTTAAATCAATGGAGATACAAAAAAGTACCTGGCTGACATTTCGATCTATTTTTAGAATGTAGGTGCATTTTGTTTTGTTTGTTGACATATGTTACCCCTCAGCGTCGCAGCTTCACTAGCAGCTGATATGTTTGATTTGAATAATCAAAATAATGCTTCTTCTGTGTCTCCAGTTTTGTCCGGTTTTCCCTCCCTTGTGATCATCTGCTCCCCCTTGTATTTATCAGTTTGTTTTTCTGGTCCATCGTGTTACCTTATTCCACATATGTTGTGACTTGTGGAATATAGTAGAAATTTGCCGATTTTTTGCAATATACAGTGTTCAAAATGTGAAATGAACTATTGATTTTTGTGACTGATGCTGGGTACTGAGCCATCGTGCACATTCATTCATTCAAGCATGCTGAAGCACATGATGAGTGAGTTGCTTAAAGTGCTCCTGAGCTGCCTCTGTTCAGGAGACATCAGATGGGTTGTCACTGATTGCTTTTCGTTTTACTCTTTTGTGAATCTCTAACTCCACACAGTTCTATTCATACCACAGAGCTGGCTTTGAGTTGATCATTGCCACCTCCATAGCTCACCACCACAAAGGAAATGACAATAGGCACACGACCAATTACCGGCTCCATGGTGCTTACTGCCAGATGATAATGTGCCACTGGATTGTTTGAGGTGGGGGACCAGCTGTGGACCTCAGGTTTTGTGTGTGTGTGTGTGTGTGTGTGTGTGTGTGTGTGTGTGTGTGTGTGTATATATATATATATATATATATATATATGATGTATGAATGAAAAAAAACACTGAAGCAAAATTTGAGAAATACAACGTATTCTTCACAAATAACACAGTTCACATATGATTCCTTTGTGCACAATCGTAAACACAATATATATAATATTGTTTGATAGTTTCCTAAAGATAGCGAAATAAAAAAATTATAATCAAAGCATAAGAAAAATAAATCATACTTTTAAGGGGTAAACGCTATGTTATTATTAACAATAATAAAACTAGAGGGCAGTGACCTCTTCCCCTGTAATCCCAGCATCCTTTGACATGCTGTAGAACAGACCTCGTTTGTCAAACAAGTTGCTTGGAGAATCAAACTCCACTATCTTACCAGCATCCAGCACCATTACCCTGTGGAGGAGGAACACAAGCAGACAAGAGTGACCTGCTGAGCAGTGTATAACCGGTACAACTGGTTGAGTGCAACTGATTTTTTTTTTATATTGCTGACATTGCTTGGTGCATGATTCTAGAATTTTAGAATTTTAGAAAGATGTTGCTTACATTAAAGGGATAACATGTATTAATAGCAGTTCTCAAATATGGATTAAATCTACTGAATACGATGAATGAATTCATGGATCCCTCCTCTGAACCTTGTCTCAGTCTTCCTTCTGTGTCCCATATTGTGCCGTTCTCAGACTTTGAAGTCTGGCATCCCTTTTCATGTCTGATTTCATTACAAATGCTCACAGAGGATGTACTCTTGCAGCTGGAACACCTGCCTTGTGAACCCAGACACTAGACTTACTAGCCTACTGTTTGAGACTGAAATAGAAGAGCAAGTCGTGAAACATAGATACAAAGATACTTTTAATAACAATAATAATTTGGGCAATAAAATGGATAATATTCTATCTCTAAAAGAGGTCAGAGCCTGACACGGATCATAACAACTGAGCATTTTGCTGATGAAGAAATTAATTAATTCGTTTTTTGTTTTGTTTCTCTATGACATGAAGTACCTTACAGCACCTTAGGATAATACAGTAGCTGTAAGTGTTGTCATTTGGCTTTGTAGTTATTTTACAAGTTTAAATTGCTAAAAGATAGAATTGCTAAAAAAAAAAAAAAAAAAAAAGCTAGGTATAAAAGGGATTTTTTTTTTCAGGGCCACTCACCTGGAGCTGTCCAAGATGCTGTGCAGCCTGTGGGCGATGGTGAGGATGGTGCACTCTGAAAACTCCTTGCGGATGGTATTCTGAATCAGGCTGTCAGTTTCCAGGTCAACAGCAGCTGTAGCCTCATCCAGGATTAAGATACGAGACTTCCTCAGCAGCGCTCGAGCCAGACAGAGCAGCTGTCTCTGCCCAACACTGGGATTAGAGTGACATATTAGTTGCATTAAATAGTTTCATTAATATTAGTTTCTTTAAATACATAGAGGAACATCAATCATCATTCTATCTCCCATGGATTCACTTCTAATTCAAAAGGCTAGAAAAGCTGCACTGGTTAAAACTCTCAGCCTTCAGTGACCGAGCTTATAGGTCTGAATAGGTCTGGTTCCTGGATTTGCAGCTTTTACTTACCTAACTTATACAACGCATATTATTGACTTTGGGAATGGGGTGCAACAATAAGCCAGTACTGGGAATGCCTTGAGTTAAACATTGATATATTTTTAAGGGTTACAAACCAATATTTAAAATAACTGACTGGCAGGGCATCAGGTATCTTTTTTTCCTTCCACTTAACAGAGAAAAGATTGATGTTTGGCCTACCTGAGGTTCTCTCCTCCCTCTGTGACTTCATATTGTAATTTTTCAGGCAGCTCCGATACAAAGTCCCTCAGATGGGAGAGCTCCAGCACTCTCCAGACTTCCTCATCACTGACTCTGTCAAATGGGTCCAGATTCATCCTCAAACTCCCGGAAAACAAAACTGGATCCTGCGTACACAGGGTCCGATCGATCACTATATGCTGTGTGTGGGATGAGTGTGTGTGTGTGTTTTGTTTGTTCGTGTGTGTGTGTGTGTTTACCTGTGGTATGATGGTGAGCCTGTTTCTCAGGTCGTGCAGGCCAATGGTGGAGATATCTATACCGTCAATGATGATGCGCCCTCCAGCAGATTCAATGATTCTGAACAGGCAGTTTGTTAGGCTTGATTTCCCAGCTCCTGTGCGGCCCACTATACCAATCTGAACGCAGAAAGAAAGATCCCACAAAATACACAATGAAGAAATAGCTGACACATGTTATGATTAAGGGTTAATACGGTCTGAATCTGTTCCTGAATGTTAACAGAGTAAATTTGTGTCCTCAGAAACATAAACCTGAGGCAGTAATCTGTTTCTAATGCTTCCATTAGGTTATTTAATGTTCCTACTGCAAATTATGTATTACGTTTAAGCAGATTTGATTTATGTTCACAGGCGCAGCATTTCTTCATACTGTGTCCAGCAGACTGTTTAATAAAGAACCTCCACCCATCCCAGATGTAAGCCATCTGGGGGGATTAGCATCTCATAGTGTTTATAGTCATCTCAGCGTTGTTGGAAATGTTCCAATAAGCAAAGAAGCTAGCTCTAGATGTAAGCCCTGGTGTCTCAAGTGACCACTTCTGTTCACATTGCTCAATATGCAAATTATTATATATGCTATGTTGTTTCAGTTTCATTTGACAATGTTTGTGTGTGCAGAGATTTATCAAAATAAATGTATGTGATGTATCAACAGAAAATAGAATGTGGCTTATGCTTTCCTGACCACCTCCAAATTGGATCTGACAAATCAGAAGCATTTGATTGTGTTAGGACCTGAAGCTACTTCGGACCACTGCATAACACCAGGTCTGAATGGGCTCTATCATTCTTCAGGCTTGTTATACACACACAGTCGGGTCTCAATGACTTCGGAGGACATTACGTTGACTTGCACTGAATTCCTGGAGAATATAATGATACACGATCTTGGAATCGTGGAAGAAACACACACACAGACCTTCTCAGTGCCCTTGATTTCACAGGTGATTCCATGCAGCACTAGATCTAATCCGGGTCTATAGCGGACCATGTAGTTGTCAAACTCCAGCTTTCCTTCCTCAGGCCAGTTCTCAGGAGGACGGTTCTCATTTACCCATTCAGCCTATTGAATACATAGAAACACAGAACACACAGTTCATGGTGGAGAGGTTGTCAAGGCAAACTGTAATATGCTTGTTTATTCAAAAAGATGCTGATCTACTGCATTATGTAAAAATGGGATCATTTTCCATGAGTCATTTGTAAATATTGCGAAAAACTCAATCCATGGTACCTCGTTTTCTATCTGAGAGTATTCATTCACTCTCTCCACAGCTACAATGTTGGTCTCCAGTTCTGTGTTCATTCTCACCAGCCAGTTGAGGCTCTGCGTTATCTGCAATGTCCCAAAAGGAGAAAGGCCTCTGTTTACATTGTTAGCAATACCACACCTCGTCATCACCAGAATCGTGAAACTGTAATAATCATAATAATCATTCAGGAATGTGTCTGATGCGAGTGTCAGTGACTGACATTGAGGGATGAGGATATCGACAGGCCGACCAAGCTGCTGGCCAGTGTGTCTCTGTAAATAACAGATAACAGAGCCGACAAAAACACCACCATGTTTCCTAGGAACTCAAGACGGATGGCCAGCCATCTGTACAAAAACAAAACAGAAACACACACACACACACACACACATTAAAAGTGTTAAAATAAGTGTTAAAATAAAAAATAAATGAACGTTTTGTTGGTCAATATCTGACCTGTTTGACACAATCCATGGGTAGACGCTCCTGAGGTTTTCATCCAAAACATCTTCATTTTTTTTGAGAAACCTCTCCTGGTGGCCGTAGGCTCTTATCACTGACAGGCCCAGCACTGTCTCACCAAAGTGTGAGTATATAGGAGAGCGGGAAACAGAGTCCAGCCGACGTAGCTGTCTTGAAGTGGTTAAGTAGTAACGCTGTGTGAAGACAGAGGACAAGACAAAATAACCAGAATGTTGACAGAGCATTTCTCTCTTCAACATACACTGCATTACACCCTTTTTTTTTTTTATTCTCATTTTTCCAACTCTGTCTTGTTCTGCTTACCTGTACGAAGTAGTAGACAACAGCCAGAGGAATGGTGATGACGATGAAGATAGGAGTTGCAACCCAGATCTGAATCAGTGTCGTGAATACTGACAGCAGGCACTGGATCCAGGAGCGAAGAGACATTGGAATGGATTCGTCGATCGTGTAAATGTCCTTTAGGAGTGTAAAAAAGGTCGGTTCATTAGAGGTAACGTATTACTTTCGAGTTAGCCAAAGAAGATTGAAACGACACAACCTAAATGCATTTTTTAAAGAGCCATTTGAATTTAAGTTTATCTAAGAGGACACAAGGGAGAATTTAATTTTGATAATTTTTTGTCTGTTCCAAAATCAGTTTCCATATTGATTTTAACAACAATAATACCTGTTTTTAAAACCCTTAGTTGTGGTGTTTCACCTTACTACTTGTTAGGAAGTTTGAGGTTACTAAACCAGTCAGGTCGTGAGGCAGCTTTTATGTCTCTAGCCAGTGGAACATTCTGGATCTGAGAGAGCTGATGTTCTAAATACAAACTTAAAACTGATGTCATGAATGTTGTTAATGGACATTAATGTACCTTTTTAATTTCATGTTGTTTTACTCCCCTGTACTATTAGTTTGAACCATTTATCTGTTTGATTAAGTCTTATTGAAATGTTTGTTATTTAATTGTACATATTTTTTTAAAATAATATGCAATTATTTTAATTGACCTTTATGTTCTCAGTTGTTTTTATCATATTATCGCATGAACCTGTGTGTGGAGGAAAGGGCATAAGAAGCAGTGAAATCTCCATGGTAACAAATGCTGCAGGCTGAACTGATGAAGCTGTTACGTATGCATAGTGACATGATTTTAACACTCCGGCAGGCAGAGGCAGACTTTGTTGATCTGTTATTTTACAATTACATTTCTGACCATATTTTGCTGTTACTGCCTCAGAAGGCAAAAAAGTAAGAAGAGAAAAGGAATGAGAGAAGAAAATGTGAAAAATCAATAAACAGAGAAAGAATGAAGAATAAAAGATCAATTCTACCTTTGCAAAGCGGTTGACCACTCTTCCAATCGGTGTAGTGTCAAAGAACACCATAGGAACTCTCAGTATGTTCTCAAGGAGTCCTGAGTGCAGGATTCGAGATGCAGCGATTGAACCAGTGGCTAAGATCAGTGAAGCAATGAACCCAGAGAAAGCTGTTGCAAAATAGAGAGTTATGATTATGTCACACATAGTGAAATCTATTTTGCACAAATACATTAATACAGCTTAGAGACAATGAAAAAAACTTGATTGCATATGTCTCTAGTTTAAAAAAAAGTTGTGCTCATCATCATAGATGTTAGGGTCTAAGGGATGACTTATGGATTTGTCTCTGCCTCAATAGGAAACATCTGAGAAGCCTGGCATAATATCAAGGTTGGGTCAGCAACCCTGGTACTGCAATCAATTTTAACATCAATATGGAAAATTAACATTTATTGTAGAAATGTCAGTTGTGTCTAATCGGCATTTAAAGCAATGGATACAGTTTCATTCATTTTCCATTTACCTTGAATGATCCCAAGGACTGCATACACTGATATCCTGGTATCCCTCAAAGAGTTAGGGTAAGTGCTGTTGTAGTAGACCTCAGCATCATTAGTCCATTCAGATAGCCATACGCTCTGACCAACATTAAAGCCACTGAAGGAAGCATAAGCCACCACAGCAGCAATGCAATGCGGCCAGCCCACGGCTCGTAAGTACTGAAGGTACACGGAGAACTTCACCTGGGTATCAAAGAACAAAAAAACATTTGGAGTTTGGAGTTGTAATTTTTTTCACTTATGTGATTAAAAAGTAGACCAGGAACACATTCAAAATACCTGTCCTATTTCCATTGTTTCCTTCTCTATTATCCTCTCGCCTTCCTTTGTTGCACTGGCCAGTTTTTCCAAACTACTGTTTTTTCTTTTTCTGATACTGGAAACATTTGAGAAAAATGAAAACTTGTTGGACAATCTACAACACTCATCTATGACAGAATATTTACGCAAAACACACACTAGCACAGTGACTTAATCATGGTGCCTTCATCTGTCTGCTCTAACCTGCCATATCTCTGGCTGCGGCGGCGGCTGTTCTCTCTCTTCAGCGCCACAGTAACCGTGTCCTCCAAAGCCGAGTCAATATGAGCGTCCTCAGTGTCAGAGACGAGAGGTAGGTCTGAGCATTCTTGGGAATATTCTGAATAGATAAGGTCACACGTTATACTATACTATAATTTATTTATTTATTTTTTTTTCAAATATGCAATGACTTTCAGGAGTTGTGTCACTTAAAAACTAAAAATTACATCTAGTGATGCTGCAGTGAGAAAAAATGAGAGTAACAACCTGAGTCGGAACGTTTTCTTTCTTCTCGGGCATATGTGTCGAGAAACTCAGAAAAGGCTCCTTTGCTGGCGCGGAGGCTCTGGTAGGATCCAATCTCCGAAATCTTTCCATCCAGCAACACCACTATTTCATCAACGTAAGGCAAGTAGCTCATGCCATGAGTCACCAGGAGACGAGTCTGTGCATAGACACATTGATTGGTGGCGAAAACCATGCTTTGCTTGAAAAATGTCATGTAATTGCTAAGTATTTCACAGCTGAGGTCACAAGTGGGACATTTAATACTGATCAGTCCTTCAATGCACGTTCAGTACCTTATCTTTTAGTAATCCATTAGGTCCAATCACTTTTTCAAAGATGTGCTTTCCCACATGAGAGTCGACCGCAGACAAAGGGTCATCCAAGAAATAAACATCAGCCTGACTATAAACTGCTCTTGCTAAACTAATACGCTGCTTCTGTCCTCCTGAGAGATTGATGCCCTGTAGTCAGGAAGCAAATATCAGGTTATCATTGGGATCTTTGACTAATAAGCACTTGATTCCATCAAATATAAGATCCCGTGGTTCTCACCTTCTCTCCAATCTCAGTAAGGTCTCCAGCAGGCAGCAGTTGCAGGTCAGGGCGCAGGGCAGTAGCCTCAATGACCTCCTGCAGCCTCTCCTCATCAACGTTAGCACTGAACAGGATATTATCCCTCACAGTGGCGTTTTGGATCCAGGCTTGCTGTGGCACAAATGCAAGGGAACCCTGGAAAGGAAGGCATGTAAAAGTCAAGTTTTGCTTCTAACATATGTAAGTATTACACAACAGAAAGCTGAGAAAGACTTACTCATCTCAAGTCATGATTTTTTTTTTTAATTCTGTGAAGAACAGGCACATTTGGATGTGTCTTGACCACCTTTTGTACTGTAGGTATCCACACTGTATATAACATAGTATATAATGCATTCAACTGCTGAGTATGTTTGAGATAAAAAAAAATATTTGTAGCTCATGACTATAACAAAACTGAGGTACTATTTGTTTGGGAGAATTTATAAAGAAACAGCTTGCAGGAACTGTTTGCGTCATTGCTGCTGCTTATTCTGGATTATAATCGACAAATAAAGTCAAGACCGAGACTGAAAACACGGCTCATTATCTTTGAGTGGCGCACGTTGCATGTCACTGGCTTAACATACTAAACAGATGCAATGTCAGAAAGAAGGTTTCACCTGAATGTTGACAACACCCTTGACCTTGTTCATCTCTCCCAGGAGGGCTGATATAAGAGACGACTTCCCGCAGCCCACTGCTCCCACTACTGCTACCAACCGACCAGGCTTAATGTCTAAGGACACACTGGAAAACACACACAGCAAATATTTTGAAAAAGACATTAAAAGACACATTTTTACAGGCACATCACTTAATCTTCAAAGGTGTAATGTATTTAACGAAACGGACATACTCTTTAAGCAGAGGTTCAGCATCCCTCTCCCAAGTAAAGGACCCATCACGTACACTGACAGCAGAGTCTAACAAAGGAAACGGTTGCAAACATAAGCCAGAGGAAGTTCACAGGAACAATCAAATACTTTGTGGTGAATAAGCTCGACAGCTGATATACCCAAACTGGGGTCATGCTGCACGAGGTCACTTTCAAGATTTTTTGCTCCCAGAAACTTTTCCAGGCGGTCCCTAGACACTTCTGTCTGAAAGGACAAAGAGCAGGTTAGTGGAGTTCTGCGATCGGATTTGTTTGAGCTCATGGATGAACTGGGCTTCCCTTACTTGCACTATGCCAGAGATAACCATGGGCATCATGGCGAGGGGAAATCGTAACAGGTTAAAAATCGAGATGGCGGTAAAAGCTTTCTCTGGAGTCAACACGTTGCCTGTCAGAACATACACTGCAAACGAGAGCACAGAAACCTGCAAGAAAAGGACAGTGTGAGGAACAAAGGGATTTGTAAAAAACATCCTTGATCTTTTCCATCTGTGCCTTTTGCAGGACCCACCAAAACTGGAGTAGATATGAAAATTAAGTTAGAGACAGTTGTCAAAATGACAAACTTCTTCATGACGTTCAGTTCTCCCTCCCTTATGCCTGTGATCTGGGTCTGGAAGGATGGCTCCCACGCATACAGCTTCAAAATCTGTAGAAAGCCAGAGACAAAGGGAGACGAGGGGGGGTAGGGGGGGGATTGTGGAGGTAAGAGGAAAAAGGAAGGGTGGGGGAACAGAAGAATAACTTTCATACCTCATGCATCAAAATAATCCACAGTAGGTGGTGCAGTACAATGCAAAGCACTGCAGGCGCTTTCAGACCTTTCCTCTTGAGTATGAAAGCCTTTCATATGAGGATGGTCTCACTTGGAGACACCCACCTCCATAGCTGTTCTCTTCTCTCTAATGGGTTATACAGTATGTGTTTTTGTATTTGTAAAAGGTCCTCCTCAGTAGTCCAACCAAACTGTTACAAAGGTTTTTATTTGAAACATTAGAGCATGTAAAGACTTTTCAGTAAGGACCCTTTGACTGAATATGGAAACTCACCTTGATTCCATTGAGTATTTCATTCATAATCTTCAGTCTCTTGTCTTTATACTTCATGTTGTCCATCTGAAAAGGGAGTCAGAGAGAGAGAGAGGTTCAAGCTAATCAAAATCTTTTGGAGCATTTATTTGAACCAAAATTGAGAATTTCTCCAGTCTCCAAAACAAACACCATATCATTGTGGGGAAAACAAATGCTTGGCCCATAATTAACAATTATTTTTAAATGACCTAATGCAAGAAAGAAAACTGATGATGGAAGCATGCTATTTTTTTCTGAAGATTTGGTCAGCAGTTACCTCAGTTGTATTTGATTCTGCTCCTAGATGGTTGTAGACTGAAAAACCTCACTTCACTTTGAGAACTATCCTATCTTTTGCTAACCTGGAGACGTCTGGCCTTTGTAGTGAGCAGGCCATTTAGTGGCGCCACCAAGAACATGACTGCCAATCCGACTAACGAAGAGGGTCCGATCTCCGCCCACAAGAAAGCAATGGACAGGATGATTTGCAGAGGGCAGGACCAAACCAGGTGCATGAAGGATGTCACATCGTGGAAGCGCTGGGCATCAGCTGATATCATGTTCATCGTTTCCCCGACCGTTGACTCTTTGCGGTTGTCATTAGACATCACCAGTGCCTTGGGAAAACAGACAAAGACAAAGGAAGCAAGAGCACAACAATGTGGGTGCAGTTGTGACTATTATTACATTTGACTGATGGTGCACTCATAATAAGTCGGAGGCAGTGCCTACCTCAGAGCAGCATTTAAGGGCTTATCATCTACTTAATATTTTTTAATTTCTCCATAATGACCAGACACATACATTCACAGGATGGCGACACATGCCTTGGGTGGGTGATGAAAACAACAAGCAGTAATTTGTTACATACAGTGGAAGCTCACAAAGCCGTTGCACTGTCACTCCTCTTACCTTTTTGTACACAGCATCCATGATGGCGGTGCGGACATGTACCCCCAGCATAAAGCAGTACTGGAAGTACTGCTGCAAGCACAAGGACTGCAGAATTGTCACCAGCAGGAGCAGAATGGCCAAAAAATACCCCCTCCAGTCATAGCTGGATTTGTCCTGAGTGAAGGAGATCATCGCTCTGGCAACAAAAAAAAAAAAAAAAAAAAAAAAGTTAAAAGTGTGAACCAACACAAGATACTGTGGTATCCTTTATCTAGCTGCAGTAATCAAAAACCTAATCATATGAAGTATTGTATTTTCCTTCAGTGAGGAGTAACCTCTGAGTTAATGATTGCATGAGTGAACAAAAATATCGAAATGAATCCGTCAATAAAAAAAAATGTAAAAACCCTTAACATGCATCAATCTGAACTAAATCTGCGTATATTCTAACAAGGAGGAGGGAAGGTTATTGAAAACGTGACTTACTTCAGAATTAGAGGACTGACGAACGCCATCAGGTCCTGGACAACTTTTAAGAGGCCAGATTTGATGAAAACCCCTGTAAAGGTCCTGAAAATAGTTGGATACAGCCACGAACTGGGATAGTCTGCTTCCTCTCCATTTTTCTTTTTTTTATCTTTCTTTCCCTTTTTCTCCTGAAGAAAAAAACAAATTAAAGAGCAATGAATCTGGAACAACAGGCAATTAACAACTCAACAACAAAGTACAAAGATCATTTGGATAAAAATATAAGGCACTGCACGCCGCGTGGGTGCGAAGCCTCACCATCATCAACACATCCTGACTGATGCCTGCACTCATGCCGTTGCTGAAGCCATTTTCGAAGGCCTCCTCCTGGTCTTTGGCTCTGTCCTTTTCCCGTTTCTTCACCATTCGGGTTTGGAGGCGAGCGCGTGCCGCAGCCAAACTCGTCCGCATGAAAGAGTGAAAGGCTTGGCTGATGTTAGTAGTGCTGTCGCGCTCTTTCAGCTCCCACAGCTCTTCCTGAACCAGCAAATCCTTGTACCCCCTCACCACCATGCTGCACAGAGAAAGAGAGGTCACTAGGAATTATGGTGTGTGTTTGCATTCCGACTGTCGCAAACTCTTGTTCACCTGTTAAACCAGTTGAAGGTGACTCTGCTCAAAAATGAAGCACCAGCCTCTGGATTCTGTGCGTAGAAAAAAAGTGGGCTCATAGATGGATGATAAGCAATGTAACTCATGTGAAGTTACACAAATTACACAAAATTGTTCATACATTATACAAATGTGGGTTTCCAGCTACCTTTTTCATTGACTCCCTCATTTCTGGGGGGACATCTGCCCAAGTAGAGAGAACAAGTGCAACCACTTGGAGCCCAAAGGAAATAAAGAAAAGGCAAAAACGAGGGACATCACTGATCACTCCCTGTTGAGTGAAAGAAATATGTTTACACTTTCTGGCTTTGAGTCAACAGAAATCTCAATTCCAAGATACTCGACCATGGCAATAAACAGCTTTTTTTTTGTTCAGAGAGACTGTAGCTAAATTAGATCCATCACTTGCTCGTTTGACTTTGGCTGTAGTTGCTGAAATTGATCTGAATTCTTTTGCTCATACCTCGACTGCCTCTAGGGTGAAGGTCTGGAAAGGGAAGATGTTGCACACAATAAGAACCAGCCAGAAAAGGAAGAGAGTGGTGGAATCAACTGCTGCTTCCATCCGCCTCACTGACTCCTGGCACAACATCACAAGGATCTAATAGAAGACGATCATGTCAGAATAGGACAAACATGGCATCTTTCCTTATTGGGGATCAAAGCTTATACAAAATGTGATTATATATATATGTATATCTACCCATGTGACAGCAAACAGGATAGGGTTTACATAGTACACAGGATAGTGTATCTCGGCTGAAGTGTGGCCATCATGTGGACCATAGTCCTCTCCTATTGTGACTGCAAGCTCCACAATGGCCGTCAGGAACAACAGAGACACCACAACCTGAGGGGAGGACAGACAGGTAAGACTAAAATGTGATTTTAAGAATACATAATTGAATGTTTTTGGGTGCGACATTTAAAATACAATAAACAACGATACGAAATAAGGTTTTTGTATTCATTTTCCTTACTGTAGACCTTACCTGTTTGGAGAGGTAGAGTTTGGACACGTGTCTGTTGTTCACCTTCATCCTCCTGCAGACAGACACCAGGTGGTACGGGGCACAGAGCCACAGGAATCCCAATGGGACCCACACCAGCACCGTCTGCTGCATACATACTGGGAGCTCTGGATTTTCTCTATTCAGATATGAGACATTCTGAAGTGCAAAAACACAAACATACACATGACTCATTCACGCTTCTCTGGAGCCACTGGTGCCACAGGGACACCCCATATGTCTCTGATTGGAAATTTAATCAACGTGAGTCAGGAGATTAAAGGCAATAAGATCCCTATGCACAGCAGCATATTCAATGTGCAGTGCTGGTGCTAATGAACTGAGAAGAACCTGATGTCTGCAGACAGACACCAGGTGGTACGGGGCACAGAGCCACAGGAATCCCAATGGGACCCACACCAGCACCGTCTGCTGCATACATACTGGGAGCTCTGGATTTTCTCTATTCAGATATGAGACATTCTGAAGTGCAAAAACACAAACATACACATGACTCATTCATGCTTCTCTGGAGCCACTGGTGCCACAGGGACACCCCATATGTCTCTGATTGGAAATTTAATCAACGTGAGTCAGGAGATTAAAGGCAATAAGCTCCCTATGCACAGCAGCATATTCAATGTGCAGTGCTGGTGCTAATGAACTGAGAAGAACCTGATGTGAAAGGGGCTGAAGCCTAAGGAGTTTATTGTGTTATAAGAATAAAAGACATTTCACATATTCAAATGATATTTTTAGCATTTCACTAAGACAAGATAAAATAGCAGCAAATCATCTCATCTATATAGTTTCAAGAAGCTGAAATAAGAGAAAAATTACCACAACTGTGAATCATTTACTTAAAAAGTTACTTAAAAGTTTAAGTTTAAAGTTAACAATTTGTTTTATAATATAATGGTTATTTTCTTAAATTGAAGAAATCCCTTTTTTCCAGACAGAGTAATAGTGGAATAGTGTGAGCTGCCCTGACTGCATATGCCGAGTCATGCCTTACTCAATGGTCACGTGCTTAGTGAGATCACTGTGGTCAAGGGTTTAAAACATAAAACACTTAAAGCACTCATAAACACATTATCGAACACATGTTCACCTTTTACATTACATTCCACTTTTTCATCCACCATGTTTTTCTACCATCACAGCTGCTGTGCAGTTGCAAGGTGGATCGAGTCACTTTAGTCAATTCCTCTGGAACAAACTGCCTGAGATCTGCAGCCTGCGCTTTTTGATTTTAGAAGCAAGTTCAAACATTTCTGTTGTCTCTAGCTTTTATCATTTAGTAGTGTGTGTGACTGCGTAACTTCGAGGTGTTTCATTGCTGCATAGGTGAACGTTACTGAGTCAATATGTATTTTGTATCTCATTTGTTTAACGTAGTCTAAGTTTTACCATTAAACACAACATGTCTACCACTGTGTGAAATGTGCAAATTCAAAATAAGACTGACTGATTGACTGGCCTTACAAAAGATGTAGGTGAAAATAATATGAACACATGTACAAAAAAAAAAAAACACATACAGTTTTGCTGGGTGTCAAAGGAGAAAAAGGAAAGTTAGGATCCGTGGAGACGTTTTTGTTTCACAGGCATTAGCACTCATCCTCTTCTTCACTATATCTAAGTATATTTATTGTCTTAGCAAGTGATCATACATATAATTGTCCTCAAATTCTATTGTCTGTTTTTATATTCATTTACTCTGGTTGTTGAACTCACCCAGAAAACGGAGCCACAGTAGTCCTCCAACGCCGCAGCACACATGGCCCACCCGTGTGGCTTCAGTTGCTCTCAGAGGATTAGACAACAAAGTTGCCTTTTGCCCTCTGCTCAAGCGCTACCAAGAGTGGCTCTTACGCTCCGTCACTCTGCCCTGTCCAAGTGAGTTGCTGATTAACTTGATTCCTGATTGCTTCCTTTTTGACGCTCAAGCGTGCAGTTCATCCTCAGGCAGTCCTCACCAGCAAAAGGGTGTCCTCCTATTGTCAATAATCCAAGTGTTAATAAGAAAATCCAGCTTTAGGTCCACCCACTCCTCTGACTTCAAATGTGTCTAAAGTTCAACATTTCATGCACTGGAAGCGAGCAGAGGGAGACACTGCTTTTCTTCTGTTAGGGGGGGTTGGACAACCAAAAATATGAGAATGGGAGGGGTGTGCTTTATATCCCAACTTTACATGCTTTCTCTCACTGTGAACCGTTCCCTGCTCTGGTGAAGGCTCTGGGGTGTTTTATTTAAATCAGAGATGCAAAATGCACGTCATAGCAACACAGCTTTCTGGTGGTAATTTTGGGAGTGGAAAGATTTGTTTCTCTTCCTCTCTTTCCATTTCAAATTTTGCTCAAGACAAATACACATTTTGTTTACAGGAGATTCAAATCAAGGCACAGATCATCTTTCTTAGGGAGCTCCCCCTGATCTCGGACCAAGGATAATTTACCTTGATTATCCCAAATCTGGATAACCTCCTGATGATGTGAATGGTTAATCATTACTTGTATGATAACAGAAAAATGGTGGCCTCAAGGACAGTCAAGCAAGGGTGAGCGTGACAAGTGGCCTCAGAGAAACAAAAGAAGAAGGTTGTTGTCTTGTTGACTCTTCACATAGCATAGTGAAAACGTCATCCAGGTGCATGTGCTATTATTCAACTGTGCGTGTTTCTTAAATATGCTAAACATCTCAGCTTCTTCTTCTCTATGCTAGTCAGATATTTACCTCTGTGCAGACTCATTGATTTCTCAGGCAATCATTTTTTGGAACTTCATGAAAACATTAAGGCATGTTTATACTTCAAATCATTGATATTTATGAGTATGTGCAATTTGTAGTATGTCCAAAAAAAATCTTGTGAAATTAAATGTGGTCTTATGAAGAGGACTGTTCTTTGACATTTGTTTATTTCTATGAGAATAATCATTTGAGAAAATATGCAGATTTTTATGAAAAATCTATGAACAGTTTAGGTGAAACTTGGCATGGGGATAGTCATTTATGGATTTAAAAAAATATTTTACAAGGGGATGGACTTTTCATTCTATGTACCCTAAAAAGGATTTCATTCAACTATATCAGATAACAGATGTATAACCTGTATTAAATGTAAGCAGTTTACAAAGCATTGTTGTGTAAATGGCTTATGTAACAATATGCAATATCATGACCCATCAGCATGGGAGAAGATAGGAGCATTCACTCAAAACAGCAGTCAAAATATGCGTGATAAAATTAATCATTAGGATTTCTTTGGTGATAATTGACATGAACATGTTCTTTTCAGCTGTCACCTGAGTCCAATTGTGAAAGGTGTTGAAAATTAAGTTCCACATGGTCTGCATATCTTTGTTTAGTGGAAAAAAAACAGGTTCTGTAATTTTCACATTGTGCTCATCAGTGTGACTGCTCTACTAATTTGATTGATTTAAATTTAAATATGATGAATTAAACTAAAACTCTATTTGCCTTTTCTTGCTCTCCAGTTAAGACAATTACCTTAATGATCCCTTTGGGGCAAACCCCATTTAGCATAACAGTGGGGAGTGGTAGTGTAACGGAAAATAAGTAATACTAGAAGCAGAATCCTAACTCAAACACCTCACAACTACAGCTACAGTAGGTAGAGTATTCTTCGGATTCTTCAAGGTAGTATTTGAACAATGACCAATAAAACAAAGTGATCTTAATTGTTGAAATTCTTTCTTACTTTTATTGCATTCCTCTCAGAACAATCAAGTCATTAGGTTGTAAAAATACAATATAGGAGGTCACAGCTTTGTCTAACTTTAACTGAATACAGTACAGTAACACTGCAACCAAACTGTTAAGAAAACAGCTGGTGCAAGGCCTGGGACTTTTCTTTTGTTTTACATTTCTAATCTTTAACTTATAATAATTACAACTTACAGAGATACTTTAATGGACTGCATATCCCAACAGGCAGTGAGGCTGTCCCTGAGCTCTAACTTTAAAGGACTGTTCATGAGGGATTAGAAAAAAAAAGCGGAAAAAAAAGCAGAGAAATAGCACTCTGTGGCAATTCTGAAATGATTCAATGGCTTGTCATTAAAATTACGTGTGATCCCTTTTGAGGTATCTTGACAGCCACGATTGCGCAGTACCCATTCACAAGGTATTTCTGGCGATTGCATTGAGGGTGCGGACTTTGCTCACATCTGCCACCTTCAGGCTGTACTCTGGCGCTGAGAAAGCAGCTCCCATCGTCACACTTGTGTTCCTGCACATGAAAACAATGCTGCTCAGATGGCAATAAAAACGACTGTTTATTTCCGATCTCACCTTTATTTTTTTTCTAATTAATTTATTTTTTCTAATTAATTGAGGGTAAGCGTTAACGAACCTGAACTTCATGGCAGAATCCCTACTAGAGCGGGCTGATGAGTGAAACTCTTGAGCTCCTGATCCCTCCAAGATCCTCTGTAGATTCCTCTCTGTGATACCCCCTCCTGTTGCACACAATGTATAAACAAAAGGGCAGAATACAACCTATAACCTATAAACATGCCAGTGCTGTACCTTTCAAAATAATAAAGTCACTGACCTGGCATTATGACAATTCTCCCTTTCGCCTGTTGAATGGAGATCATGATATCAAATTAAAAGCTGACCTTCACAGTTAAACAGGCACTTATGTGTCTGTCCTGTATGGTTTGTACGTACTTGATCGATGATCCGTTTAATAACAGGGAGTCCCTCCAGAGCCGAGCTGTCACAGCCACTTGTTAACACACGCTCGAACCCTAATGATACCAGAGTCTCCAGAGCAACCGTTGGATCATGAACCAGATCAAAAGCTGCAGCAATTACAGCACACAACAAAACTGAAGACAATATCCATAACATGCTGATTCAAAATTAGACAGTCATTTTAGATTTTTTATTTTTTTTTAAGTGTAAAGTAATTTATCCATACGATTACGACCAGCTTAGTTGGATTATAGTGAACATACAGAGCTGAAATTAAAACCTCTGAGCAAAAAAAACTCACGTTACCTGTTGTCATAACAGCAAGAGTGTTTGCATTGACATCTGTGATTTCTAATCAGAGTGGGTGGCATGAGGAAACCTGAATGACACTTAAACTGATGTAAGAGGACATAAGATACTGAACAGAGTGGCACCCAGCTGCAGTTGCAGCAAGGTACGACTACAGAGGGGCGTCCTCTTAAGATGAGGATGCTCAACTCTCTGTTTTGCCCTGAATACTAGATGGGGCCGTGCTTCTTACTTGGCACAAGTATTATCTGAGGAAAATTTAGTTTGAGTGTATCAGGCACTATGGAGCTCCTTTGAATTTCAAGATGAAACTTGGCTTCTAAGCACTTAGGTTACCTCGATGGAAGGTGACAGGCAAAGGGCGAGCGGCAGCTGGAGAGAAAACAGAGATAATCAGAAAAAACAATGGATTAATACACCAACATGGAAACATTTACTATATTTTGATGGTAAATTGAGAACAACTGTCAACAAAAGCCAAAAAGTCAAAATGATGTGAACACAAGTATACTTCAGTCTGCCAGAAAACATGTCATTAACTGTAATTCATTTATTAATTACAAAGTTCCTTTCTCACCATACAGATTGCAAAAGACTCCTGGCAAACAATTATTTATATTTAACGCTGTGATCCTTTTAAAGAAGGGAAAAATATGTGTACCCTTCCCCGAGATGACTAATGTGACCTTAAGAACAAAATGTTTTCACTGCTGTCCTTTTATCTTGTCATTGCCATATTGTATAAATGCCAGACCACCCCATGAAAATGCAGTTATGTCTTTGTTAATGTGAGCAATCATGTCTGTTCCTTTTCAGCTCCCCAGAGAAGAATATCTTGGAAAACAGTTTATGCAGAGTTCTTCTCTCCACCACAGTGTGAAAAGTGTCTAGTTAAATACCAAGTACAGAGCCAGCCTCCTTGATGCTCTTGTCTAGTCTGTTAGTGTCACTGGCTCTGACAAACAGCTGTAAAGAAAATGGTGCTGGCAACCACAGACTGGTCGAACATCTCCAACATCTTATTGCACACATTAAAAGATTTAAACTTCCTCAAGAAATAAAGTCTGCTTATCCCCTTCCTATACATAACATCAGTATTTGACTCTCAGTCCAGTCTGTTGTCTATTATCACTCCCAAGTATTTGTTTTCCTCCATCATCCAGATGCATATGGACTTATGCATAAGGACAGCAGGTAGATGACCGGCATCATTGACAATGTCTAAACAATGCATCTTACAACACATTTCCGTAGTGTTCATTATCATGGACTATTTCAGGTTAGGCAGGCTGATTTAAAATACCTAGCAACTCTATGCAAAGCTCTGCATCCACCCGTCCGTCCTCTGTCAGGGCTCCCAGGACCAATCCATCGGCCCCATGGTTCTTCATCAGCTCAATATCCTTCCTCATCACCTCCACCTCCTGGTCTGAGTACAAGAAGTCCCCTCCACGAGGTCTTATCATCACATAGATGGGAATTTTGACGTGCTGCTTCACGACCTGCAGCAGACCTGCGTCAAAACAAACACTGTGAGACCAGGAACAGTGAGTGTTCACTAAGTTTCAGATTCTCTGTAGAACTATAGTGATGATGCTCACCGAGGCTGGGGGTGAGGCCTCCCTCCAGGAGACTGGAGCACAGTTCCAGTCGACCTGCACCTGTGCAGAGAGACAAACCATATTCCTGTCTGAGTCTGAGCCATGAGAAATGAAATGGCCAGTATTAACTAGCTGTACACTCAAGTGAGGCTCTTCACAGAACTTAGTATTACAGTGGGTCCTGCTGGGCTCAGTGTTTACTACACATCACTGACCTCCTCGCTCAGCATTGATGGCAGACTCCACCGAGTCCACACACACCTCCATCAGAAAGCCCTCTTCCATGCTGACACCAACACTGACTGACACACACACGTAGAAAGAGACTGTTAGTGTATCTGTTAACTAAGACGTGCAGACATACATTGCTAATCTGACAGCTATAGCCATCTGTCAAACTCACTTCCTCTCGGTTACATGGGGTGGGCTGACGTCACTATGTTGCCAGACGGACTCGCTGTTCGGCGGATCAACGATTTCCCGGTTGTTAAATTTAAATCAGCGGGTACAGTGGGTGAGCGGTACTACTCTATCGAGGCATGGCTACTGAGCTACAAGAGCGTATCCGCCCGTGTGGAACACGCTGTAAAACAAAACACTGAACACTCGCCTGAGCGCATCCCCAATAATACGTATATAGAAATAAATTCAAATTTCTTCAAATGTATTGTTTCCCCTTTTTACACGGGTATTGTGTTTACCGTTGCAAAAAAATAAAATAAATAAAGATTAAAATATCCGTGTCGCGTAATTATGACGTCAGGGGTGAGAGTTGAGCCCTGTGTTAGGAAACATGTTTTGTAAGTCATAGTAAATCCATGGTAACAGCACTGCTTTCACCAAAGCTTCATCTTTGACCACAGGACGACAGAGGAGGACCCGAACATGTTGCTGTCTTCAGTACGGACCGTCATGTTCTGCGGGTGTAGAGGCACCAGCAGAGGATTTACACACAGCAATGTGAGTATAACGTTAGCCGGTTGTTAGCTAGCTAGCTGGAGCGTCAATCAAAAGGTCAGGCAGCGTGTAAGTTGTTGGGAAACATATCGGAAATCATTGATAAGTCCTTAAGCGAATATCCAGTGTTTCGTCTTCACCTTAGAGTTGAAGACGCAGTGGTACTCGTCAGCAGTCACGTCCGCATGTGTCAGATAACGTGACCTCGCCATCATTGGCTGTAACTGTACCACAGCTGCAGGGAAATCACACTGATAAACACGATGGGGATTCTAATTGTGTGAATGCGCTGATAGTGAATATTCTCTATGTTTGTTCATTGTGGGGTGCATCCCATGTGAGCACTGCTGTTGGTTAAGCCTCAATGACAGTTCTTACTTGAGTGTAAAAATCTTACTTTCTCCTGTTCAAACACATCAGCGGAGTCCACAGCTGCGGCAATGGCTCGTAAAGAGAAGTCAGGGCACTGTCGCAACAGAAGCGGGGGCTGTCTCCATCCAGGGGGCAGCTTCTGTCCCCAGTGCCACTATAAATCGCACCCTAGGTCGCTGGTTACTTGGCTGCAGCGGCCTGGTTGTTGGGGCTGTTGTCTTGGGTGGCGTCACCAGGTATAAGTGACTAAAGTACATAAAGAATCATCCCTCTTGTTTTTTTAAGTCCTGCTGACTCTCACTGCCTGTGCCTGTGTTTTATACAGGCTCACAGAATCAGGGCTCTCCATGGTCGACTGGCATCTGGTGAGAGAGATGAAGCCGCCTCAGTCACAAACAGAGTGGGAGGCTGAGTTTTCCAAGTACCAGCAGTTTCCTGAATTCAAAATGTAAGACCCCACCGTTAACAAGATATACACTTGCATGGGTTTCATTAAATCTTCAAATATCAACTTTACTACGCTCACGTTGAAATCGTTTGATCACAGACTAATACTTGACAAATCAATTTAAAATTCATATTGAAGCAGCTTTATATTTTCAGCTTTTATTTTTTTGCAGAATGAACCATGAAATGACTCTGCCAGAATTTAAGTTTATCTTCTACATGGAGTGGGGTCATCGTATGTGGGGCAGACTGGTTGGTCTTGCATACATCCTCCCCACAATATACTTCTGGCGAAAAGGATACTTTACTCGCTCCATGAAGGGAAAAGTGCTGGGCCTTTGTGGATTTGTCTTCTTCCAGGTAACACTTTGTGGTGATGGGACTATCGTTGTATGTGAATCTGTCTCATTCTTAGGTGTTTCAAGTGCTGGTTGGACCTAGGAAGAAATCACATGAGTGACTGTGTCATTGTGCGTCTCCTCTCAGGGCCTTCTGGGATGGTACATGGTTAAAAGCGGGTTGGAGGAAAAGCCGGAGTCTCATGACATACCACGTGTTAGCCAATATCGCCTGAGTGCTCACCTTGGTTCTGCTTTGCTCCTCTACTGTGCTAGTCTGTGGACAGGACTTACTCTGCTGCTGCCTGCACATAAGGTACAGACACAAGTTTCATCAAATATATGAGTATTGACAAGAAAACCCCTTATAAGTTTAGCCCGACCATTCTGAGATTCTGACTGATTGTTGGAAGTAATCAATTCCATTACTGGTACAGGCAAATAGATTTTCTTTCTAGATGTTTAAACTGTCGATTTGTACTGTACGTTTTTTTCCTTTTATTCATGTATGCTCCCTGCACCTGTTTCTCAGCTAACAGAAACCAGACGTCTTATGCAGCTCAGGATGTTCGCCAAGAGCACCGGTGGACTGGTCTTCGTTACTGCTCTTTCAGGTACTGATCAATTTTTTTTGTCAGTTCAGTGTCAAAGTGTAAATGCAGCCCAGCAGCCAGAGATTGGACTAACAAGTATCTGTAGTCAACCATGACACATGCAGATGTAGATACAGCTCTGTCAACAATGCTGTGTTGCAGGTGCTTTTGTTGCTGGTTTGGATGCCGGGCTGGTGTATAACTCCTTCCCTAAGATGGGAGAACGGTGGATCCCTGATGATCTGCTGGCCTTCTCTCCCACCCTCAAGAACATCTTTGAAAATCCCACAACGGTGCAATTTGACCACAGAATTTTGGTGCGTCATAATTTCTGAAAACATTTTGGGCAATATTTTCATTTAAGCATCATCCACAGCCCTTCCCTTTACCATTAAGTGGAATAAGCAGCAGCAGTTGTTAATGGTCTCCTGTCTCTTTTCTTTTGTCTCTAGGCCATGTCCTCTTTGACGGCAATTACAGGGCTCTATATGTTCTCAAGAAGGATGATGTTGCCCAGGAGAGCAAAGGTCGCCATCAGCCTCCTTGCGGCAATGGCTTATGCCCAGGTAAGCTGGCAGTCGACCCAAAACCATATAAATCCAAGTCTATTAATCTGCAGGGTCATTAAATTCAAATTGTGTTGTACTCTTCAGGTTGCCCTCGGTATCAGCACGCTGTTACTCTACGTCCCCACCCCACTGGCAGCAACTCACCAGTCTGGCTCCGTGGCTCTCCTTTCACTGGCTATTTGGGTTCTGGCTGAGCTCCGCAAATTACCAAAGTAAAGGCCTGCTCCTTTACTGACAAATCAAATTTCCAGCAGCCACAGCTCAAGCCTCTAAGAGTCAGGGCATTTTGAACAAGGCATTTTGTAAAAAACACATGCTGAAGCCGGGCACCAGGAGGTGGAGGTGTATGACACAAATACATTGCAGCTGTCATCAAAAGTTATACAATTAATATGAGCAATTGCAAGAACACAGCCCAAATTACCCTTTTGTTTTACACAGTTTAAACTAAGGAAAAAAAAAAATCATGCTTCCAAGTCATTACTCACCTGTTGCCTTGTGTCTACTCGTACACTGCCTGTTAGTTGAATCAGACGTGGCTGTTGGGAGGATGTAAAATGATGTACATTTAAATTATGAACCAATTCTTGCTGACATTGAATTGCCATGACGTGAACTTTGATGGAAACTTGATTAATGTGTTGTACTGTATATTTAGACATGTAAAGCTGAAAGCACTGTCTTCATTTAATAAAGACAAATATGTACAGTCTCTAAAATTCAAACTCCAGTCCATTTTGCATAGTAACTGTGATTTTTATTGTCTCTGTACAAAATATACACATTTTTTAATACGTAATGCAACCAGCTGAGGCTAGCTAACTAGACAATTGGTACAATGGGTTAGTAGGTTTTTCAATGTTCTAGACACAGCACATGCGGGTATAGACAGGTTTTACTCTTGGTAGGGAATGGAAGTTAAAAACTGTTTGCAAGGAACAATCAGAGCCAAACCACTTTTTGTCCCCCTCCTTGAAATTAACAAAGGAAGAACATAAAAGAAAATCAATTGCAGGTTCAGAAGTGCATATTTTCATCAGGGCCTTAGTGCACCCTTTTCCTGTGCTCTGAGAAGAAGGTGAAGTTGGAGGTTGAAAAAGGTGCTGATAACAGGGGAGAGAAGAGATTATTGCTATTCCATGTTAATGTCTGCAATTAAAAGACACTGCAGCCTGTTGAAGTATAGCTCAAGTGCCTCTGGTACTCAGAGTCCTAGTGTGAAAAGGAGCAAATTAATAAATGGTTACAAATTCTTCAAAAATTAATTTATTCATGAAAAGCCTAACACATGGGTTCACAGCCAAAAATGACTCTTTAGTGTATCCACAGTGACACCTTACCACAGCTATCTCTGATTGCACCTTGCCCTACTTAATACACAGCGTCTCCCTCTCTCTTCACCCATGGGTGGGCTGCGTGTCTTAACATACCTCTTACATCTTCTCTTTGGTGTTACAGAGAGGGAGAATAAGGAAAGAGAGGGCGGGCATAAACAAAAAATGATCAAACCATCACTCTCACTCACTAACTAGTACACACCCTTATACTGTGACTTATTTGCAAATTTGATGTAATAAGGGTTTTAATTACTTTTTCAGACACAAGGCAATTATTATTAAAGTGGTAGAACCTGCTACAACCACATGACCATTCCAATTACAAGAAGTTCACAAATACAATCTGCCTGCGATCTAATAAATTCCCTGCGGATGTGTATTGAAGATGAGTGTGGCATGATGCCAGTCCCTCTCTCTAAGAGGCTGGGATGGTATCATCAACTACTGTGCAATCCCCACATTTGTACTGTCTAATACCACACCACTGGGTATACTAGGAAATGTACAACAGTCAATAGACACCTACAGCTAAAACTGTAATAAGTCTGGAAGGCCGGGAATTATTCTACCAGAAACATGAATGGAGGCGGCTGTCTCGTCACATCGGGTAAGAATTGATGATATCTCTTTCTGCTACACATGCACACACACACTCACTCACTTTCACACACGCACAGAGGGTGAGGCACCTGTGAATGACTAGGAACAGCAGACAGACAAGCAGACTTTGGAGTATCTCTGTAAATACATAATTGGATATTAGTGACATCATCATGCGATATTGAAATCAGTTCCTCATGGAAAACGACAGGTTTGAACCAAACAGGATTTCCAATTCATCAGCTGTTCCCCTGAAGCAGTGTCTTTCTCTCTGTCTTGTCCACTAGATGGCAGGAGATTTGCTTCAATCGTCACAGCCGGAGCATGAGCAGTTCAGTGTTACCCATGTGCACAACAGCAGGATCGGGTTCACAAATCCACATCTCGGCTGTCACAGGGAAAGGAGGGAAATGTGTTCTTAGGTTACGGTCTGGAGGAAAACTACTTCCCTACTGAGTTCAGCCAACACAGGCTGTGAACGTTCATCAATAATAGAGATAAATAAAAGTACAAAAAAAGAGTTGTGGGGACTCTTGGTTGTGCGAGTTTCTGTGAGATCCCTGCTTGCCATCTTTCCTTGTATCTCTGGGTTAAACTTAAGTTCTGCATGATGAGGAAGGAGTTGGGGAAACTCCATCGTTTCCGCTGGGTGTGCGGGAAGAGAGACCTCTCCGTGCCCTCGGGACTCTCAGCTCTTAAAAGAGACACAAGCACGAGAGCTTGCAGGTCAGAAATCAGCCACACAGACACATTCACAAACTCCTTAATCTAAGATTCCGCTTACACACGCACGCACGCACACACACACACACACACACACCCTCCCTGGTGCCAGCGTCCGAACTGGTCCAGATGTTTAGATGACATTGTCAAACAGCTGCATGGACTGCATGATGTTCTCATCCTGGACACAGAGGAGAGGCTCAGATGAGGAGACAATGTCATGACTCATTATCTCAATATCACTCAACCACAGGAATCCTGGGGAAACCAGCTTTCAGTTTTCACGTTACCTTTTTGCACGACTCTATGAACTCCTCTATGGTGACCACGCCATCTTTATTCCTGTCCATTTTCTGAGAGATAAAACACAGCAGCCAGAGATTAGCGTATGGAAAAGCTGTCCTTCATTATGTACATTATATTCTTTAGAAGAACAACATCAAAAGGATTTCCGTGGTAAAGATAAAACCTGGAAGAAGCTTTCCACGTGTTCTCTCGGGGCGTCGTCCTGCATAGTGGGGTATGTGTACTTCCCCATCATGTCATAGATGGACTTCATGATGTCCAACATCTCCTGCAAAGTAAAGGACAGAAGGAATCAGAATAAAACAGGACTAGACTGCAACTACCATGCTTTCTATTCACAGGTTTATATGACCACTGATATCTAATCATTGAATATTTGTGTCTGCGGGCTTCCCTGACAGTAGACTTGAGATACATGGTGTTCAAGAGATAAGTCTTGTGAGGCTGTGGTGGCATTGACCTTTGACCTTTACCACCTAATTCTAATCAGTTTATCTTTGATTCAAATGGAGCGCCAAACGTGGCAATAAAGAGATTTTCTTAAAATACTGGGTAGGACAACTCCAAAATAACGATGATTCTTTCTCCTCTTTTAGCTAAAATTATATATACAGTATGTTATATATCATCACAGGTGACGTGTGTGTGCGTGCATGCGTGAGTTGCCTCTTTGGTGATGCAGCCGTCCTTGTTCAGGTCGTAGAGGTTGAACGCCCAGTTTAGCCGGTCATTAATGGTCCCTCTCAGGATGATGGATAGGCCAAATACGAAGTCCTGAGAACGCAGGGGAGCAGTTTTACTGTGCAGTTTTGGTATTACTTAAATGTTGACAAAGAAGACAGAGTCAAAGCTTCATCACAGCGTGAATCCCTGTGGACCGTCGTGCAGAGGGGAACAGAGACAGTGCAGCGTGATGACTTTCACTGGGCCACACGCTCGTCTAGAAAACGGACAGAAACACGTAGCTCACCTCAAAACTAACCGAGCCGTTCTTGTTGGTGTCGAAGGCTTCAAACAGGAAATGTGCATACATACTTGAATCTGCAACGGTAGAGACGCACAGTCACCTGCGTGCCCTCAGAACACGCAGCCTTTGAAGAGCTGGGATTAGCAGCGAGATAAATATAGCCTGGATATAAAAATAATTTCAAATACAACTGGAGGCGAGCGGTTCCAGCTAAATATCATGGAATGAAAAATTGCCTTGCCTTTTCTCTGTGCACGTACAATAGTTCAGCACAGCACATTTACATTAAGTTAATTATGTACCAGTCTATTGTAATGATGAAAAGCTACGCATGCATTGCTGCAGAACCAAACAAATGATGCTGTTTACGCGTCCTGCTGTAATTTATGAAACAAATGACGACCGACGAACCTAAATGGAAGTGTGAGAGATGGAGCTCCTCAAGTTTAAAGGTAAGAACTGACAACTCACCTCCCTGAGGAAAGAACTGGGAGTAAATGTTCTGAAAGTTCTCCTCATTCACCACACCACTCGGACACTCCTGGGACACACATTTATGAATTTAGACAACTAATTTATTCTCATCTAGCACAGAATAATCAAAAGACACAGCGAGACTCTTGCCAGGCCAACATTAATAATCTGACTGTCGCACCAGATTTTTCCTTTTTACTCATATCTTTCTTTTCACTTCTGCCAGACCTACATTTTTGAAGCCTCTGTAGAGGACCTGCAGCTCCTTCTTCGTGAACTTGGTCTGCTCCTGCAGCTTGTCCATACTCTCAGGGCGATGGCACACGGTGGATAACTCAAAATCATCTTCCACGCTGTCTGTGTGAGGGAGAGACCAGAGCTAGTTTGCATTCATCACCACTCCACCCAACACCACCCCCCAGGGAAGGTCGGTGAACTGGGCACAGCATATTTTAATGAAGTCATCAAACTGACGGTGAGCTCATCATACAGTAAAAGTCCTATTTGTCATACACAGAGCTGTTTAAAATCATTTTCTCATAACATTGTGAATCATTATTTCATTATTTTGCAAGCCGAAATGCAATTTCTACACATAACCATGAGGCATAACTTCTAGACGCAGCAAACCTCCTCACATCTGTGATCCATTACAAGTTATATTACATCCTGTCACAAAACAAAGCATGGAGGGTGAAACATTTTCATAGTGTCTTGGGAGAGTCCTGTAATGAGGAAGCAATAGGGTTTAGTTTTACGGAAATTAAAATAGCAAAGAAGATATATTTTAAAAGGGGAATCTACCACAGTTCCCTCTCCCATCCAATATACAATATGAAAACACTTCATGAATCGTATGTTCTCAAACCAACCTGCTTTTGACCTTTCTCTCTCTCTCTCTCTCTGTCTCTCTCACACACTCTCTCACACACACATCCTGTAGGTTTGTGTGCATCTTATAGCTTTGCCTACAGCCTAGGTTTATCCTTACCACACTTCACAGCTTACCCCAAACCCTTAACTAGGGACAACACGGACAAAGACAGATCCTGAGGAAACAGCATGTTTCAAATCATAAAAGTAAAAACAAAACAAAACAGAGTTTTAGAGTCTTTAGGGTTGAGTGTGTTTCTGTCGGTTTGCGTATGCACTGAATGACCTGATGTTTCTCTGTGACGGCCACACAAGGTGTCAGTGAGAAACCTGAATAAACACATGGCAGGAAGTAGCAAAGTATAGAGAGTGAAAGAGCACTTGCTTTGACTGATAGAGGGGGCAACCGTGGGCTTGCAGCACGGCAGCAGCTTGAGGAATCGCTGCTTTATGGTTTTTTTGCTTTGGCTGGTGGAAGGATTACCTGCAATCGCCAACCATAGCACAAAGGTTAGACACCCACGCCCACTCCCACACACACACACACACACGTTTGCTCATGCACACATGCCTGAAAGACCAAACACGCACTTCATGCATCGCCTGGTGCCACAACAGACCAAATCATACCATTAAGCAAACTGATAACTGCCCGCCGACCTGGTTCAGTAATGGGATACCACTTCAAGCTGTAGACGTCACCCACAACGGCAGCTCAGCACGACCACCTGTCCTCTAACCAGACACAAACCTTCAAAACAAAACCAACAACAACAACGTTCTCATTCTGCTTTGAGGAGGACGCCATCTCGCGTCAGCCTCAACTGAGCCCCACCGCACCAGTTGAACTTCATGGTGCCTATTTACCGAACAATAATGGCAATCATTTGGAGGGTGTGAAACACGCCTGCATACTTACTCTTGCCTCTTAGTTTCCATGGTAACAGTCCCCTCACCCCTTTCAGCAGGACCCCAGCAGTCTGAGGGATGAAGGCCATGATGGGGTGAAAACCAATACAAGCGCAGTACCTCCACTGACAGCCTCGCCTCTGTGATGTGTCCGGCTGTTCTGTGAGCCTGCACCACGGAGCCTCTGGGAATCGGCCCTCCTGACCTCACAGGCTCTGGCGTCATTCGGAGCCAGAACAGGCCGAGCCCGTTGTCCAATAGATGCCAGATTAATACATCCGGCCGCTAAGCACAGCCCTGCCCTCTGCCTCAGGGTCTGTGGTGTCTGTGTGTGTGTGTGTGTGTGTTGCGAGAGGACATTATTATCCCTTTTTCCATAAGGACCCAACAGCTCACACAACACAGATGAAAGTCAAATACCGTGACGGACAGTTGCCGACAGGTATGAAAGTTTACCTGAGGACGTTAGGTAAGAAGCAGGAGACTGATTCTGTCAGGAGCCATGACACCCTCTGCAGAGGATCAGCTGATTTGATCAAAAGCTTCAGAAGCTGAATGACCCTGAGATGAGTCTGCGCTGTACACTGAGGATCTGTTTTCATCCCTGTCAGTTTGTTTGCAAGCAAGATTCAAAAACAACTGAGCACGTGGTCTGGGTCAGGGGGCGGCTTTTTGATCACACTGAGCACTTTCTTTAATGTCACGATCTGTTTTTATAGACAGAGATAGATTATAGATATCTCAGGGAATGACCAATTGATCTTCATAAAAATAAAGTCTGACCCATATAGGATACCTGTGTGTTTGTAAATCGGTGACGCTTCATTTGATTTACGCAGACCTTGGCAGTGGTCTGCGCTCTACTAAGCACCAATCTAGTTTTATGTACTCTGTCCTGTGGTTGGGTTTATTTACTGTGGCTTCATTATGTGTTTTACAAATCCGGATATTCAAAGCAAACATCAATATTTAAATTCATATGGGAAAATTGTGAAATATATATATTTTCCACTCCTTTTTAACCTGATTTGAACGGCTCTAAATGTCTGGATGTAGTAAGATAAATGTTTCTACATTTTGTATACAGAAAACAATCTGCCTTCGCTTTGCATCGGACAGATTTAAATTCTTTTATAGACGATTAAAGCAGAACCTCCTGAAAGCTGTAAATGTTTAAACATGATCACTTTAGGACACAGAGAGACACTTTTTCTGCCCGCCCCTCATGCGACTGCATCTCCCCTGTATTTTTGTCCTTTTTTGCTGGTAATGAAATTTCTTGATGTGATGCCTCTGAGGAAATGTACTCTGGCTGCCTTGGCCCAGTCTCTTTTGGAAAAGATATGTTTAATCTCAGAGGGAATAACCTGATTTTTAATAAGCACATACACACAAGCATATCTCTTTAAAATCTATCCATCTATCATCTATCTATCCATCCATCTAAATGAGTCTACTGTGGGTTTCTGTCGCAGCTGTTTAAAGCTGAGCTAGAATACAGGGGAAGGTGTGTGTAACATCAACTGATGTTGATGAAAACAAGTAGGTTACTGCCTCCTGACGCTATTAAAGTACCTTGCAATCATTTGAAGTAAAAAAGGACAAGGAATTCATTTTGCCCCGAGTGGATGGAAAAGTAAAAACTGTCTGGCATGTGGCATGCGTTTTAACTGTGCTGCAATTTGACAAGCGACTAGTAATGATGCACAATTACAGTTCAACAGTTTCCCCCGGGTCACACTGACGAACCATTGCGGCTCTTCAGGAAATATGTGGAAAACAGTTAAAGCTTGATAGCAACATGTTTTTGTGAGTGTGTGCTTAATGATTCATGAACCCATGAGATCAGAGACTTTTTCTCCAGGCACACAAGTTATCACAGCTATCTCTGAACTCATTATTACAGTTAAGAGTACAGTACAGTATAATATAAGTTTAATAAGTTTAATGCTGACGCAGAAACAGAATGGACGTGCAGATCCAACACTCGGACACTAGCTCTTGGCCCTATTGGCCTCTAACGAGGAGAGAACGCCATCAAATTAGAACTTCCTGCTGGATCAGTTGATTTCAAATGAGGCTGAGGATTTTTACTTCATGTCATTCATCTCCTCTCATTATTAGCTGTGCTCCAATACAGCATCTCCAAAAAGAGGAGAGAGGACTTCCAAGAGAAACAACAACAAAAATGCTCAACATCCAGGCAGCAAGACCAGCTGTATCTCGCCAGTTCATCCATTAACAAAGATGCGGTGCTGTCCATTTAACTTGATTCCATGCATTTATGCTGATGCTTATCACACCACTTTATTTCCTTCTTGCGCTTTGTCAACCCAGATGACACCACCAGGGCGTCCATGACAGAAACAAAGGAGGGTAAACAGCTCCTCCAGACGAGCAAACTGATCTGGATGTATAAAATGTGTGAGATCAGGCGAGTGCACCTGCCAGATGTTGGATGTCTGTGTCTGTCTATGTCAGTGTGGGAACATGACGACACAACAGAAAGGCCCTTGTCGGCTAACGGGTTCCAGCCCAACCTCCTGCTCTGAGGTGACAGTGCTCACCGCTGTACCCCCATACACAAATTTGTTGAAGTATTTGTTCCTGATACAATTCACAGGCACACTCTCGTGAAGTTAGTTTTGAATCTCCTTTGTTTAATAAATTCAGCCGTTCTAACGTTGTGCCTAAGAATGTGGGCTGGAAACATGGAAACACTGTATGTGCTCTAGAATTTCAGTCACACACACACACACACACACACACAGTACGCAGGACAATAAAGACCGTGAGTAACGTGACAGCTATTTAACCTAAATGACACTCCAGACGCAGAAGCTGAGTGTGCTGCTCCTAATGTCCCCCCACCACACTCATCATTCTGATTTCTCGCCCACTGCCTCTCTCCTGCTTTCCTACCATTTCTCTTACCTTCCACTGAAAGGTCGATAAGCCCCAGAAAGTGCATCAGTTTGAGGGAGCTGCAGACCACCAGGAGGATGCCCACGGTCTGCAGCCCCTCCACCTCCCACTTGTCTTTGAAGAACAGATGCATCCTTCCCCGTCCTCCTTTTTCTCTGCTTCTGTCAACAAAAAATTCCTCTTCTTGCGCCCCGGGGCAACCACGTTACCCCCCTCCTCCTCCCCCCGGCTCCGGCCAGGAATGCAGCGCCTTTGTCGCCTGCGTCTCCTCTCAGTCTCCCTCTATGTGCCGGCACTCGCCCATCCTAACTCCTCACGGTACCCCACCCGTCCTCCTCGGCGAAGGTGGATTGTTATTCTCCTCGCTTCTTCATCCAGAGCGGTGGGTGTGCGTGGCAGCAGGACTGTCGACTTGCTGCTCCACTCGCTTCGCCCTCGAGGCTGTCAAAGGTTGTTTAAGTTCCAGGTGAAGTTTGGACAATTCACTGTGTACGTCCTGGCAGGTTGGTGGATACTGTTCTCTCTCTCTCTCTCTCTCTCTTCCTGCTGATAAAGCTACCGACTCTCAAACTCTCTCCACTCTCTGCCTGTCCTCCCTCTCTTTCTCGCCTTACCTCCGTCACTATACTTCTGCTGTGTCCCTCCCCACGCTTAATTGGGTCAGTGATAGGACGGAGTGAAGGGAGGTAAGACATATAGGTAGGGAAAGGATAGAGGGAGGAGGGGGATCGTATGAAATAATTTTCTAATTGGGAGATGAGAAAAGAGAGAGAAGGAGAGGAAAGGAGGGGCTATGTAGAATGAACAGAGGAAATAACATCAACCGGGAACGTAGCAAGGACTGAATAAAGGACAAAATTAGGAGAAGAGGAGGAGAAGAAGGACTAACAGGAGGGGAGGGGGACAATTTGACAAACAGAGAAGTGAAGCATCTGAACAAGCAGCGACTATGGACAAACTCACAGATGTGCACATAAACCCACAGCCTGGGGGTGCAGTCTGGATATAACATCTATGGCATATGCAATCCAGTGCTGCGAGGGATATTTCAGCTGGGACTGATGTCACATCTGGCACAATGACATCCTACCACAGATAGACGATAACTCCAAAAAGTAGGACTTCAATCATCGTGAAGATCTAGTTCGGTGAAGAGGAAATGGATTTTTTGAAACTTGCCATATGGAATTCATATAACATATGTATTCGCTCAAGCCGTGAACCCAAGGGTATTCAGTGTGCTGGCTCAAGACTCTGTCAGCATTTTATAAACCACAGTGATTTATTGGTTAAACATAGAGGTCCCAGTCAGGACGGGATAGTGTCTGGACTGTGGTCAACCTATTAGCAACCTCAGTTTTAACCATTCACCAACGTGTGTATGAGCAAATTGTGGTGAACATCAGGTGTCCAGTTTGATCCAGCCTTCTTCCCAGTTTGCAGAGATGTGCCACAGAAAACATCTCCTGCTTCTTAACATGCAGCTCAATGAAATGAGAATGAGTTGTTGGGGGGAAATGTGCCAGATGAAGTTAGCACCGCTTGGTGGAATCTGGGTCTGACAGCATTCATAGCTAAGACAGTTTGTGTGAAAGAACCATCACTGATGTAGCACAAAATATTGGGGGGGGGGGAATAGTGAAGTACTTTTTCTCTCTGACTAACAATCGAGGAAGTGACAAAACAAATACAACCCAATTTGTCAGCTTCTAAATGAGATTACTGCTGAGTGGACTGTAAAGGAGTTACGCAGTATTTTGTCAGTGAGAAGAAAAGCCTGACATGATGTCTGAATGTGATGAGAGCCAGCTCATGATGATACTGAGGAATTGTGAATTCTGAGAAAGTTGCACCCTCTAATCTGTTTTATTTAAGAAGAAATGACTCATACCTGGATACAGCCAGCCAACACATTTCAAAGGTTAATGTTAAATAGACCCTGAATAATTCAGAACAACCCCCCCAAGGATGCTATGAAAATTCAAATGGCCCTTTACAGGAAAAAAAGCAAAGATGGCGTAAGATCCAGGCTTTTACCCCACTGAAGCATAACGCCGATGTGTAATTTGACAATGTTGATGATCGGTAAGAAACACTGGTGTTATTCACTGGTATCTATAACATATTGAGAATCAGCCACATTAGTTCACTCGAGAATGTCACTATGCAAATGAGCGTTTCCGTGTTCCGTGAGTCATTAACTCTTTAGGTCCCAGTTGCTCTGAATGTTTACTGCCATAGCGAACCCTGACCTTACTGTATATTACCTCACATAAAATGACTCTAATGAGTGACTGCAGTGACATAAATCTGGGGAAATCACAACTCAGGTGCCAGATACAGCACTGAGCTGAAGTATCGGGACTGTATCAAGCAACAAAAAACATAATTGCTCTCCTCCGCGGTGATAAATTTAGTTCTCTAATCTGACAGCCCAAATAGCAGTTATATCATCAGTCATGTGCATTCCCCACAACAGTTAAATGCGACTGCTTCACATTTTCTGAACTGTTATGTATAAGATACAGGGTTTTACTGGTCCAGGTACAAAACTAACATGATTATGGAAAGAACATGGATCTGGGGCAAATACATTAAGTACATGGTCAGGATGAGATTCAGCTAACAGGAGTCAAGTGGACACTTTGGGCAGGAACTGAATATAAAAAAATGCTAGTGATGGCTTTGCCTAAATTGTATAATTTCCTTTTTGTTTTATTTTCAATGGAATGGGCTCATCTAAAATCAATCTAAAAATGTTAGATTTAAATGGAGCAGGACGTCTCTGTGGGGGCTCATGTCTTTACTGACCACTGCTTCCCTACCATGTTTGGAAGGGGAAGGTGAGATGAGGAGTATTCAGCTGCAACTTGCAACTTCACCTCTAGGTGTCACTAAATTTGACACACTGAACCTTTAAACAGTATTATCATGTTGATTTGGGGCATTTGTTGTAGCAACTGAAAAAAGTTGAATCCATCCCTTAAAAAGATAAAAAGATACTAAACTTTGAACTAAACTTTTTTGTTGCCTCAAAAACTTCATCCACCCCTCCATCGGCAAAATGGCGAGGATAGTTAATGAGTGAATTTTCGTTTTAATTTGTCTTAATGATTGCACCGTGTGCATATGCACACGTCTGTCTCTCAGTGCCAGGGAGTAGGTCGACTTAGCGCTCGACAGAACAAAACCAGGGTATGGAAGGGAGTGTAAAATGTGGAGCTGGGGGAGGCAGAGAGGTCTTCAGAGGGCTCGGCGTGTCTGTCGTGTGATTAATGTTTCTCTGAGTCAAAATGAGACCTAGAGCCACAATGTAGCCGCGGAGCCTCAGGGAGCACACATCTTACAGCAGCCTTGTGAGACTAAACAACGTGCACTCACTCAGAAACAGACTTATGTTCTCTGCTACGGAAAATGACAAGCGCAATGCCTTTTGCCGTCGCAGAGTGAGTTCACGTCTAAAGTCAGAAACGGGCCCACGGACATTCGAGCTGTATAACCGTCAGTCACAGTCAGATAACGTGAGGGAGTCAGGTTTGACTGTCAAGGGCAAGAAACACAGTGAAGGAGGCGGACCATTACTTCAGATCAGACCTGATTGCAGACGTGTCTTCATCATCATGAAGATTCAGATAATTAAAGAGCATAAATGAGATGCATTTCTTATCGCATCACATTAGACATGTTTTGCATACAATGGTGGGTATGAGGTGACATAATCAGGCCAGTCAACTCTCAAACTCCGCCTATAAGCAGAATGAAATGGAGGAGTAGAGTGTGAGATGTTAACCTGGTCACAGCTATCTGTCAGTGCCTCTTACATAATGCATGAGATCAGGACATCTGCCACACGGCGAGACAGAAATGTAAGATCAATACATTACAAGTAAACAAAAAAGGGATCTCAGTCATTTCTCTCTTAAAACGTTTCTCAGACATGATCCCTCTGTGAGTCAGTCAGTCTCCGGCCTCTGAACCTGTTACTGTTGTCGTCGTTGCGTCTAATAATGGTGCCATAAATTTCCAGCTTCCTCCATAATTGCCCCAATCGTAACCCTGTATGTTCTGATTTACTGTGCTTGCAGGTCGAAAGATGCCCAGACGTCTACTGTAAAACCACGGTGGGCTCAATTTAGCCTTACCATTTTTTAATGGTCTAAATTACATTTAACCTCTGTTCCAGCAGCATCTCAATGACAGTGTGTGCATTTAGGGACTAGCCTTACTTTATTATGTTTATTATGTTTCTGACTGTTAAAACAAGTCTACAGCTTCACTTTATCACACACACAGCAGCTAAACACTAATGACAGTGTGTGACTAGCATGTTTGTTATCATAGGATCCAATGATGAAGTATAGATGCAAGTAATCCTGACATTCAGTAATTGTTGAGATCTAGAGTATGCCAACCCCATGGTGGCGCTATAGAGGGAACGACAGGGGTTTGTCAAAGTCATTAGGATACTTCTTCTCAGGGCCATTAATATTTATACATTTCATAACAATCCATCCAGCAGCCAATGACTGCCTTCCCCCAGAGCGGGGCCATTACCATGGTTACAAATGTTCAACGTTAAACCTAATTTAGCGGCGACGTCTCTTTAACTACAAATCACCACAGTGAAGCATCTCTGGAGAAGTTAGGAAAACAACAAACACGTCTCCCCAACTGCCGTCAAACATGATCACACAACAACATCACAACTGTATCTGCACTATATGTCCACACACACACAAACACACACACACACCCTCTGATTGGGTTAATCAGTTTGTACTTAATTAGTCTGCATAAGGCATATTTTGCCTGAAGCCAGACACACCCAGTAATTGAAATATATCCATATTTAGACATCTACCTGAGCAATTATTCCTCTCCAAACTGATTAAAATGTCTAAGAGGCGTGTGTGTGACTGTGAAGAAGACGCAGAGGAGGTCATTGATGAATGGTGCTCAAAATTGGTTAGTGTGTTTCCAATTAGATAAGTGAAAGAAAAGAACCATTTGCGTAGATCATTAGCTTTTGAGGATATTTTTAATACGGAGATGTGGGACAAAAACAGATCCATTCTACTGAGGCTCAGTCCTTTCAGCACAAACTACAGAGAGCCTGTAATGATCGGTGTTCTTTAGAAAGAGCTCACGATCAGGAGCGATGGGGGATCACAGGGTTTTCTCCTCTGAGGAATTGAGACATGACGGATTCATTCTGTCAACATGAACAGCACTTGTACTCAAATGAAGGTTTCCATGGTTTAAGGTAAAAATTTCTATACAGGAATGTAAATGTAACTCAGTATAAGGCAGTAGTTCTTGTTTATGACGATGAGAGACACATTAATCAAGGGTTTCTTCTTATGGAATGTTGTTGTGGGAGAAGAGCAGTGAATCAATTATTGATTCAGTCAGTTCATTTAATATTACTTTCATTCATTTATTCATATAGATTATATTCAGTTGATGTTTTAGTCATTTTGCCATTTACAATTTTTAACACAATCAGCAATCAATCACAATGTTTTCAATACATTATTAAAATGAATGAATTCAATTTTTTTTCAATTAATTTGAGTAATTTCACCATAAAGAATTAGTTTTCTTTATAAAAGATGACTGTAATATCAGATTTCTCAGCCGTGGTGATAGATTTACAGGGCTGAATAATTATTGTGGGGTAAAAATGTGAAATAATCTGTTCCAGTTTTTCAAAAGTGCACATATGTTTCAAAATTTCACAATTATAAATGAATATATCTTTGTTCAATTATTTAATGGGCACTATTTTGACTATCATAAATAACAGAAAAATCTATTAGTGAGGAATTACTCCATGGATCGATAATTAGGGGAAAAAAAGCCACAAAGAAACAGACTGGAGTTGCATATGCTGCTGAGTCTTGAAGGTACAGAGGCTGAGAACCTGTGATCCTCTCGACCGCATATTGCAGCAATTAACCTTAACACCTGAAGAGGGCAGTGCAAGGTAAGACATTCGATTAGCAACATCGTTTTCAACAGTGCAGTTCACCTCCGGCTATGCTCTTTGTTTCAGCCTTTCATTTAAATTCAGCTCCACGGACCAGCATACCAAAGGGAGGGTAATGAAAGATCACAAGCCATTAGGCAATGTCCACACACACACACACACACACACACACACACACACACACACACACACAGTAAACTTGTGTTTGTTATTATAACATGAAACAGAATTAAAGCGGTTTTACTTTGACCCTTACTAATGTCGATCCTTTGCTTTTAAGCTTTTAAAACAATGCATTAGGTGTTGTTGAGTGTTGCAGATGGGTCGTATTAAATTGGGTTTACATCACTCAAAACAATCCACTGAACTTGTTTCTGTCAAATCCAAAACACTGTTCTCTGCTGCTTCCTGCCAAGAATCGAATCAGGTAAACATCCCGGACAGGTCGATAATAATACAGAAAAAGACGGAAACTTTCCAGCAGCAGGTTTGAATGTTGGTTGCCTGTGCTTTTAACACAGTGCCAGCCTAAAGTTTTGCCTGTAGAATTGAATTACGCTGGGCCTCTCAGAGCCTAATCCTTTCAGATTACATGTAAAGACACCATAGTGTTTTTAACCCATTGTGTGCTCAGCCTGGGGACATTGCTGCTTTCTATCCCCCGAGATGAAACGTTACTCAGTTTTCTACTGGTGCATGTAACACAGAAAACCAAGAGATGGAACATTTATGAGTGAAGCAGCATGCAGGGAAACATCGTCAGACAAAAGGCTTTGCTATGTTCACAAAAATACTCTAATAACTTTGAATGAGATATTTTCAAGGACATTCAAATCCATTGGTTTATTCTCTATGTTATCATCTCTGTGCAGGCGTGTGTCACAGAAAGAGCAGCAGAACATCAACAACCTCTGCCTCTCTCTCTCTCTCTCTCACACACACACACACACACACACACACACACACACACGGCTCCTATAATCAAATTAAGGGAAGGGGAGCCAGAAGATAGACAGCGACAGAAAAGGGGAGGAGAGACACAAATAGAGAGACGAGTTGTGTATTAAATATCCCCTGTCTGATCCTCCTGTGTCCTGGGATCTCATCTTCTCGCTGGCTAGCCATCAAAGGGGTGACGGAGAAAGAGCCTCAGACAAGGACGACAGGGACAGTCTCCTGTACTGTCGCTGCAGTCTCATGACTGTTTATAAAGTTTGCCACGTCCATGATACTTGTTGTCCGGGTTGCCTTTAGAGGGGGCAGCCCCTGCACGCCTGCCCTCATTTAAACTTTCCACAACAGTGGAGTGAGTGGCTTCTTTTGGCCTCTGAAAACAAACCCCCAAAATAATGATTTCTTTGAAAAATCAAAAGCTTCAGGTGAAATATTGCGTTCTGTTAGGAGTCAAGGCACCGGTACGGATGAGTGACACAGAATCCCATCAGATCTGACAGTTCTAATGACCTCAGACCACCACCGAGTTTTAGAAGTGATGTGGCTGCCTCTAAATGGACTACACGCATGCACGCTCATGCACACACACACACTGCATTCTCCATTAGCCTGCCTATTTATTGAAGGGCAATTACCATGAGGGTAGATGGAGGTGCCTCTGTGTGTGTGTGTGTGTGTGTGTGTGTGAGTGTGTGTGTGTGTGTGTGTGTGCAAGAGAGAGAGAGAGAGAGAGGAGGGTAAGTGTGTATGTGTTTGTCTGCTTGGACATAAATGGCTCCTTTGCTGACCGCCAAGCAATTTACTTGCACTTATCCCCCTCTGTTATAATGTCTCATTCTTACACACACACACACACACACACACATACACACAGTGCTGATTACAGCCAAATATTATCTTAAACATGACAAATGATTTGCTGGCTTTCATTGTGTATAGGAAGAGGATGTTTTATGTTGTTCCATTATGGAGGTAAAACTAAAATTGCACACCCCGATTGTCTATCTCTGCATCACTTTGTGCAGCTTAGGCAATTGCTGATGAGCAGATTTTGGAAGATTTCATTCATCTAAAGTCCCTCCTCTTATAAGGCGACATTTGAAAGGAGGACACAATGGTGCTTTGTGCTAACGTGCCTATAAATGAGATCTATAATATAATCCATGTTTGGGATGGGATGTTTGCTTAGCGATGTTTGTCACAGTAAAAGTTGCGTGCAGTGAGCAGGAGTAGGAGCTGTAGCAAGTCAAGAGCAGCCACTGGACTCAGCCCACAGAGCCGACTTACAGGTGGCACAGGTGAGTCCAGGAATAAAAACACTACTTACCTTAATTATAACAAAACAGCAGAACTACAGCTCATTACCCTGAAATTATTCTTTCATTCGGTCCTCAGCACATATTTAACATTCTTTCTCATCTCAGTGAGAATCCAATCCTCATATCCTCTAAACTGGGAACCACAGGGATCAAACCAAGGGACCAAAAGAGAGGACCACTGTAGACAGTAAAAGCTGAGAGTGTGCAGGCTGCTGGAACATATGGATGACATTCTGCTGCCTAATCAGGTGTGAGCTGATAGAAAGGTAACAGAGAGTTCTTATATAAAGAGATGAAGCCGTGCTGCATGTCCCTGACACCCAGGACGTCATCCAGCTCAGAGCCAGTTCAATTTATTCTCATGTTAAAGGATGAATGAGACAGTGTGGCACAAGATACCACAGCTTTCATTCAAAGGGTGAGTGATCAGGGACAGACGGCTGACAGCAGCACTTACCGCAGATGCTAAGTTTCTAAGTAGCTTCTATTTAGTTACAGACATCCACTGACAGAGGAAGATGTAAATTTCAGTGACAGGAGGAAATCATGCGGTGTCTCTTTTCTTGTAGAACACCCAGACAGACATGTCTTGTTTATTTTTAAGATGTCTAAGTCGACAGATTCTGTGCATTAAGTGTTTTAAGAAGACAGAAAACAGTAAATGCCCTGCGAGCATCTTCCATCTCCACCTTACAAACTTGTCAGGGACACACTCGGGGCCTTGTAAACTTCATGTACCTCACAAATATGCAGACACTGCGTCGATGTCTCTCGCTTTGACTTTGATCGCTTGCGATTACCAAAGTATGTACTTGCCGCATGTGTGCGTTAAATCAGCGTAGGGTCACCAGCACAGCTCATTAACGTAATGCAGTCTCTTTATCTTGCTCGTTTTACTCGTCTCAGCAGAAAATGACAGTCTTCACTTTGTCAAACAGGAGGAGGCAGAGAAGTAGACATTTTAAGTGCAACAATATGTGATCTGTTCTTTTTCAGTCCATGAATTTGCACTGCATTAGTAGAAGGTCAGCTCTTCTCACACCGAACTAACTTTCCAGACTATCATTAATTTTTGCCATGCTACTAAATCCAGTAACTCATCGTGATAACCATTGATGAAAGTGTGTGTAATGCATAAACATAGCATAATTACACTGCTGATAGTGTCAGCACGTGGGACATTCAAGAGAACATGATGGAACAAGATGATGGCACCCTAGGAAGCAAGATGACCGTCCATCCGAGGAGATGGAAGTCAGGGGGCGAAAATAGAAGCGTTGCCACTCGTGGGGGGGGCTAGGCTAAAGGTCTACATTACATGGAGTATGTATTGGCTCTCCAGTGAGCACATGATTCTCCTGGTGGTCTCAGCTGCACAGCAGTTCTACCATCTGGACGAAGTTCCTCGAATAAAGAGCGAATTCATTAGCGTAAGTACTCACAGGGGAGTTGGCACACACACCCACACACTCACACACACACTAATTAAGTTAGGCCCATTTTTGATAACGCACGGTCAAAATATGCCAAAGGCTGCTGCTCTGAGTGCAAAACGAGGCCCCCCGCTGTGTGTCGTGCAGGCATGTGTATGCAGGGAGCTGGAGCGGAGAACACAGGTTTCCAAGGGGAAACTGTGTGTCACAGGGAAGACGACAGAGCTGCTGGCCAACCTTGACAGCTGGGTGCAGTCCAGCAGGTACATCAGGGACGGACAGTGTTGTTTGTAATGTAGTATGCAGAATAATCTAACAGAGCAGACTGCACAGTCAGATTTTTTTATATTTTTGAACAAATGTCATTTATAGCTTTTGCTTGATGATTTGTGCAGGGCAATCTGAGCAGTGAACGCTGAGATAAGAGCCCTTCTTTCCTTTTGTCAGCAAGACCGACAAGACAAGATAAGCCAGTGTGAACTATAGGTGAAATAGATTTCAAAAATATGATCGTTATTATAAGTACTGAAGAATGAATTTAGTGAAACACATTCAAACTTGTTGATTTGTCAAATCATATCCCGTCAACTCAAGTCACAAATCATGTTCTGACTACCATACTGAAATAAAATAAAATAAATGAGGTGTTTCTCCTCTGTTGGTACAGCTCATAACTAAAACTATAGGCAAAACAGAGCAAAGCCGACATCCCCTCAGTTAGATGAGTGCACACAGCACTCAGACCCACTCTGCCCATAGTGTTATCGATTAAAGGGTAAAAGTACACACCCCTGGGGCAGAGGGAGGCCTCCCACACAGCTAAAGTTACTGTGTGTGTGTGTGTTTGTCAGTGAGAGCGAGAGTGTGCTGCATGGCTCAGAGTGCCACTGGAAACCTAAACCCTAAGGCAGGTCTGCAGCCCGCTCGAGACCACAGGGAATGGCCAATGCAGAGGAAAATGTCAGCGCATGCACACGCGCACGTTCACCTGCACCAACTTTTGGAGAAGAGAAATGCAGTTGTTAGTTGTGCCATTACTAACCCGTTAACAAGCCAACAAATCCAAGAGAAAAGTTGTTACCTTCCCCGCCGACGGGCTCGAACATCCCAAACTGCTCCAGGACTTTGATGAAGAGACCCATGACCACCAGCACAGCGATCATCTCCAACCCATCCAGACGTAGCAGTCCACTGTCTGTCATCGCCCGGCACTGCGCCACCGAGCCAGGCCGGGTGAGGCCAGGCTAAGTCCGTCCAGAAACGTCCAGGAGCACCCTGACCTTGTTCCAACTTTTGCCGACTTCTCTAACTCACTAACTCTAGACTGATAATCACAAAAAGCAGGCTGCAGGCTACAGTGTAAGGGAAAAATAAAGTCCGTCAGCTCGACGTGAAGTCTGCTTCTCTTTCACCCAAAACCTCAGTGAACCTCACTTATCCCCTGGTGGACACCATGTTGCTGGAGCCACAGGCTGCAACACAGAGCTGCAGACTGACACAACACCTGGACTAAAGTTTCAAGGGCTTTTCTTTTTCTTTGCTCTCCTCCCTCTCCGTCCAGGCCCCCTGTAGGAGATGGATCTGGGGGCATTTGCTGCGCCTGCTTGTCCTTTGGCAGTGGTTGTCAGGAAGTGAGTGTTGTGATGGGGAAAGAGGTAGCGAGTGAGGGAGAGGCGGCAGATAAAGAGAGGGGGGGGTTGAGGTGGATATAGCATAGAAAATGCGAGAGAGGGAAAGAGTAACAGAGAGAGAGGGAGGGAGAGAAAGAGAGAGAGAGACTGGCCAGACAAATGCACACTCTCATACTCTGTGATATAGAAATTGTTTTGGGGGGGTGGATGAAGTGAACCCTCCTCTCCTGTGACAATAACTTCATTGATTTTTCTAATGTGGTTTCATTGGTAACAGGGAGAGTGTTTAAAAACAAATTTAACTAATGGGCAGAAAGTTTTTTAATCTCAAACAGGCTGCAGGCTGACTTCGCTAAAAGTTCCATCAGTCATATTCAAAGTAAAAGAAAGTGGCTTTGTGCCATGCCATGATTTTTCAAAATCATTCCATTATAGAGCAGAGCAGGTAGGTGACTGAGACAAAAACAAAAGAGAGAGAGGAAAAAAAGCCAAATGGTTATTTAAAAAGAGGGTGGGTTATAATATCTTACATTCTCTTGCAGGTGTATATGTGTGTGCGTAGCATGTGGATCTGCACAAGGATTTATGTGCAAGATGTAAAGGGCAGAGAGAGAGAGAGAGAGAGAGAGAGAGAGAGAGAGAGAGAGAGTCAATGTAGTTCCCAGTGGGAGAAGGGAAAGAAAAAAAGAAAGGAGGAGGGAAGAAGAAATGGAAATGCTATGAGAGGGGCTTTCTGGTTGAGCACCGAGAGGGGAGACGCTGATTTGTGCTGCAGCTGTGTGTTAAGTAGCATTATTCTTCTTGTTGAAAGGAACCTTAAAGTTATTGAAATGATTTGCTCTCATAATGGGCAGAAGGCATCGCAGGGTGCAGGCACGCCAAGAGCCGTCAGTGTGAATCATGACGACACAAGTTTCGGAAAAACGGTTGGATGAAAATAGAGGCCTGAGTGGTGTGTATTCTTATTCATTTATTCATTTTGCCATATGAGACATTAGGAAAGGCTTCATATTGAGTAGTAAATAATAAATAAGTGAGCGATGAAGCAATGGCCTCATGAAGGGGAAAACAAACATTGACTGTGCAGTAATGGCAAAATGGCAGATTACTTAGTCATGCTCCCTTTTTTCCAAATAGCTGAGATCAGTTGCTTATGAAAATGATCCCAGCACGGAGGGCAATGTCAGTGTTATTAATATTCTCTGGACCCTCCAGTGATTTACTAACTAACAAAGAAAATCTTCCCCTGCGCTCCCCAAATCATCAAACTCTCTGCCCTCCAGTGAGTCATTCCTGTGCTGTCTTGAGTTTGAAGATGACAAAGCCAATTCGTCACAGAGGTTTCCTTTCTAAAAGTCAGCACCCCCTCAGGCTTTTGGCTGAAACATATACATCCCAGGTTGCACGTGTTTCTTACATAAAAAAAGTGATTGCTAACATTCATCTTCACTTCCTGTCAGTAACAGCTGAGGTCGGGCTTCATAAACCCTCAAGAAGAATCAGTGCAGCTACTGTCTGCCACCATCCACCGTCCTGCCCCTCCCTGCCCGGCTCCCACCGAGGGTATCACGTCACATTATGCTGCAAAAATAACGGAATCTGAAAAAAAAGGTTTGTTCCCTCTTGTCTCACCCTCTCCCCATGCCTTCCTGCCTCTTCCTTTGGAGGGAGGAAAGGTTGAGGGAGGCGAGACAGCAGGGGTCTGACAAATGTGCTGCGTCTACATCCACCTCTGCTGTTTTCTCCTCTTTGTCGACACACCGCCTCCTGCATTTTTAACAGGGCTGCCTCATTACGGAGGGATGCCTGCCACATAAACATGTGGGTCACTCTGACGTGTACTCGCACACACACACACGGGTGCACTCAAAGATCCACACGCCGGTCAGACAAGGTGACAGGAAACCCGAGCGTACGTGACGTCACTCTCCTACGAGGCGTAAAGACGCACAACCTGCCACAGCAGCTTTCCCCTCTTCAGTCGGTGGCAGTAATGTATACGGGTTGTATTGAAGCTGAGCTCCGATAGCAGGCATGGTGAATGTAAACACAGGAACCTCATTCTGGCTGCATGACGAGTACTATATCTTCTCTGGAAACACATATTTACACTTTGAGAGCCAAGACTGACAACGTGAACCTTAACGATGAGCAATTATCCCGCTGAGCTGAAAGTTCAATTAAGTTCAGAAACTCAGAGCATTAGGTGTGTTTACTGCCTGACATCCACAAATGAGAGCTATTAGCTTTATGAAAATGTCTCCGAGGGTGAGCACACAGTTATCCCTTCAACCTCTGAAGGACATTCAGACCCAGAAAAGTGCGTTTTCAAAATTTTTAGAACGTGTGAAGCAAGATGTGGCTCGGACACCTAATAAAACCGATGCGTACATGTTTTGCTTCTAATTGATGGTGCTTGAAAACTCAGAGCTCTAAAAACAAAACTGATACGATCTCACTTCATCTCTCTCTCTCTCTCTTTCCACCTATTGATTTTTTTTTTCCCAGAATTTCTTCTGCTGCTAAATATACAACAAGGGATGATGCGAGGCGCGAGCACAGAGGGGAAGCTGATTGATAACCTGGAGTGTGATGTTGGCATTTGCGCTGACGGGTTCATGGGATCTGTGATGAACTAACGTGAATTGCTCTATCGACATGCGCGTCAGCGTGCTCAGCTCGTGCTGTTTATCGAATGAGGTCTCGGGAGAAAATATTCGAGGCAGTCAAGAAGGTTTCATGACAGATTTTAGCTCCCTCGCTTATAATACGTGAAATCACATTTCCCACAGTGCTCACACAAAAGTTGAGCTGCTGTTTGACTGGGCCTTACACTATCGATCCTTGCATGTTGCATTCTCCAATCCACACAATGTGTTAATTGGTGAAGGTGACTATTGATCTGCGCTCCAATAAGGCTTGACCGACCACGCCTCAGAGGTCTCTCTCACTCACACACAAGAACAATCGCAAGTGAACATATGTGTGTGAATTCCTATTAAGAATGGAGAGTACATCAGCTAAAGGGCTTACTTCTGCTTCTGCCTACTGAGTTCACACTCGACCAGAGATGTCACACGTCATAACTCAGGGGTCTGCGCGAGGACTTGGATGGGCGATCGATAACGAGACAGACGTCTGGCCAATCATGTTGTGTTCAGGTTCTACTGAAGTCACTGAGATGCACGGACGATCAATACAGATAAATATCAGAGCAGGACAGAAGGGATGGTTTGACAGGAAGACGAGAGCAGACCAGTCCAGAAATCGTGGGTCGGTTGGGCTGATCCGTCTTGTAAATGCTAAAGGGCAAAGATCAGACACTGCTGTACCGAATAGGAAAATACATCAATACTGCTATTTTAATACTCTTTTCTTATTGGTTATTATCAATATGCAGCTTATATATTCAGACATACACACAAGACCACAAGAAGATATCTTAGCATGACCGTAAATGCAAGTATGTATCTACTAAAACTTTCCCCTCTACTCTCATGCCTCACCAAACAAACCAGTGTAGCAAATAGCAATTAGAAAAAAGAAGATTCTAAAGAAGCAACAAGTTCCACTCACCTTTCCTCATAAACAGGAAATAGGACAGTGGGATTAATGACATGAGGATGATGGCGTAAAACCCTCCGATGCTTTCCTCTGGCCCACTCAGGTCGACCACAGACTCAAAACCCCCCATCACCTTGGCTAAAGCGACAGGTGAGAGACTAACACTGGACGAATACAGAGTTAGTGGCACGGCCCTCCCACAGCGACACATATAATGGTTCTCCATGTGGACTACGTGCACCTGTGCACATGCAAACACACATGTCACCTTGCAGCACCTGCCTTGATAAGGCATGTGTTATTTTTTCCATCGTGATGTACGGTTGTGAAGGTTTACAATAAAAGCTGCCTGCCGTCGATGAAATATTCAGCAGGTCTGAATGAGGCCCCGCACATCGTTCATGTAGCGCTGGTGCACTGACATGTTGTTGATGTATTTGTTACCCTTATGCCCCCCAGTAAGATTCTATACATGTCGAACAGCAACAAGTATGAAAAACCGGAGCAGCAGCAGATATAGGGATAAGCATACAGGACGTTTTCAACCCCTCAAGGTTGACTCGATAAAAAATTAAACTCAGGATTTGTAATAGACAATGAATTATTTATACCAACAATCCAATGCCGAGCGAGTGCATTTCACTATGCCAGAGAGAAGGTGCCGAACGGCTGAGAGATAAAAGAGAAGACAGGAAAGAAGTGAGAGGGAAGAGTGCAACAAAAAATAATTGAGTCTGAGCAGCAGAAAACATACAGAAAGTGAAGATATATACGAGGAAAGCACAAAACTTTCCTGCATGGGCTCAACAGTCACTGGGAGTTGACCGGTGCAACTTCAATCAGCCTCCACTAGAGGTCAGTGTAGATTAACACGATTGCCTTACCGAGCACAGGCACTCACGCTCTGTGCAGGAAAAATATTCTGCTCTTATTCCTTTATGAATTTTTTGCAAGCACGATCCCATCAGCGATGGGCTGATTGTGGCAAGAACAGTTTCACTTAATGTCACAGATAAATAAAAAAAAAAAGACCTTGTCAGACACAGCTCCATGTGCAAACCTTGACTTCAAATGCGAAGATGAAACATTCACGTGGAGGCTGAGTCTTCCCAGTGTGAGTGAAGAAACCACCTGACGCACGCGCTCTTTTCACTGACTCACAGCAGCCGAGCTGATGCCAAACGCTGTTGCTGGGCTCTTATCGTTTATCTGTTGGTGAATGAGCGTCTCAGTGGACAACAGCACAATGACAACAAGTAGATGCGAAGCTGAATCAGCAGCTCATCGAAATGAACTAAATGATCCAACCTGACTCGAAGGACAAAGCTGTTGGTGAATGAGCGTCTCAGTGGACAACAGCACAATGACAACAAGTAGATGCGGAGCTGAATCAGCAGCTCATCGAAATGAACTAAATGATCCAACCTGACTCGAAGGACAAAGCCACAACAGATGCATTCGGGGGGGGGGGCCTGCAATGTCAGGGTGGAGAACACGTCACGCGATCAGGGAGTCGTGTGAGCACATGGGGACACTTTTCTATGAGTCAATATCTGCAACCGGTTGATTGTATTTGGGAATTCGATTTAATGTAGATAACTATGGAGCTGCAGGAAGCAGATGATGAAAATGACTTTAAGGAGGGAGGGGAGCGAGAGGGAGACGAGAGGAGGGGAGGGGAGAGGAGGTGATTGTCTCTGCTCTGACAGCCAGGCCCAAACACTCTATTGTGTTAAATCTGTCAACTGTCACCAAAGAGAGCGAGCAAGAGAGAGAGAGAGAGAGAAAGAGAGAGAGACTGTCGTCATGGACACAACACATCAATACACACATACACACAGGTGCAGCAGATACTGATCTCATGGTACCACATACACACAATCACTCTCTGTAAAAGCACAATGCTTCAGATCAAGCTGATTTACAGTTAACTTTAACCAAGGTCTGAAGCTTATCAGACTTCTGAAATGTCTTTGCAATGTATAAAAAAAATACCACCAGTTAAGTGAATAATTTACACCGGGGCACAAAGTTGTGGCAGAGCTCCAAACCCTGGACTGTGCAGCTGTCAACAGACTCAACTGACTCGTGCAGTTTGAAATCTTTCAGGGAATGCGAATCATTAGAAGACTTTGAGACGTGCTGCTTTTACACCGTCTATCCACTAAGTGGAACTTTTTCAGTACGTACAAAAATAAAATTGAATGCCTCCCTCCTCATTCGGATCAGTCAGCCTATTCATCAAGTACAAAATATAGAGAAATAGAGAAATGTACCGTGCAACTGGTGCCACAGTCGAAAGGGAAAACACGCTTTCCCCTCTGTTCATACTGATATCGATCCCCACAGATCAGTGTTTTTGTGTTGATGTACTGTGGTCTCTCTCTCTCTCTCTCACACACACACACTCACCTCATCTATTTTTGCTTTTGTTCTGTGCACTGGTAAAAACAGCACAGACAGGCGTTCCCATTTCATCTATTATATTGTGTCGGTGAAAGTATTGATCCAAGACAAATGTTACACACACACACACACAATGCTGTGAGTTCTCCATCACATGCGGTTAAGTTTCTGCAGTGCTCTGATATTACCAGACCTCGTGGACACGACAAACCTCATTATCATGGCCGTGCAGGCTATGGCGCCCATTAGTATTCTGCAGAGCGGGCACGGACACATGCACGCTCACACACACGCAGGTCGAGTAGGGTTATTTCATAGAAGAGCTGCAGTCCCTCCCAGAGGATAATTGTCTCTAATCCTCTTCCTGCTACTGTTCCCTTTTTGAACATTTGTCTGAAGAGTTTCTATTCCCAGCCTGTATAAATCAATCCTTTCCGGCAGGAATCAAAAACATGATCAACCATTATTTTCTACCAGGTCTGCCATTATAGTTACTTCTCACCACTGACCTCAGTTCAATTTTTTTTATTTATTTTTTTTTACAGTAGTTTACTTCCTGCATGATGATGGCAGCACGTAAGGACTCTGTCTCTGACGGAGGTTTCTTTCTGTTTATTTGATCTCCACTGTCACCAAGTGCTTGATCATTGTGGATCAACTGCTGGGCTTCTCTATGATATTAAAATAATATATGAGAGGATTTGGTGCTATACGCATTATCAGAGTGTTGTTTTTAGCTCACGCACACACACACGCACATACGCTAAAATTGCTTTTAAGTTTCCTGCGCTGATCTTTCACAGCAGCAGGCAGGAACACAGGTCATGACGTGTTGCACAGTGTGGAGTGGGCCTCTGCAGCTATAAATAGCTCAGAGAGGAATCATATTTGGAGGACTGGAGGTGGGAACTGATGAGATCACACATACCGAGTGTGTGTGAGCACACACACACAAGGCTTGGATACTTGAAAACGGGGATGGAGTCAGACTGACATCATGCAGCCTTACAGACGAGCAGACAGGACAGCGGGGAGGACAGCGGGGACAGGCTGAACACAGCAGCACGGCTTGGGGGGGGGCTGTGAAGTGACATGGAGGTGGATATCCACCTGCCTGGTGGAAAAAACAAAAAAAACAGGAGGGGGGTGACTGGTGACTGGGATGACGAGAAGGGGGGTGGTGAAAGTGAAAGTGTGAATGATGATGAGAAACCAGAATGAACTGAAGATGTAGCTACACACTCTGACAAATAGGACATGACACCGCGGGCAGGAGACGGTCTGATATCCATGAGTGTTCTCAGCATGCAGCCTTTCAAGGACGTCACAGCATTATTAACACATGAAAGTGGAACACGGATGTAACATGCACCATCTCACACATTCTGTTTCCCACATGAATATGATTTGAATATGTTTAACTTTCACCAAGGACAAGAAGACTGTCAAGTGACCGGGCTGTAATAATGTGTCATTACAAAATGAGACGTCAAAAACTCTGAAGCCGAAGTGAAGTTCCAAAGCTGGAACATGTCGTTTATCCTTCAAGTAGTGACTCAGTCTATCGCGAATTATGTTTCAGACACGACACAAAACGTCTTCCTGAATGAAACAGAAGCACAAGCAGAGTGCTGCTTCATGGTGGATATTAAAAAAAAAAAACATGACATAAGGTTTAAATGTTTGTTTTGATCTTTTTCAGTGGGTTTGTGCGAGAGCAATGCTCGCATCCAGCGCATTATTACACACAGACACACGCGCACAAATGTGCACGTCACGTTTCTAGAGCACAACTGACTGACAGACGTCAAACTGACACGGAGTGTCACTCGAGTGTCACTCGAGAAAATGACAAACAAGCGACACATTTACAGTGACAGAGAGAGGAGGGACTCTGAGGGTTGGTGTCAATCAAACACAGAAGTGATGAAATGTCTCAGGAGGGCAAAATATTTTTAATCTATCTCCTTTTTTATGGTTTTAAGACAAAGAGAAATAAAAGAACCTTTTTGAACCAGGTTTCAACACCAAATTGTCATTGTCACCAAAACATGGCCGTGTTGACAATGTGTGGGATCTGATCCAAATCCATACCAAAGTGTGATAGGTTCCAACCAAGAACAAACTGTTATCCTTGCATCACTGTTGCTGCCCCTCCATCTTCCTCACTCCCTTCCTTATGCTCTCACCCACTTCTCGCCCTCTTCCTGCTCCTTCTCTGTCATATCAACTGGAGGTCAGCGGCACAGTCTCCCAAGGTCGTCGCCGTCCGAGCTCTGTCCCCCTCACGCATGGATGCTTGAGGGGAACGGACAGCTCTGTCCCAGTTGGGGACCATCAGACTTTTAGTGCCTCTGACCACTGGGCTCCCTGGTGGATTGGCCCGATGTGCATCCTTTCTTTGTTCCCCTTCACTGCCATCCATTAGAAAGAGCGTGACTCAGAGCAAAAGACGGACGGACGGCGGGGGGATAAAGGAGTGGCTGGAAGTGCGGTGGAATAAATCGAATTAAACTGACTGAATTAGTTTAAAATATTGATGGGATTAGTCCAGTAGAGTCTAATATACTGTACCTTTACATTAGCCAGCTAATATGGAACGCAGGAGGCTTTTACACTGATCCTGTTTTCTACACCTTGCTCCCTGTTTTGGGGTTTTAACTCCTACATCCACACTGGAGATGGGCTACAGTTTTTTGGTCTCTGTCATCCTCCAGGTGGACTGAAGCGCGGTGTGTTCGTGGTGAGAAAACAACATGAAGCCACCGTAACAATGAGCTGATTATTATTCAGATCATGGCAACCATTTTCTAATCTTGCTGAGGTGTCAGATGCTCTACGCGCTTTCTATTTTCCTGGTTGCACCTCTTTGATGGATGAGGTGATTCACTGATGTTCCCTCTTTTCTCTTTGGGAGCTGATATTAAAACAGAGTTACAGCATCACAACCACTGCACAAGGGGCAGCGCTCTACTAAGATGATTTATCAAAGTGCCCATACATTTAAGACTGACTTTAACTTAACTTTAATCAACTTTTATCATGATTGACATCATCAGTCATCCAGGCTGTTTCGCAAGCACGCTAAGATGAGATGGACTTTGAAGTCTTGAGCATATATAAAATTTCTGTTAAAAAGGAATAGCTGACATGCATATGCACACATATACATACTGCAGTTTAATAACTGTGCATACTGTCAATACTGTTAAATCCATGGGGGTAAATAAAGATTTGACAACATGACAGCTCCCTAGAAATGAAGCCAAATCTTGATTTTAATGATATTTTATTAAATTTAATATAATTAGAGTGCTCACTGATCCCGCAGGGCTAACATAATATCTCACCTTTTTAAGATGAAAGGGAAGAAATACCCAGATCCGTCCAATTATAAGCATCCACACGAAGTTATGCATCATTCTAGAAGTAACTGGCCAAATTAACCCTGAGTGGCTGATACCAAGAATGTTAAGATTTGGTAGGAAGTTAAACAATTGGGGATAAAATCTTTAAAATGTAGGATTACTGCCAAGATGTTAAGATGTTGCATCAGGCTCTGGAGACTTTTATAATGCATTGATCTTAAAATCTATTGAATTTGAGCCATTGCGTTGTTGGTTCAATAATATGATGGATTTATTTTGTTGCATGCTTCTTTGATTCATTTTATTCTATGACACCATCATTAATAAGGTGACCTACGGCTGCAAAACATCCCTCAAATTAGAGACTCAAATGTACACGCAGGGGTCACAGTCACAATCACGCAGCAGTGGGAGTGAAATTGAGCGACCTCTGAGGCATTTAATAGCTATAGTTAGCTTAGATTTATTCACTGCTCTGATATCTATAGTTAGCAGTAAATTTATCCACCTGCCGGGGGAACCTGTCAACCAGAGGGTCTGAAATACACAGAGTCCATTGAGTCGGTTTCAGCCTTTCATGACAGAGGGGCTGCCTGGAAAGAGCTGATTAGAAAATTAATTATTGATCAAAATACTACTAAAAATTTCCCCCTGAAAACTGAAAAATTGGAAACAAGTCATTAAAGGTGTAAATTGGATGTTCTGAATTTCAAATCAGGGCTATAATTCTTTAGTAATGAGAGTGCGTGAGTGTGTGTGTGTGTGTGTGTATGTGTGTGACTTCTAAGAGCACGGATGAATGTTTGCATGTGTGTCTACATGTGTACATGTTTCATCAATCACAAGAGAAGATCAATAACTTCCTAACTGTTCTCACCTCGTTGTGCTTAATGAGAGACTGAGTGTGTTGAACACACACATCACACCTTCCTCATTCGATGCTGCACACACTTCATCCTTATTTTCTCTCTATCCTCCACTGACATCAATCATTTACTTTGATCTGGCATCTTTGGTACACAACTGAATAATACATAAAATAAATTTGATCAGATTAAAGCTGCAGGTTTCGAGGAAACATCCCCTTGATCCAACAGCACTGAAGAAGTACCGTGAAGTATAACCTGCAAATCATGCATCTGCTTATGCTCAGGTCTGGTAATGATGCAACAGTCCTTGAAGCAAGGACAAAAATATGATTATCAAGAACTGACAGGAGTTGGTGAATCAAACACCAAGAGAGGAGAGATGGAGGTAAAGGAGAGTTGGCAAAGTAAAGCTGGCATCAACAGTTATGTAAAAATGTTATGTGCCCAGCTGCTCTCTTCATCATATCCTGCTTCCTGCATGTTCTAACTTGACTCTAGTCCTCACCTGAAAGAGAATCTTAAGGTCTGTGTTGTTGGAAATAAGCAGCATGACAAGAAATATCATGATTTAAGTTGAGATCAAAAATTTACCTGACACATGGAAGTTGGAGCTGGATTTGTTCGTGGATACATCTTGGCGAAACAAGACATGAACACTTAGGTGTGTTTATGAGAAAAGATTAAATCAAAATGTTACTAAGTTAATTGCATCAGTGCAGAGAGATAGGAAAAGTTGAGGGTGTTCCACTTGAACAATCTCAGGTCAAGGAGAGAGAGCAGGAGGAAGAGTCAGTCCAACATTACTGCAGACGGACGAGTGCTTGAATCTCTCTGTATTAACAAATGTTAGGAAAGTGTTTTAGCTAGGTGTACACTGTGTACTTCATATATAAATTATACTTCCACTATGCAAACACAGTACAGTCTGTAAGTTAATGTATTCTTGTTTCTGTCAAGGCGTTGTCAGCTTGATATACAATGGATCGTTTTTAAAGTAATGGCCTCTTGGGAAAAGAAACTGCACATTCAGCAAATTTTTAAATGTGGGTGAAAAAAAAAATCTAATCAGAGCAGCACAATGTGACTGTTAAACACGGGGAATCTTTCCATTTAGACAGAAACTACTTGATAAGTTGAAGGTTAAAAAGGAGAAGATGGAGTATGAGGCTGCATTTCAGCACCACGGACAGAGACGCATGGAGGCAATACACACGGCCGCTGATTCATTTGAAAATCACATGTGGCTTTCTATATTTCATCCCTTAATCTTTCTGGCCAGACACAATGCATATAAATAAATTAAAAAGGCAATTAAATGTTTCATGTCTGTAAAAAGTAATTTGTTTCTTTGAACATTTGGTTTTGTAACACGCTGTCTGCTGTCTCTTTCTATATTATCAAAAAGGGGTATATTGGCTTCTTCCTTTTATAGTGGTGCCAAAAGAAGAAGAACTCTCTGACTTTACAACACAAACACAGTCAGGTACAACAGTGATTCTGGACAAGATAAAATAAGTGACAGTCTGCCAACAACAACAAATGTTTTTTTATGAAATGTCAAAACAAATCCAACACTGACTGAGTCAAAAGGGTTCTATTTGTGTTTGTCTGTTGTCAAGCACAAACCACATGGTGTGAAGGTTTTAAAAAAATAGTTATTTCTAATTTCTGACTGTGAGAGAAAAAAGGAATAGATGAACTAAAACATCATCATGATTTTTCTTCAATAGCTTTGTTCTATGCCAAATTCATTGCTCATTTTATGAGATTATTCAAAAAATGCAAATTACAGGCATAGTAGGCTGTGCTAAATTTCAACCTAAGAAATAACAGTGCAACAGTGAGGTTTAAAAGATGGAAAATACTTCAATACTAAACAGCGACTGTGTCTATGAGAATTTGCCAGTAACTCAGCAGCCCTTCTGTAAGTCGTGTCTTTGTTTTGCAGACTGAGCCAAGGCCATGCAACGTTTAAGCACTGAGGTGTCACTCCGCCCTTTAAGGGATTCTGTTTCTGCTCTAACTCTCATCAAAGGAAGACAGTTCCTCCACCTCGCCTAGTTTTGCCCCATCCACCCCCCACCCCCCACCCCCCACAACCAGACTGCTACTAATAGAGGTTTATTTTTAGCACACGTGTGAGTGTGTATACACATGATGGATGAAGGTGATGTTTCGCACCTTTCTCATGAGGTGGGGGGAGGAGAATAAGGGAGGGCCAGATGGAAGGGAAGGGAGGACAAGAGGCAGGCTTGGGAGCGAGCACACACGCTGGGAGGAGAGCTGTTACTATACAGGAAATGTGGAGGGGAAGGATGTTCGGCGAGGGCATTGGACGGAGCCTCCACCTGAAGCCATCCAGCAAACTGACCCACAGGCCTCTGAGGATCAACAGGCCAATCTGCACCAGATAATAATGCTCTTCTTCAGAGAGATGGAAGATGACGGGAAGGACCTGATGTCCTGCACCCCCCCAATTTAAAACACAGCTCACGTCGATGCCTTCGCTTTAGGCAAAAACCAAAACATAATCACGTTTCTCCCTTCTTGTCTTTTCCTCACTATCTCCTGAGAGGAGGACGGAGAGGTTACGCAGACGTAACCTGCTGTAAATCATGTTGCAGAAACAACAGATACCGCTGCGGTATAGATAGTATAGTGTCTGAGAGCCAGAACAAGCTGAAGGCTTGACTCAATTAGCACGAGACAGAGCGAGATGTGAACAGCATGGAGCAGATTAGGGCTAAAACTGTGGGACACATGCCGGAGAAAACAGAGGATAAGGAGGCAAGCAACAGATACGCAGAGGGATTATTCAGCATACACAGAGTGCACAAATAACTACAAACCAACTGTCGCTCTCCTTTAAATAGCCTGTTCTGAATTCAGCATTATAAACGGTGGCACGTGTGAAAGACGGAGTCATTCTTAAATATAGATCCTTCTTTCCTGCACAGGCTTTGACCTTGAACTTCTACAAGGAGTTTATTTTTAGGACACCTTTTTTATCTCAACTGTGAACGTGCAAGTCAGGAGGTGTCAACTACAGACAGAGACAGAGGCGGATGATCAGCAAGAAAACTTCAGTGAGAATCTTCACAAGTCTGGCGACAGAACAAGTGTTTCGTGCACGGCGTGACAGGATGTGGCATTTCTCGGGCTTATTTTAGAGCGATTCTCCCTCTCTTTAATCATTTTCCATACACATAACAGATTATCAATTGACAAAGCAGCTGTCACAACTCCGAGCGAAAATAATAATCTCAAATGAAGTGGAACAAAATCGTATAAAATATTTTCCGTCAATCTATCTGCCCTGCGAGTCATATCTCCCCAAATACTCGAGGCTTCGGCGCTGCTGCCTGCTGGGTTTCCATATTGCCCATTACGTGCTGATATGAGACAAGACCCGGCTCAGTATTTACCCCACGGTATAAAGCAGATAAGCGGGGGACATCAGCTTGGAGTTGAGGTATCGATGGTAATGAACAATTCCCTTCCCACTGCGAGCCCTTACCACACACTGTGAGATAGCTTAGCACTCTCCACACACATGCTCACACACGCTAACCCCCGCGAGCACTCATCAGAATTCCGCATCACAGGCAAACCATGTTTTATTCATTTTGACGAAAGTTGATGTTTGATGTCAATTTTTGTCGAAAGCGGAGGGAGGTGATGGACAGGTGGATAATTTGTCAGAGACAAGAGGGAGGGAGCAGAATCTGGAATTTAATAAACTCTGCTTGTGCTCCAAGGAGATAAGTTCAGAGGAAAGATATGTACATATTCCTCAACGATAAAACAATTCATTCCTCCAACTCAAAAGTGTCCAACAGGTATTTAATAAGAGTGACCACCGAATTTTGACAACTGAAACTTAATCAGTTCTTCTTTGAGTCCTAATGACAACTTTTAAAAAGTCAAGGAAATTCTGTCAGGCAGCTCAAGCTAAAAACACATCATGGCCACCTTGACGTCTGACTATTCAAATTGAATCAGTTTGAGTGAATGTTTGTTACCAAATTGGAAGAAATTCCCACAGCAGGTTCTTGAGATGTTGCCTTCACGGAAATGGGACTGATGGGCAACCTGAAAACGAAATGCCTCCGGCTATCAACGGCACAGAGGCATGATAAAAAATGTAATTGCAGAACCAGCTCACACACACATGCAAAGCTCAGGAGTTCTATGTTGGGGCCCAGACTGGGACAGGGCATATTTTATTCAGGTATAGGTTAATAACAGAATCTCTTTGGTCATAGCCAGAAGTGAACAACAAAGAGAGTCGGCCTCAAGGTACCAGAGCTGTGTGTGTATTTCATGTGTAATATACCCTCGCTGATGTTGAAGTGTACAAGCCCCTAATACAGGAAGGTGAAGCAGCAAGGCGGGGGAGGTAATCAGGTTATTAATTAGAAAGTACAAAGCTCTAATGGCCTCTGGAAGAAGATTAACGCCCAGTTTCTTTTAGAAAAATGTCAAAGCTCCTAACAAATGACTCCGGCTCAGGAGGAGGAAATGAATGTGACCATCTCCTGATGCTCATATGTACAATGTGGGATACAGGTGAAAGGTTCCTGTAGTATAATAGCTGTGGTGGTGTGAACTAAATTTGAATAAAGTGGAATGGACAACCGAAAAACATAATTCCTTCCACCTCCGGCTTTTAAGAAAATTCTGTAATTAATGCGCATAGAACTCATTTTTAAAATGCTGTCCATATATCATACAGGACATACAGGACTGCTGTGCTGATATGTCTTGTGTACTCATTAAGTATTCAGTTACCCCACCAGTTACTGCTAGAAGTAATAGAGAACTGCATCTAAAATGAACAAGCTGCTCTCTGCAGGAATGAACACAGCGTGTACGGCTGCCCGTTCACAGCTTCCACACACATTCATCTTCACACATGAAATATTGATTCAAGGTCATTAATCACAAGCTAAAGTCATTTACAAGGCACAACAATATGTTTGTGCTCAGTTACTGTGGCGATGATATGTCGTATTAATTTTACTGGGAAAACAGTAACAAAAGGCTTTAAAAAAATCTAACATCTTTAACAATCTTTTTGTTTATATCAAACCACAGCTGTTATTAGTTAAATCACCACTGAGGGACGTACATTTGCGCTAATTTATCGCAATTAAATTATATTGTAATCTGCTTAATTATGAAAACAAAGATACAAACAATGAATGCTGCATTCTAGTGTTCTGTAAAATAATGACTCGCAGTAGAGGTGTGTGACAGTGATGAGGACAGAAGGTACAGGAGCAGGAGGGGGGGGTAATATAAGGAAAAAAGGAGACCTGAGCTTTCAGCTTAGACTCCTTATGACTGACGTAGATAACAGATGATGTCACGAACCAGAGTGAAGTGGAAGATGGTGTGTCTGCAGTAGTTGAATGGGAAGGTATTAACTTAATACGTGTGTGTGTGTGTGTGCAAAGCTAAATGAATCAGAGCTACTCGCGATTAGGAAGATCAACAAGGTTGCAGCACACGTGGACATACACGGCCACATCCACAAGCTATAACCACATTCTGTTCAATAACCACCTCTCCACATTTGGGCTGTATAACAACCAACACTGATTGTAACTGATGCAGATATGAAGGTGCAGTAGACAGCGCCACATTAAGAATAACTGCTGTACCTAATTTACCCAATGAGTTGTAATAAAAACAGCAATTAACCTTTAAGGCCATTTGTCTTCTTTGCATAGGTTAAGGCACTGTTGGGTTCGCACACCGTGACGGCAGTGACGATTTAAATGGCACGTCCTTCAGCAGCCCGACACGGCCAGAAATGCCACGGAGCTGAAATGCCGAACTCTGAATGGCCTTGATGAAATCCCTATGTAGCAGCACTGCCATTATACAGTTCAGTCCTCATCGGCTCCTATTGCACTGAAGCAGGCGCCTCCTCCTGCTATTGGAGCAGACACGCAGGAGCCTGTAGTCATGGCAACCCCGTTCTGGGTAAACTTAAGGATGTGTATGTTTGCACATGCAATCACACACACACACAACAGAATACATGCTCATATGATTTTTATTAGTCCTAAAACTCTTAAGTGCTTACAATGTTTTCACATTTTACTATGAAGAGTTTCCACATTAAAACTTTATTATTGATTTATTTCTATTTATCATGTATCATATATAACATTGTTTACCGTGGTAGCTAGTTATGGCCGTCTGAACTAGTTTCCTCTGCAACATCATGTCAAACTGCATTATTTACCAGTGTTCCTGTTTCCAGACTATATAATGTGTAAGTGTTTGTTTGTGCATTATGCACGCAAGAGGAAGCCAGCAGATGTCAGGAACATGTATGCAGACAATTAGTTCAGTTACTCATACACATCAGCAGATAATCACTGTCACTCCTCTCCTCCTCACAGAGCTTCACCTTGCCACTGAGTCTGTGAACCTAATACCAGACTTGGGTAAACAATACGTAAGCGACATGTCACTCATCCAGTTGGAATGAGTGAGAGTAAGGGATTAAGTTTTTAATTTTTTTTTTTGGGGCTTCCTTAGCTCCAGTGGTTGTAGTTTAAATCCCTGTGGGCGAGCAGCTCCAGCTCATTTGTTACGTCAGCTTTGGTTCTCTAATGTGTCACAGTCAAGGTCTGAGGAGAAGTGCAGAGACGTAGGGAGCTCTGAGGATCATTCACAGTCATTGTTGGAGCAGTGCACGAAAGGGGAGCTTCTGAGGATTACTGAACACTGTGAAGTTGTTAAAGTAGAGAGAAAACATGACTTTTCTTTTCATTGAGGCTGAGAATGTTGTGCAGACTGCCAGCCAGCAGCTCCGGAGAGCAACAGAAGCAGACGCTGCTGCAGCAATTGCTGTCAGAGAGGGTCAAGTATGGAAAAGGAGAATTTGAAGCTAAAACATAGAAAACTGAAAAAAAACTAAAGGAGGGTAAAGCTTTCAAATGTGGTCGTAAATGCTCTTTCTGAGTTCAGTTTAAAATGCCAACAATGTGACATCATAGGTGGTTCCAGACTATTTCAGACAAATAAACAGAATTCCATTACTTCTTCCTCTTCCTATAATAATAATGATAATGATCTCTGAGGTTTTCAAAGTGGTAACCAGCTCCTTATGCAGTGATTAAAGAAAATCTCCCTTAGCGTGTGTGTGTATCTGTGTGTGAGTGTGTGTCCATGTCCAATAGTTCCCTTCAGAGAGCACGAAGCTCTGCAGATGTCAAAGGCTGAAAAGATAACAAGAAGAAAAGCAGAGGTGGAGATGAGCAGCGCGGATGTCACATTAGCATTCAGACATCGCTCTATTGACAAGGTCATCTAAACACCGCTTTATCTCCACCTCCAAGGATCAACCGCTGGGATTCAATAGAAGCACCCCACTCGGCTGTGTCCTCCCCAAAGCAATGTGAGCTGCTGTTCAATATCACTAACTAGAAAAAAGACAGGAGGGTAATGGGTGCCAGGCTTAGCCGTGGGCTGTCGATAGGGAACGTTACAGCGGATATTTCTGTCAGAGCAAGGCAGGGATAAACTCAGTGGGACAAAGAGTGCGAGGACATGAAAGAAATAAGTCTTAAGGAAAGATTTCGCCTAAGTTTCCAGAACTTGTATCTTGTCTCAGTGCAAGGATTTACATCAGAGAGTGGAGTGGAAGGGCTCGGGGAGAGCCGGAGAGGAGGCTGGGGATGGGTGAGTTGATGTCATACTGAGTGCTGGCTGAGGGGCTGGATGAAAGGCTGTGTGAGTCTCTCTCCCACTGAGAGTTTCTCAATGGAGGTGGAATGCCACAGGCTTCCAGAGGGCAATCTGTTTGACTGGCGGAGAGGGAGCAGGGAGGGAGAGAGATGGAGGGAGGGAGGAAGTCAAAAGGCAGATAGAAAAAAGGGGAAAGAGTGAGTTCAACCCCGTCAGCTCTCTAATTCTCACTGTGCATACTGATCAATGGTTCTATTATTATGCATAAGAAGTGAGCAAAGTGAACCAGCATATGCTCACAAGCCTCCCTCCATATGTTATGCAGAGAATAATGACTACAATCTTTACACTATTTGATGTCTAGGCTTTGTAACGTCCCTCTGGAGAGAGATAAAACACACACACACACACACAGTTTTACAATGATATGCACGTTAAGGGTCTTTTCAAATGAGGAGTACATCTGCTCTGCTGTCATGGAGAACTGAGCCACACAGACATTGAACCAACCCGAATCATCTGCAAAGATAATAAACCACATCACGAGCTGCACACACTTCTGCAGACTACACAACAAAACTCCTGTCGAGACCATTCCCACTTTCCCCTTCCTACGCAAAAGTCGTGCAGGGCGTGGAGTGGAGGTGGAAGTTTTGGGAGCCTACCTTGGGTGAGCGTTCCCATAAGGAAGCGGTAGAAATAGCGAGCCACCTTGGTGAGCTGCCTCTTGCACCTTTTCCTGCACTGGCTCATCTTGGTCCAGCTGTGGTGGAGGTGGCGAGAGCAGTGGTGGTGGTGCTGGTGTTGCTCAGCTACTCTGCCGGAGGAAGCAAGCTTCCAAGGTAGGAGACGAGCACTGCGAGTGTGTGTGTAGGTGTGCGAGCATGTGTGTGTGTGTGTACGTATATGGATAGTCTAATTGGTGCCGCCTCTCTTCTCCTCCTCACTCACCCCTTCTCTTTCCTCTCTCTGTGTTCCTCCCCCCCTCTCTCTGTTTCTCTCCGTTCTTCTCTCCACCTGTAGGGCGCTGGCTGTCAATCAGCCAGCCGCACGCTGTCTCCTCCCCATCACGCTCTGAGAAGCCCCGCGCTGGCCCTCTCATTGGCTGGGACCAGAGTGTGGCGGAAGATTACAGACCAGCACTCATGTGAGTGTGTGTGTGTGTGTGTGTGTGTGTGTGTGTGTTGTGAAGTACAAGGAGGCTGGCTTGAGTGGCAGGTGGTGGGCTTTTTTCTCGAGCGGCACACTCCACACATCTTGTTGATGTGTTGCTTCTATTTTTCCTCCAGTCGTGCATGGCTCATAAAGAGGACAGCTTCTGAAAGCGTGTGTGTGTGTGTGTGTGTGTGTGTTTGAGGCAGCAGGAGGTTGAGTAAAGTGACAGAAGAAACAAAGCAAAAGCCATTAATTAGCATCACACACCGGTCCCTCTCTGTCTGTCTGTCTCTCGCTCGCTCATTAAAGGTATTCATAATGCAGAGAGGGAAAGGATGCAGAGGAGGAGACAAGGGAGAAGCGAAGGCTCACGTACTGACAGATAGTGAGGTGGAGATGGGGCAAAATATAGGAATGCATAATTAATATTCTTCCCTCCTTTCTGCGGAGTGGTGAAAAAAAAATAGAGAAAAGACAGCTTGACAGGAGAGGGAGGTTGTTGGACAAATACGGTGTCCTCACCAGAAGCTAATGGACATATTATTATCAGCTGGCAAAGAAAGAGGAGAAGAAGGGAAGAGAGAGGAGGGGCTCTTAAATCCAGTGGGATTGAGAAAGAAAGGTATTTATTTAAAGCCTGTCTGTCCTCATCCTTATCATTCCTGCCTCCGCTCTCAGTGTCAGTCAGTGTCAACACATACAGTCACTAAACAAGGAAACACACTCCCCTTGTTTTCCCTGCTGACACATTTATTGTTTTTCTCTCTACAACAAATACATTACCCTACTGAACCGCCGCCCCACTCCACCGCCATCCTCTCTCTTTCTCTCTGACGCTGAATCAAAAGTGATTACCGTTGCCACAGCAACACCAGACTCCATGGATTTTTTACCAGTAGTCCACACACACACACACACAAACATGCACGCTTACATACACATGAACACCTGTCTGTTCTCCAGGTCACAGAGAAAATCAATCAAACGTCAGTCACATGCTTCCTTTAAACACTGGCTCTCATTTAGAAGTCACACAGAGGGGTCAGAGCGCAGGTGACTGTCTGACAGCGAGCTGTTCTGCACTCTTACCGGGTCGATGCTACATGGCAAAGACGGAGCCAGGAAGGAAAGAAGTCGGAGCTCTGACGCAAGCAAGAAACAGAGGAAGGCTCCTGTGTCCATTGGTTCTGAGAAAAGGCACGAAGGGAAATAACGTTTCAGCTACTTTATGATAAGTAATGGTCCGGACATCTTACTGAATTTTTAAATGTAACCTACAAGACATTTTGCAGAACTCTTGCTGCCAGGGAAAATATCTGGTGCATATAAGTGCAAATGTATGAGAAATAGGAGTCAGTTTATGACCATAAGATTGTGGTGATAAGAGTAAAGGTAAAACTCCTCATCTGTATGGTGAGACATCTGGCACGACGATGTTCTTCATATGTGAAATAAAATGTTTGTAATCAATCTCATGCAAATTTTCCTGAGTTCATGTGAAAAGAGTTTGTTTGACTTCTGGTTAAATCGTTAAACCAAGAGATAATTGTCAAACCCCATAACTTTTTCAGCAGGAGAAAGAAGGGGCAACTTCTTCTGAAATACAGGCAATAAACTTGGTGGGAAAGTGACACAAGTTATTGTCTCAGGCTGAGAACATAAATCTGACTCCAACTCGAAGTCAAAATTCAGAACACCATGTTTTCTCTCAGAATGTGAGGTGTCGCCAAGGGATTTGTCTTCCAGAGGAGTTCATAGTCCAAACTCTTTTTACCTGCAGCTGACATTGAGGCAGAGCATGCCAGGCCCTGTGCAGATATCTGACAGGTTTACGGAGGATGGAGGAAAGCATGTCTGCTCCACCAACATCAGGTGTACCGACCAGACAAGACAAAAAGTAAAAGTACATAGTCAGGATTAGCTGGCTGCTAATTGAAGGGTATTGAGGAGACGATTTAAAGAGATGTGAAAGAAAAGGAGCTTGGAATGAACCAAGACTTAGCTGTTCTACAATTATGTGTGTGCGTGTGCATGTGTGTACTTTCCTGAAATTTCAAACGTAGGGTCTGAGTCACCACCTTACAGCTGTCCAGGTTATAAACCTCACAGAGCCAAATCCAGCCAGCAATCCACTTCTGATTATTACCAAGAAATAGGAGAAAGAGCACAACACCTCACATGGCAGCCTTATTAGGCAGCAATTTTCGCTTGACAAAACCTTTGTATTCCACCCAGACATATTAACGGAGACATTAATTAAAACACCAGCAGCTGCTAATAGTGTTATTCAATGCAAGGAGTAAACATAGTGGGAGTCTTAGAAAGACATTGAGGAGGATTCAAATATTATGTAAAATGGTCAGACAAGGTGACAGACCCAGAGGAGGAGCGTGCTGGCAGCCAAAGAGAGAGGTCAAACAGACAAGGGGAGCGATGAGTAATGGAGCGGGCAGACTTGCTGCACCACTGACCTGTCAGTGAAGCTCCAGATCCTCAGGCAGTCTGAGTGATCATTAGGTGGAAAACCCGGGTGACCTCGGACCTTCACAAAACCGAGCCAAACATCATCACACAGCCTGGAAATCTCCAGCTCTTTGTCAGGTCAACGGGAAGATTAATCTATAAATCTAACCCTCTTCCTGCCAGTTTCTCTTTTATTTCTTAGACACACTTCATCCTTGGAAATATGTGCGGAAATATAGAGAGCTCAAGCGTGTGTCCATTTGTTATCAGGAACAACATAATGATCGTCTATAGATGAGGAAAGCAGGCAGCAGGCTGTGCAGACTGCCACAGGATTGTTGCAGGGCAGATGTGGCACTCTACTCAAGTGTCTGGCAAAGACACACACACACACACACACACACACACACTCACAAATTTGCTTTTAACCCTATTAATGTGGCAGGCAAAGGCACCAGCTGGTGAAGCCCACTCAATGCCCCTTTCACTGAGAACATGTGACTGTGGAGGGAAAGATTAGAGAAAAGGAGGAGAAAGGAGAGAAAGGCAAAGAGAGAGGGAGGGAGGAACGAGGCAGAGGCGCAGGTGGAAACACTTCTCCTCTAGGATTACAGTTAATGCAAAAAAAAAAAAAAGAAAAAAAAGAAGGTAAGTTTTCACAGAGCTGACTGAGGAGGCAAACACTCTGACCTCTGCACATTTCCCTCCCCTCTGCTGCTCTGTTTGACTGGATTTTCAGGCCGGAACGCAGCAGCGCTACAGGACTGAAAATGGACGTAAAAAGTATTTTCCAGTGAGTCTACACCTGTGCTGACTTCAAGTGAATCCATGCCAGGATGTAATGCATATATTCTCCTTTACTATGTAAGTGGGGTTGCAAGGTCCTGCAGTGATGTATGTACGTTGGAAAACTTTGAGCCCAGCTGCACTGATCTCTGTGAGCTCAGCCAAGAGCAGCTTCAAATCATCAGCATGTTGAGAACCAACATTCTTTCATGACATTTCCTTCTATTATAGGATTATAAAAATAGCAAGAAACTATTTTTAAATCATTTTGCATTAGATACTCCTTAAAATCTAAACCTGCAGACCCCTGCAGTCCTCCCATCTACTTCTCCCGTTGTGTTTTCCTTTGCAAAGACCAGACTATGATGTGATTTACATATATGCTATCACACACTAATTGTTTGCAGGAGGTCAAACCACACATAACATAACTCAAAAGCTGAATGAGCATAGCAGTCATCCGTATCCACGGTGATGGATGTTTCTGCATATGAAGTGTGACCTAGGATCTACCTGCTTCTGCACACTGTGCTTTAATGTGAAGTGAGAGTTCCCCACAACTGCAGTATAACAGTCCACAGTGACGTGCAAGCCATCTGCTCACATATATTACCTATAAGCTTTAATCATTGAGACCTTGAATCCTAAAGTAAAGTATTGCACTAGTTCAGGAGGGAAATCACAAACTCTCTCAATGGACACGGCAGCATCTCACAAGGTAACTCAATGACATTTGGTAAAGTAGATTTGACTCTGGGGTCATATTGTCTAAGAAGTCTGGATAAATTGAGGGATGGCCCTTGTGATAGTGAGTCAGAGGCAGTGATCAGAGAAAGCAACTAAACAACAACACCCCAGCACTGGAGCTGGTGGCTGTGCAGCGGTAGAACAGACGCCCCACACAGTAACATTAACTCTGTGACATTGCTGCCATCTGTTGGATAAACAGTGTTATCTGTCCTGGAGCTGCAAATGGGCTGAGAGGAGGTACAGGGAGAGCGACAGAAGGAATCTATACAAACACCAGCTCCTGACTGTAATGAGCAGATAAGAGGGGAAATATGTTTGACTAAATCAAATGTAAGCCCGTAAAGATCAACCTGGCATAAACCTGAGCCTATAACTTGTGAATAAATACATACATGTCATGATCTTCATGATCTTGATCTTATCAGTTATATATAGTATATTATATTAACTCTATTTAATGTTCACCACTGTGTACAGTGACTTGAACCACTTGGCTGTACTAAACAGTTCACACCAGCAGAGGGCAGGTACAGACCAGTAAAACCAAAGCCACAGTGAGCCTGACAAAAAAAAAACATTAGTCCAGTAAAAAAAAAAAAAAAAAAAAAAATCAAGGGATTAAAAATTTCCTGCGGCTAAACTAAGGCAATAGGGTGTATGTTACATTCACTCCATGCAGAACCTCAACTTCTTAGCATCCTTTATGTGTATGGACCATTTTAAATCTTGGTAATTACTTCACGAAAATCTTAGCAAAGCATTTATTTGCGCTGACGTTTTTTGGATGAAAGTCTGGCACTGTTTTACTGCTGTCTAATTCAATACAAAGTTAATTATCCCACTTCGAAAATATATGCCAACATTTTAATGGAGACATTAAAGTTAGAGGCTGAACAGAGGACTGATGTTTACTGGACTTTATCAGACGACTGCTTAAAAGTTACTTGGGGCTCAGACTCATGACATCGGGTCGGGGATTAATTCATAGATTGAACAAAAGATAAATAAAAGTAGTGAAACAGCCTCATTCAATCAAGTCACAATCAACCTTTGTTTTGTTTCTGCTGTGGTTCAGTTTAACATGAGTCAGTAAATATTAGACTCAAGCAAAGGCTCTCCAGTCTCACATGCAGCTGCATGGCTTAAAACCCTGGGGGGGGCTCTGTGTGTATTCCTCTGGGTAACGCAACATGAAGCTGCTGCTGTGTGGACAGATGAAGATGGAAAGGGGGCAGACTCGAGGGGTTCAAGGCTGACAAGTAAACAGTGAGAGATGAGCAAAGGGATAGATCACTGGGCCATGAAGGGCCACAAATAGCCCACAGAGAAGACTCTTTCATGCTGTTGTTTTTTTGTTTTGTTTTTTTTTTTGTTTGTTTGCTTAGTGGAAGCAAAGTCTGCTTAACACTGGGCAGGAGGAGCAGCAAATGACACGGCGCTGCTGCCTGCACCTCCTTGAAGTCATCTGAACGCCTGTGAGTGACAACACGTCTGTGATATTCCTTAAGCGCCGATGTCAACGTGAGTTCTCGCTATCTCTATCGCCAAATACAGGGGGCTGCTCCTCTGAAGCTCCTTCCTCTTGCTGTCACACACAGCCCCTCAGCTGCAGGGCTGCACAGCCCCCCTCTGAGCCCGTGATGGCAGGCGGCAGGTGTTTTGAGACTTGGAGATCAGAGAGCCTCTGGGAGACTGAGCCGATCTGTGAGGCTGTACTGAGCAGGACAGAAATCTTCACTCTTTCATTTTCAGAGTCTGGAGAGGGGAGTTCACATCCCAGCCTCACAGCCACAGTCACAGCAGCTCAGTGCCAGTGCTTGTGTCTTATCCATGCTCATGTGTGTCTCATACAGGCTGAGGGAGGAACCCTTTCATCGAGAAGCATGTAAGCTACTTGTTGCTGAGTTGAGGTGTCACTAGGGAGAAAGGCAGCGTGGGTGCACTCACGCACGGATTAATATGGCAGATGAAGAGGAGCGAGAGAGGGGGAGCGAGAAGAGGGAGGGGTGTGAAAAGTGAAATAAAAGATGTTTTCATGAGGCTCATCCTGCGCACGACACGCTGAAATAGAGTACGACTTTGCACCGATTAAATCGAGCCCTTTTTGAGGTAACCCACTTTCATAGCACCCCACTTGCTGACCTGAAACTAGTTTCCGTGATGCTGACTCAAAGCCCCATTACTGCGCTCCTCTCCTTCTCGCTTCATTCTTAGAGCATGTTTGTGAGTTATAGCCTTCATTCCTCAGACTCCCTGTAGTTACCATCATTAGTGTAAATCATGTCGGAAGCATTATGCACACAACCCTCCTTATATGTTGTTACTCTCTTTCTCACCTGCTCATCTTTTCAAGGCCGGTAGAAGTACAGTGGATAACCCATTTAAAACTCGAGTGTGTAAGATTTAGGTGAGAGGGGCTCTGCTGGCTCACAGCCAGTATAAAATAGTGTTTAAATTGTCAGAAATAAAGAATTGTTAGTTGTGAGATGCAGATGCAGCATTATATGCTAGAATGATGCCACAGAGTTCCCTGCGCAGTCTGGAGCAGCTGAGACATGTTAAATACTTAAAGAGCATAGTAAGACTGATAGTTGGAGCTGCTCTGCCCCCTGGTGGAGACTGTAGATCACTAAAAACAGGGACGTCGTCGCAGCTCCAAAAAAGTGATTGTACAGTGTATTGATTGCCCTCTGATGTGTGGCTGCAACATAAGTCACAATTCCAGCCTCATCCATGTTGGTGGATGGGACATAATACCTGCTGTAATATATTCTTTCATCTCAGGTGAAACATCATGATCAGCAGCTGAGTCTGATTAACAAATGTTCAAGCACATGTCTCTGAGGTCTATCGACCGTCTTTATATGTAGTTTATGGTGGGGACGGGATTGTTCGACTAACTTTAATGATGGCTGGAGTGGATTCAGGCTGCTGCTTCAGTTAACATGGACCACACGCGCTCGAGTCCTGTTTGTAACAGGTTGGCTGCTCCATCCACTTCGCCAACTCGATGTCCATGGATTTAATGTGTTTTTCCTCTTCTCTCGCCGCCAGCCTGTGTCCCCCCACACGGTGTCGCGTGAGCCATTAACCAGGGGGCTCAGTCTGGTGTGTCTGATGAGGACAGCTGCTGGGTTAAATGACCCGTCAGTATCCAAATGACATAATCAGTCCTAATAGAACAGGGACCAATCAGTCCCACTGCTGTCAACCATCAGAACACAAGGGGTCACCTTCACCACGATTTAGACTCTGAGACCCTCGGATTAGAAATCCACAGAGACACTCGAACAAAGCGACGGCCTCTATGCAGAGGAGGTGGTAGTGGTGCAACTTTTTGCTCACGTCATGGTGCCACAGTGCAGATATTTGGAGGCTGCCACAGGCTCTGCTCAGAAAATGAAATGGCGGATGGGAGATATTGATGGGAGAGTATTTTCTCTGTGCACCCTGAGGGGATGATTCATCAAATAAGTGTCAGTGCAGAGGTTACGCAGGCATACGGCCATGCTGAACCTGCATCTGAGCAGGGTGGCTCCACTGCCCAAAGACAGACTGACTCCACAGTCCACAGACCTCTGACTCCTCAGCTCCTGCATTTTCTTTTTGCTAATGTTACATGTTTCATGGGAGCGATTTGATTTACTCTCTAACAAGACTAATAGCAGCTTTGATCGTGACAAGTGCAGCACTTACACTTCACTACTATAATCACTAACTCTTCTAATGTAATCCCTCACTTCTCTTGACAGCATCTTCAGCGAGCGAGCAGCTCTCTGTCTGCTCATCCAGCAGCGGAGCCCTCTAACTCGCTCCTCACTCAATTTCAGAGCTCGCTGTCTCTCCCTCTTTATGTTTGCTGGGCTTCTCAAGTGACTCCACTCCAGACTATATCTGCTGACAGTGAGTATATACATTGGCATTCAAGTCACCCATTGGCACTGGCATAGAGCTCTACAATGTGGTTCTGAAAGCCAACCACACTGTTATGTTTCCAAAGTAAAGATGAACAGACTTTCATCAGGTATAGTATCTACATCCCTGCTATGATCCTGTTTGGTTCAGTGTTACCTTCACCACAGAGCGACCATGATTCACTTTTCTAAGATGCTGCAGTAATTTAGAAATGAGGAAAAGTGACCAAAAGGGTTAAAGTGACTAAAAAGAGGTTGTTTTGCTCCACTAAATCAGATCAAATTTCTGATCTCGATTCATCAGTAGGTGGTCGAGAAGGATATTCTGAAACGGCAATTAACAACATGAATGCGACAATGTTCCCTCAACAATCAGAGCTGTTCTACAAGGGGGCCACCGCTTATGATTGTATTGTCCAGGGGTCACAGCTTCTGAGACACAGATCCTGAGAACTGATGCAATGGAAAATCTTTTCTCTGATTCTCAATCTCTCTTTCTGCTTCTCTCTCCGTGTGTGGGCGGGAAGCCGGAGGTGAACCCGGGTGAGCCGCATCCCACCATGGCAACAGACTGATGAAAGACGAGACGCTCGGCAGACTCTGAAACATTTACGCAGACAATGGAAACGCAAATGCACACTAAACTAAAACGATGTAAGAGTTGTGTTGGCTCCTAGATGACTGTGGCGAACCTGTTGCCTGTAAATTCTCTCATAACAAGCAGCCCATCTATCCTCCACCACTGTAAACACGACTGTTATGCAAGAGGCCAGCGAGTGTGGGAGTGAATGCTAATGTGAGCATTTGTGTACAGTATCTGCCGTCGCACAAGTGTGTACTCGCATGTGTTTGTGTGATTCTGTAGAAATGGAGCCCGATTTGGCTGGATTCACACAATCACCCAAAGGCTCATGGGAAATCAGTGGGTGGACAGGTATGGATTGGTGACAGCAGGAGGAGGGCAGGTAGGTGTGATTGGCTTCTCTCACTGACACTTTTTTTATGCTCTCGTTCCCTCCGTCTCTCTCGAAGGGATTGTGTCTCTTCTTTATATCAAAACACCCGTATCTGCTGCGACCGGTTAACAGCTTTTCAGGAGACACACACGTTCACATGAACCAATAGTTGTCGGTAAAACATCAGCGATGAAAAATGGAAAAGTATCAAACAACAACACCAACTTTCTTCACTGGGAAAGTGTCGGCAGAGTTTTCAGACTTTCTCAAAGTCTCAGACTGCGCGGCCGTGATAAGAACATGAAATCTCTTGGAAACACTTCAGTGATATTTTCCATGTCACATTACTGGGACAAATATTTGGAACAGATTTATGTACTAGTATAGTACTCGGCCACTTTAAGAGTAGGCGGTATCAGGACACCTCGGTATCTACTAAATCACCATTAGTGTTCATTAGATCGAAATGAATAAATCATTCGATTTGATATTCTACAATTTACACACAAATGCTAACCCTTCTATAATGCGCTCAGTAGAATATGTGTAAGTAATATGAATTAGTTCAGCACATACATTTTACCAAGGCAGCAACAATCCTGCACATAACCGTCTGGTCTGTAACCAAGAAATACAAGAAAAGAAAATAGCCTGATTACATGTTTTCTTTATTTTCCACACAGTCAAGATCTGTGCATTGTTATTAGAAAAATTAAATGTATGATCTGCAGCTTCAATCGCATCCACACCAACATTTATTGGGCTCTTCCTCTGCCCCATTCCTCCAGCATGCTCCATAGTATTTGCATAAATCTACTTCACCAGGATTTATATCCTGGCTGATATCAGTGACTTCATGATGAGCTGGGATAGCTTCAGCAACACTTCAATGCATACGCAGCCATATACTTTTATGAGTGCATTATTTCACAGGTGAAACCAAGACAGGAAGCTCAGTCTTCTTTCATCCGTGTGTGACAGGCCTGTGAGTTTTATCCAAACCACACAATGACAACCAATTTCTTTTAATTCTTTTCTTACGTCCTTCCGAAGTGTAAAACGTCATAGTTGGTGTTTGTCATTAATTAGAACATGATTTGCACAGCACTAAACTAAGCGCTGTTAGCGCCCATGTCTACTATGTTTACATGTTTACGATACAATGATCATTTTTTTTAAAGTTTGTTTTTAATTGGTCCATCATTAAAATAATTGGTTTTCTATTTATTATGACGTGTGTGGCTAATTGTGATTCACACTCTCAGTCACAGCCGACTAATGCAATCCTGCACGGGCATGAATTACAAGCAATGACTTGTTGCGGTCATAATTACACGTTAATGCAAAAGCAGTTCAAATTAACAGATGAACGGCTTTGATGGCGGCAACAAAATGTACAGTTGTGTAAAAATTAACCCTCAATTACGGCTCACCTGTGACATCTATATGCACTGTTTTACAGTCGCCTGTGTTGTATTGTACGGTTCTATCTCTTCTCTCAGCACTGCCTCATACCTCCCACCTGCTTTACTCTACTGGTGATTTTTCTCCAGCATGAAGCATGTGTTTCCTTCTCCTGCTGCGCTCCCTCTTCTTTTATTCTGCACAAGTGACAGAGAAGAAGGAGCAGCATGAGGTGAGGCAGACAGGCCGTAGAGAAAAGAACTCCCAGGGCTTCACATCTTTCCTTTATCCATAATATATTGTGTGGGTGATATTAAATTCACGAGTGTCGCCTCTTGTTCCCATTTCACTTAGAGTCGCAGCTTCACCCTGCAGAACCATTTCCATTCCAAAACCATCCAAAAGTACTTTTCCCTGTTAAAAGGCTGGGCTTTAACCCTGCAGCTCTAAAACGATGTTTGGGAGTATTTTTTCTCCCTTATGTTCATTTATCCATCCCCCCTCTTATCGACCCATCTCTGCCAACCAATTTTGTCTATTACACCCACTTTCTCTGACTCAATCTTTTCTCTCCCATCCTTTTTCCTTCTGCTGCTCAAGACTTGACATTCACTTTGGTGGGATGGATAAGGACGAGGGGGAGAGGAAGACAGAAACATCCTGCTTCTCTACTGCTGCCTCTTTCTCGCGTACTCTTTTATTCCTAAACTCTTCAGCACAAATAAACACAGGGCTTGTGCAGGTTGAACCAAGTTGCATTTTTAAGACCACAAACGATGAAATGTAAGACCTGTGTCAAGTACGACGAGATGAAATATCAGAGTTTCACACCTTGAAGAGAATAATCAACAAACTACAGGTGACCACAGAAGGTTTCCAACGTCTTGGTGGTCAGAATGACAGATGCTCAAATTCTAACCGACCTCGGGTTCATTCATAGAGAGCTGGTAAGAAAAAGACTTTCCCTACACCCGCCTACACGCCTCAGGATGTCATCATAGCTGATTTAACCAGACTCCACATTAGCATATAGGTAGAAGCCAGTTTTCCTGCTTGAATACTGACAGACTGCCTCAGGGAGAAACAAAAGGATCTGACAGTCTCCAAACACGATGGATAGTGAGCGCTGTCCCTGCAGGAACAAATGCTATTTCTATAGTGCTGAGGTGACATGTTTTTACTATGAGAGACAACCACGGGCAGATGACCACAGCACCAAGGAAACAAGGTCACCTGTTCTTCACAGTGTTTGGCTTTCATTCAGGGCTACTGCAGAAACATGGAGGTGCAACATGTCTGCTTCGGAATAAGAGGACCCGTTCCTCTAGAGATATGAAGGGATGATTCTAAACTCTGCAGTTTCTACAAGTGGAAAAAATAAGCTTGGCTATTTTAAGTGAGTATTAAACTAGATATCAACATACAGATCTTATATCCCGATATACGAACATAGAATTTCCGGATTTCAGCTTGCAATTATCCAAGCAGTGCCCTTAATAATTTTCTATTGATTAGGCAATTAAATGCTTTTAAACAAGTGTTAGGAAGAAAAACAGCCTTTTCTGAAACGTGCAGCAAACATTCCATTACTCACGTGTGTTTGAGCTAATTACTAATTGAGCACTGTGAATTTACACCATGAGAAACAACATTACTGTCTAATCAGCTCATTAGAGAAGGTTTAAATATATGAGAGGATTTTCATTTTCTCTGTGTCAGCAGCAGCCAATTAACACGGCTGTTGAGCGTGCGCGCATGTGTGACCAATATAAGTACAAAATACTACAGCGCAGGAAGTGTTACTGTGTAACTGTGTAACTGTGTAGGAGTAACCCTACTCCTTATTGTTTGAATGACTACATCAGCACTCATCACTGCCTTGAAGTTAAGCACATCCACAGAATATGCCCCATAATAACAGAAATACTGCAATATCAGAGAAGCCAGCAGTACTACAGAGGCTGCCTGTGTGCACCATGTAGGTGTGTGGTTCTGTTTGAGACTGCAGTTTGAAACAAAGAGCAGGAGTGTGACAACTGAAAGACAACGGAAGGCCATTCTGCCACCTATACTGCTCTTTCTGTGTGGGACAGGGTTTCTCTGACTTTGGCGTCTCGTTACTTTGGAAATGAACTCTCCATGGAGCGGGCTTCCTGCACACTGACTTACAGAGCGGAGCAGGAGGGAGAGTAGGAGGAAATGGATGATGGAAAGGGCGTAGAGATTCTCCATGTGACAAAGTCACAAGGTGGCAAGCGTGTAAAGTTCTTGTTTTGAGCTTAGTGTGCAGAACGACTTGGTTCTTAAACTTTTATTTTTCCAAATGTTCACAGAATAAGCAAGGACTTTTCAGCTACTGGATGACACACACACACACACACACACTGATTAGGATTTTGTTTCCATGTGCAAAAGAACTTGGAACTAAGCGACAGACATACAGCAGTTGTAGTTGCGTCACACCGGTGTGATTGCCTGTTGAGCTCCTGAGAAGGGGCTGCATGTGAACACGTATATTCCGAGTTAGTTTGTCCTGCCAGTCCCCTGGAGAATGCCCAGGTGAGCCATAATGAGAACACAGCAGGATAACGTTCAGAGAATCTACTGCGACTGAGTGGGCGCGTTGATGACGCGGCTAACAAGCAAGCAAACTTATCTCAAGATTTCAGAGCAGCATGGACATAGAACACTCAAACAAGCGTCCATGAGCTGCAAACCAAAAAACATGATTTCAGCCACGAAATGTTTACATCATGTCCTGCTTGCCTGCCTCCTCTACCCTCCACACCCTTCGCCTGAACACTCCGGATGCTTCCCTGTTCTTGTGACCGCCACCCAATACTCAATTTACCTGTCCACATCTGAACACGGCTTCACTGTAATGCTGCAGAACCACTGATAACGCTCGGCATGAAGCTATGTTGTTAGAGAGACGCTGACTCGCGGTCACGCTACGCACCCACTGGTGCCCTCTGTATTTTTTATCAGTGTTGTTTGTGGTCAGCACTGAGTCTGGGTTGGAGAAGAGACTGTTCTGGGAAGTGGCGTCTATTTGTGGCACTTGAACTAGATATGGGGAAAAAAGGCAATAAGTAACAGGTGACAGTAAAGCTTCAAGAATTACAAGCTGTGCAGTACATCATAAGCACACACATTGTATATGGGGGGGGGGGGGACATACAGGGCCAATCAGTCTGAAGTAAAACTGAACTATGATCAATTTAAAATTAGTTTCTTTAAGATGTTTTCAAATCCCACTTTCCCCTGAGCTCACACACATTCCAGCTCTCAGGCCTCGGACTCCTGGGGGCCACAGCCCTGCAGCAGCCCAGCAGGTGTTCAGCAACACAGCCAACCTGCCTCCCTGCTGCTGGCTGCAGCTGTATTGTCCTCGAAGCTTTGCTGCTCAGACGGGCATTAGGGATCCGACAAATTGGGTCACACACCTCAACCCTTACAGCAATCGACCAGCTGAAGTCTGTGTTTGTTTAAACTCCGATTACTGAGGGGCTGATGTGCCGTTTGTTTATCTTGCCGCCTTAATCGTCACACAAGGTTAATTGTTCAGATGACCTTCATCTGAGCAAACTCCTCCAGACATTACAAGCCTGGCAACACCCTCGAAATATACACACAGCGTGTGTGTGTTTAGAGAACAAACATCACCCTAATCCCAGAGGTTGTTGAGAAACCACGAGAGAGTCCTGGAGATAGAATAAGACTGCTTGATGTGTTCGAATTTAAGACGTGTTTGACCTCTGTGTGTTGAATATGGCTCCAGTAATAGAGGCAATGTTTATTGAAGATGTCGGTATGCATGACGGGTGATGTGAACCATTCAGAGACACTTCACTTCATACTTCATCCAGAATAAGATTTGACATTGAAACAAGGAAATTAATCAATTCAAGTTTAATATTTAATCGAGCGTCATTCTGTGAATTTGTTTTCTTTTTATTTTTCATAAATCTATGGAAAAATGATAAAATGTGAATCTTTAATTACATTTATTGTAATATGGGTTTGATGATTCCATCTTAAGAATCATTGCTAATTTTTGCTATAGTCAAATCTTCCAAAATATTAGAATTGGGAACAGTTTACCCCCTAACAGGAGCATGGGCCCCAACAAACACAAACTGAAATGAACACGTCGTCATGTCACAGAAATAACCTGACATCCAAACGCTGAAGGAAAACAAACCCTGAATATAACTCAGTCCTGTTGTCATTACAAGCTGGGACGCCTCAATTTGAGCCAGCGTTCAGCAGCACAGCACAACACAACACAACACAATCCCCACCTGTGGCAACGCTGAAAGACAGACATTGTGTTTATTAAACAGAGGTGCCGGTGGAAAGAAACGGGTGCCTTTGCTGTTGAGGTAATTTGAAAGCGACGTGGAAGGCGGCATAAACAAAGGCATCATCGTGAGCCTCGCTTCAACCAGCACCCCCACAACTACCTCTTAAGGCCTCAGTTATATTAGAAAAGGCCAGAGAACAGCACGAGTGATGAGAAACTGTCACAGGTATGTGTGGACTTAATTAGACAGGTCTGGGCAAGCATGTCTGCAAACATCTTGAGAGACAGTCCAATTACTGAGGGTGGAAGTTTTTTAAGAGGCAATCTGTTCCATCCTGTCAAACACACAACGTAGCTGAAAACTTAAAACGCACCAACACAAAGTTGGCCACCAGGGGCCAGTAAAACGCCCCTGAAGTCAGCTGATAGAAATAAGTCATCGAGCAAAACTGAATCTTCAGGAAACACGGTTCACTTTTCGACCTATTTCTTTATTGTTTTGACAGGTGGCATATACTGGCTTATCATATCAAACAAAACAGAAAATATGATCACGGTGAGCAACCATCGCACCACCATTTGGCTCAAGTCACGTGACTGTTGATTTAAAACTACATGCACAGATCACACAACGTACAAACTCTTTCAAATAGGTCACCAGTCAAGTCTCAAACACTGATGCCTGGAGGTTCAGGCTGTCAAGTCTCAGCGAAGACATGAAGAGAAGATTCACTAGACACAAGTTACTATAGTTACCTCATCTTTGAGTTTCCAACATCAATATCTGCAACAGACGGCTTCACAACCTCAAAGTGTGTTTAATCCCTTTTTCTATGAACGCGTTCAACACAGTTTTATTTTGATTCCAGCGTTGCTCACTGCTTCTGATGTAAATGCGAGCCATCGTTCCTGTGACTTATTAGTGACATTACAGATTACAGTTCTGCCTGATTTAAATGAAGAAATAATGAACCGATAATAGGCTAAACTCGCTGCTGCGGCGAGCTGCGATCCAAATAATTAAACTATCAAAATTCAGGCTGATTTTTTTTTTTTTTTTTTTTTCCGCCTGAGTCGTCCCCACTCATTGGCTCCAACCTCTGGGCCTCTCGCGCAAACACGCCGGCACGCACGCGCCTCGTGGCTCCGTTCCATCTGTGCTCCTTTCAAAGTAGTCGTTAGGAGAGAAGTAAGTAAAGATAATTGGCTCATATACACGGGGGGGGAAACCCTTCAGCAGTTCAGGCACCAGACTCGCACACGAACAATGCGTATGCATACACTCAAAGAGCGAGATACACACACACACCGTACAGGTGGTTCATTAAGGGGCTGCAGCGAGTGGGGAGCATGAGGGAGAAGAGAGCGGCTATGGTCATTAACAGATACGGGCAGGTGGCGTTACAGAGACGAGTAAGTAAAGAGGAGAGAGCCGGTGAATGGGGGTAAAGAGGAGAGAGCCGGTGGGGGGGGGGGGGGGGGGGACACTTTCGTCCTCTTCAGCATTATTTTTGACTCGAAGGTCCACACAACTTGCAGCCATGAAATCTGGATGAGCTCCGACAGCGAGTGTGTGTCTGCACGATAGTGTTTGTGCGTCTCAGTGTGCCTGCATGCGTGGAATAATTGTTTGAGAGCGTGTATGAAGCCTGCCAAATCATTGTCCCCCTGCCTTTTAGCGCGAGGAGGGCCGGGGGAAGGAGAGACCCCGAGATCCCAAATCCGAAACGCAGCTGTCCGACGGCGATAAGACAAACACGGTCCCCGCCCGCTCGCCCGTCAGGAGGCAGCTGAACCGGAGAGGAGGAGGAGGAGTAGGAGGAGGAGGAGGAGGAGACGAAGAGCGGAGAGAACGAGGTGTGCTGCAGAGAAATATCACAGTTTCTAGGATTGAACCAGGGGAACGGCTGGAAGGGTGTATGTGTTTTCAAATCAAACTTTTCTATCAGTCAGTTCAATGCAGAGTTTCATTATTAACCCGCGTTTTTTAAAAGTACTATTTTCACGAAAGCCAAAGTCCAAAGAGGTCAGGAAGACACAGGCGAAATGATGACAGGAGAAAAAAAAAAATCTTCCATTAGTAAAGTCTGATAATTTGAGTGTGACTCCCACCATGAGAGGGAGTCGATGACAAGAGCTGGCCTGTTCCGTTCTGAACAAGCGCACCCTGAGACAGAAACAGCTTCGGCTGCAAAAGGTGGGAAGAAAGTGCAACAGCATGAAGTTCATTTGAAGTTCAGCATGGCAGTCTGGCAGAAATCTCCGCTATACAAGTGTCGTCTTTGGTTTCACACGATTTCCTCCATGCAGGTGGTTATTAAAGCTCTGACAGATGTGCATGTATCACCACCACGGGAGCGTTTGCTGCAGCTCAACATCCCGGTGTGAAGAAATGTTTTGAAACAGAACCTGCACATCTAGAATTCAAGAGGAGAGCACACCATCGCCAAGGCCTGACACTTGACTGAGCCCCACCAAATTTTACTCACTTAAACCGTTGGTTACTGTTAAAATATTGTAGTGGTAAATTTCATTATGTGATTTCAATGTAAATTAGGTTTGCTCATATTTAGCTTGACAGGTGATGTTAGATTTCTGCGTTTGACTTATATCTTTGACTTTGCAGTCTGCAGCGTGACTCCAGCGTGAGGCTCCTGCAGAAACATGAACCACTTGAGAAATAGGTCCAGTATCACCAACTGCACTTGAGTGTGTCCTGTCCGTACCGAAATATGGATGTGTGAAAAGCTCTCCTGACTGAGAGGAGTGGAGACCTACAGTTTTGACACTCTGACACGACAGCTGTCTTCTCAGCCTGCGTCGTGCTGGCTGAGGGCGAGGGGCTGATAAAGGAGGCGAGGAGGGGAACAGAAGCGAAGGGATTATGGTTAAAGCCTCGCTGTCGTCGCTGCCACAATGCAGGTCGCACATTCAGCAGAGGAATAGAGGGATGTTGGAGGAGGAGGGAGGAGGATTTTCCTGCTCAGGCGAGGCGACCTGCACTCCGAATAACAAATGTGAGAGGAGCGGCGTCATCAGCATAACCGAGGGTCCTCTAATCTGCGAGACACATCATTTCATTTCTGAGCCTTGACCGGCATTTCTCCTCTCACACACATCATCGGGACAGAGGGAGCAGCTGCCAACACCCCTCACACCTTCCTACTGTATGCACGCACACACACACACACACACACACACACACACTGAGGCAAATTATTAGACCCTGCCTCCAATTTCTCTGGTACTTCCAATAAATTGTTTCCTGATCATTTTTTTTTGGGTCAGCCATGCTTTAGCTATCCCCTTCTGTCAAAGTACCATATCTTTATTGCTATTAACCCTGCAAGACTTGTGAAATATCTGTGTATAAAAACTACTAGACTTCAAAATGTTGTGTATTTACATCATCCAAGATGTTCAAACCCAGAGAAATTCAAGGTCTCTGGAGGTAGCATCATGAGGTCAAGGAAGATTCTTTCATTTGAAAGCTCATACGAATGTTCCAGCTCAGTTTGAATCCGCGCTGACACCCCTGAAAACACATCACGTCAGCACGAGCAGACGCTCTTATTTCAAAGTTTGGACCATTCAAAGAAAACCTAAAGCACCAATCACTGCTTATTAGAGCAGAGTGGCAGAGCGGCCCTCTTGTTCCATTCTATCTTTAGACCGCCTGCCTAACTCAAAGCAAAGTGCAGAGCTGCGCGGGACTGTTCAAGAAGCCGCTGTGATATGGAGACAGGAGCCACCAATTCATCTCTGCTGCTGTTACCACACAGCCGGGCGGGGGGGGAGGGGGGAGGGAAAGTGGAACAAACACCTGATGGGTTTCTTTTTTCACAGGCTCTGTTGAATGCAAACCACACACACACACACACACACACACTCACATACATTCTCACAAACACGCTTACACAATCTGTTGCAGGCTTTCCTCTGAGTGTGCAGGAAAGCAAGATGAGAACTGAGGAAGAGGAGGGTGGATGCCTTCCCCCGTTGCAGGAGTGAGACTGCCACTGACTTAAAAGCACACACGCACGCACGCACACACGCACAGACACACACACACACTTTGATGTGATTCATATCTAATGTAAGCTCCCCCCATGAAGATTTTATATGGAACATTCCTCTAAGGAGCAGAGTAGTGGGAGTTAGCTTAGTAATAAGATGCATCCAGCACTGGAAGTATCCTGCACTCGTCTTCTTCTTGCTCTACCCAAATCACAGAAATACATTCGCTCCACTATTCATCACATAAGTAGCAGAAACAGCTCATTGAGTTGTGAACAGTCCTGTTGTGGAATAACTAGTAAAAACTGGACAGACGTGAACTGAAGCTGCTCCACCACTGCTGCCCAGCGAGCTCATCTCCGGCTCATTCAAAGTTCAGTAAAGTTCACCGACACACAACCTTAACCTGGAGAATTGATATGATTTTTAACCAACGTGCTGTTGACAATCTAATGTAAGGAGGATCATAAACACGCTAAACGTGAGGGTGGAAAAGATGGCGATTTCTGAAATTAGCGGATATGAAAGTGAATCCATCCAGCAGACGAGACGGGATTAGACTTTCATGTGTAATAGTCTGCGATGTGTAGACGCTTCGTGCTTTGTGCGTGAAGACGTGAGGCAGCGAGCATTTGCATTATGAGTGTTGTTAACGAAAAAAAGAGACATTTTTTCGAAGGAAATAATTTCGTGCAATAACAAACCCCATTCCCTCCTGCCAGCTTTGGTAATATCACACTTCATCCCCAGACAAAATGAGGATGGGATGCTAAAAATATTTCCCATAAGCATTACGCTGACATAAAGCCAGACTCCGAGGCCGGCGGGCGGTGACAGAGGTTCTTTTCTAGCTGCTTGGAGGTGCTGACAGAGAGCAGCTGTGGCATCAACAGATCAATGGGCATCGCTCTCACCTGTCTGTGTGTGTGTGTTTGTCCTGTGTGTGTGTGCCCACTGTGCTTCAAGTGACTGACGGCTGGAGCCTCTCCTTCTCATTAAGTGGTGGCAGCATTAGTCTGTAAAATTTGATTTGGATCTCTACATGGAAACACCTTCAGAACCACGGGAGAAACAAGCTCGGCTAGAAGTTATTTTGTGTTTTTCCCAAAAAAGATGGGCCTTGAGTCTCGTCTGAGATTATTAAATTGCTCTTGTCCGTGGTCTGTGTGGGTTTGTGTAGCAGTGTGTGTGTTTCTGTCTGACTCCCTGCCCTGATGACATTTAACTGCATGTTAGATGTGTTGTTTTGTCGGAGGTCTTCGATATAAATTGGAGAGGGTCAGAGAAAAAAGGTTCTAAGTCTAGAGATGACTTCACTCAAACACACACACACACACACACGAGGCTAGTAATCTTTCAACAATTTCACAATAAATGTATAACTCTAATTTGTGTATGGGGCAGCAGGATTGTAAAAGCACAAGTACCAATTTATTTAATGGTTTATTCCTTCATTTTTTTTAACTACTTTTAACAAATTTTGCACTTTAAAAAGGCTTCCAGCTGCGCGTATAAGAAATTGCAACGAGGTGTTGCACAAAATGTGCTATGTGTGCTCACGACAATCAGCATGTGTGGCTGTAAGTGATGCAGCTCCCTCCATGCGAGCGCCATTTCTCTGGCTGAAGAACACCTGCTGTTTCTTAGTCAACTCAAAATTAGCACAATTTACTGCGACTGGAAAGAACAAGGAGAACACATCATGTGAATGACTGTTTCCTGTTCACAGTAAAAAAAAAAAAAAAAAAAAAACAACCCAACCTGCAGACTGGTAATTATGAGCTTCTGGTCTCAAGACACCAGACTAAACGCAGGCTGGATTCTCGAGCAACTTCTCAATGCAAAGAGCTGCAACTCTTCGCAAGTAAAGATGGATACGGAGAGTTGAGGCCAACATTAGACGGCATGCATATTTACAGAAAATAAAAAAATAAAAATAACAGAATATATGAAACTTGGGGACGTGAGTATGTGATTAGTTCTCTTATATATGCAGGCTGCACTGATAAAACACAGAAACGTTAAAAATGTATAGCTCTGGAATGACATTAAAAGGCAGCTTGTTGCATCAGATTTGATTCTCCCTCGAAGTACACCAGCTGGCCTGTCGGTTCTGTGCATGTCACGTCACGGCACGCAGCATGAAGCCTAACATTTTTACTTACATTATTTATCTATGGCTGTTTTGCATTTTCTTTGAGAGCACGTCTGACGGGCTGAGAGATGTTCCCCCTGCTGCCCTCGCTGAACTTAAGGGTTAATGGGAAGAAGTCACAAACAACCGGCACACGCATGCGCATTATTTTCCATCACCGTGTCCACCAAGGTCAGGACTGTTGCCCACCCAGATATGATAGCTGGAGCTGAAACGATTAACTTTACATCGACCACCATCACCTTTTTCCACCTCTGAGGGAGGAGAGGAATTGTAGCTGATGCTATCTCTTATTTATGAACATGCGCAAGAGGAGAAAGTTCAAGGGGAGATGAAAGTGGAGGAAAAGTAGAGGTGAGAAAAGTATGAAGCAGACCCCTGTCACATTCTAATAACTCCTTAATGTCATAATCCACTCAGGAATATCAATGAGAAAGACCCATCCACACCGACGCTCTTATGAATGAAATGACCTTAGCTCTAAATGCAACCATGCACTAAATCAAACAACCAAGAGGAATGGATGCTGTTTGTGTCATATGATATTCTATACTGTGATGAACCACAAATTGTGCTCTATTCTCAACTTTTGGACGACAGCAAATTGTCATGAGGCCAACACAGACTCGACCTAAAATAGAGGCTGTTTCTGTCTGACATGGACCAGAAAACGGGACAAATCAGTCCCCTCAACAGACTCGTGGTCTACTAAGCTCTCCGTTTAACCAACCATACGACTAAAATGTCGACATTCACAGAGTGCTAATGCTCTTCCTCTGAGCTACATGAACAATTAGACCAGTACCATAAGATGTGATTTGTTTGATCATGTCAGTTGATATACGTCGGACACATTACAATAAGTGACTTCAGCAAGCTATAAAACCTCAAGTACAGGAGGTTACAAATCCCAACTAGACTGTTCGTGGAGCAAGATGCACAGAATGTCCTCTAAATGTGCCTGATTGTATTTTACCTTCATAAGTCACATAAGTCATTCCCTGGGAAATTGGTAGTAGAGTGACATTTCTGAATGCTATGGAGAAAAAAAAGCCCTAGATAAGGCCCTGATCCAAATCTACACCAATATTTCATGGGTTCTTTCCTGGGACATATCTTTCCACCAAGCTTCATGATAATCTGTGTGAGTGTTTTTTTTGCTAACACAATCATTACCTCCTTGTCGATGATAACTTGATAAGCTCTCATGTTTTATGTGTGGCTGTGGATAAATGTCCTCCCCTCTTCCTTAGTTAAAGGCTGAGGAGAGGCTGAACAATCTCAGACTGAGTCCAGCTTTCAGAAACTGCACATTCAGTTACATTTTCCCCCTTTTGACAAGGTCTGGAAATGATGTTCGGAAGCAGTAGATGGTGTGGAATGCTGCCATCAAATGTTAACTGAAAAATCAAAGGGCCAGTAAAAGCTAATGATGAAAGCTTCATTGCTCAAATATAGATTAGCTCATAAATAAGAAGAGGGAAACACTGAAGAGTTAACTAGGGGCTTGGTGGTCCCTGAGTATTCCATCCATCTGGATTCAAGCAGCTATTTGAAATAAGCGTATCCCCTGTTATGCCATACTGCTTGAGCCCTGCCATTACTTCTAACAGGAATTTCCCCACCACAGAGTTGACATAAATAATGCATCGATATATCCACCATGAGGCTGTTAGGATAAATAACAGGAATAAATTTGTAATCTTGGAGTCGGGGACAGGGGAAAGAAGACGTAAAGCAGAGATTGAAGAGATTGAGAACCCTGATTCCATGCATGCACACAACCTTGCTCCACAGTAAATAAGAGCATGATTGGCATGTCAAAGCAAGAGTGAGAACTTTACAGGCTTATTAAGAGGCATAAAATGAAACTTTAATTAACTGGTTCAGTCCCCAAACTGTGCTTATCCCGCTCAGAGAGGAGAGCGATTACACACCGTCAGTTACGTCCCCCACCCTTTGATGCTGAAATCCGGCAGAGCCTCTCTCAGTCACGGACACACAGGATGGAAACAACAGGCCCATATTTCAGCCCATGAATTTTATACCGGCCTCATTAATAATCGTTACCCAGTTTAATGACTTTCTGCGAGTGTGCCTCAGAGTGTCACCGCATCTCCTTAATTTGCCCTCATTAGAAGCAAACATCTTGCGGTAGTAAAAAAACAAGATGGTGACCGAAAGACAACAACCTTGAGACATGCGGCATCCAAAAAAATAGTACATTTTTCTTTTCATTTTATGCTTGTAATACCGGTTTAAAACTGAGTACTGCTGCTGCTGAATTTATGTCACACTTCAATACCATGCTCGGTCATGCGTGGCAAACTGAATTTTAAAGTGCTTGAAGTGCAGAGAAAGCATTTTCGGGTAGCCTTCATATTTTTTATTCCATTAATACAAAACTAATCAATTCCTATTGTGTGTTTTCCTTTCTGCCACTCCAGGTACAGCTTTTAAAAAAAATATTCTGAAATCCCACGAAAAAGAAAGTATAATTCTCTTATTTCTTTTTTTTTTTTGGCTTGACTACAGCTTTCCTCCAGGGGAGCGATAAGGACCAGGCTGTCAGGAAACGTCCTTTTCTAACAACCCCGTCCCAGCTGATCGCCAAGGACACGGCTCCGTGCGGAGCAGCAATTGTGTAAACAGCGGAAACTGCAGGTAAGTCGAGGCCCTGCATGGGAAAACAAGGATACAGTTATAAAGCAACACCATGTTACTTTCAGTGATACTTTCTGCAGCCTGTCAATCGGCTGATTTGACAGTGGTACAACTCTGACTGTGTTGGACCACACACTCAAGTCAAACACAACTGAACGATGGATATTTCTTATGACCTGAAGAGCTGCAACTGTAACAAACACACCAACCTCTGTTCAGAACTATTGATACTTTAAATGTTTTCTCAATAAATATAAAATTACTTTTAATTTCATTAAGCTCAATGTATATGCAGCGTCCTGTCGTCCATACTGTGTCTCCTGAAAGCTCATGGATTCAGATGAAGTGGAGCAATACCAACACATACTACAGGTAATAAATGCCAAAGCACTCTGCCTATTCCAATTAGTTTTGTAGCTGCTACTTTATGGTTAAAAAAAAAAACAAAAAAAAAAACAGTTGCAGTGTAGCTTGAAGCTCTTCACAAAGTATTCCAAGTACAAACATTCAAACTCAATAAGTACTTGGAGCTGGATAGAAACACATGAGTTGAGGCTCCCTCAGACTTTGAGAATACCTCCCAGTAAAGGGCTTTGAAAAGTTTCTGGGAGCTTCAACCAGTACATTTCTTGTACTCTAGCTTCAAGCCCTTCCTTTTATTCAGTAAACAAACTTTTCATGAGGACTGAGTAGATGTACTGTATGAACACTAACATAGAAGTGATATCTCATTTTTTTTCTTACTGGTCAGCTGGTCAACACTCCCAGCCTCTCTCCTCTCCATGTATGATATTAGGTCTGGTGAAGTCAGAGCCCGTTGTGGCGATCCAGGTCAGTAACGATCGCACTGCTGTCGCGACTGTCACCCCAACACTCAATCAAACCCTGCCTCTGAGTGTGTGTCCATTCGTGTGTTAATATGTGTGTGTGTGTGTGTGTGTGTGTTTTTTGATTAGTAGACTCCATTAACTCTTATGAAATTCTGGTGCCAAGCCACGGTGCCTGGGGAGAAGCACTTATGGAACGTCAGGTTGCAGTGTGAGTAATCGGTTTACCAGTGCCAGAGGGAGATATTCAGGGGAAAATAGGATTTTCAGGCCCTGCAGCCAACAAGCGAACACCAAGAGCGTGTGGTGTGCAATGCAGATGATTAAGGCAAATGGATTTCTAAGAGCACAAATGTATGTGGTTTGTCTCTGAAAGTCGACAAATATTCAGTTTGGCAAGACGGCCTGAGAGGAAGTACAGGAACCCAGCTCAGCATATGAGCATTTCTCAATAACCTTCTGTCACACAACTCTAACACCTCGAACCATATTGTAGCCTCAAAAATCCATTTGGTCCCATTTCCCACTCCCTTGTAACACCGAGCATATTAAGCTGGTTTTGCAGATTTTGCTGATTCAGCATCTCTCCTGGGACACATGAAGACCAAGCTGTCAGGAAGTGTCCCCCTGACAACCTGGCCTCGGGCTGACAGAGGTGTAATTATAAGGGCACCCATCTTGGAGCTAGAGCAAGGGCAGTCTGGGTAATATCATGATCTCTGGGAGAGATTTTGCATAAATGCTAGTTCAACAACTTCTTCCACCAGGAGTACGGGGCAAGAATACAAAAAGTAAAAGTTAAACTGCTATGTATGTAATCAGTCAGCTGACAAAACCTTAAGATAACAATTAGAGGCTGATACGGTGATAAATCATAAGCCTTTCCCTGAACATTTAAAACAGAACTTTATTTCAGGACATTGCTCCAGCACCTACAGTCCAGGTTGGAGTCTGCTGACTGTTCAAAACCTTAGGGCAACGCCACTGACTGGAAGAGCTCACGACATTTGCCATTAAACTTGGCCTGATTGGCCTGTTAGACCCTGCGTGCGCTGGGAGACATTGAGTTTATTCTGACTTGCGGGCTAATTGACAGATATTGATCGAGGGTTCCCACTGTGCTCTGCCTGCTTCACAGCTCTGCACGCACCTCGTGTGTGTGTGTGTGTGTGTGTGCGTGTAATGCACGTGTTTGCACTTGTGTGGGTGTTGGTGTGAATGTGCACGGCTTTGAGCTATTGACTAGACATTGTCCAAAGTTCTGTCAGAAGTAACTGATGGTAGGAGTGGCTGCAGTTTCTCCCACACTGCAGGCCAAACACCAGTCTCTGTGTGTGTGTGTGTGTGTGAGAGAGAGAGAGAGAGAGATTGCAGTTTTGTCAAGAGTAAACCCCATGCTTCCTCCACTCACCTCCACGTGTCTCTCCATCACTCTCATCTGTGCTGTCAATCACACTGAAGCTGTTGCTCAAGAACCTTTGACAAACAGGTTCAGGTGCTCAATAGACCTGTTCACTAAATTACACTTTTCATTGTCTGCTTGTCTCTACATCTTTACTTTTCTTCGAAGTAGACGGGAGGGCGGGGGAGACAACTGCACAACTGCAAATCAAACAAGCAGCAATGTCGATAGAAAGTCAGTTTTTCCTGTGTGTGCCACCTAAATGAGTCAACAGCTGTGTAGTTTATCATTAGCAGCATATACCTCCCCAGACATCCTTTTCCCCGAAATGCTCAATCCAGAGTCAGTGGCAGTCACGCTTGCCCTTCAGACATCCTCCACACAATAAGCACACACACACACACAGTTACTCCCCTATCTTCAATCTGAGATGTTCAAGCTAATAACCTCTGATAACAAAGACCAAGCTCTCTCACACACACACACACAAACAGAGGGAGTCAGAGAGCACAAGGAAAGTGGAGCGAGGGTTGCAACCCACATGTAATACACAGTGACATTGTGTAGGTATCTCCTGAATCCTCCTCCTCCTCCTCCTCCTCCTGCTGATGAGCTGCTGTCAGTCTAATAGAGACTGGCTGAGCTAATGGACAGAAAATCATCTCCATAATGCAGATCAGATGTTCGGAATGACAGCAGAGCAAAGCGAGAGAGAGGGACTCGCTCTGACTGACATGGGGCTCTGTCACACTCCGAGACACTTTCCGTCAGTCAATCATTCGCTTTTTGATAAACACATCTGACAAGGCGGCGGATGTTGGGAAAATACAACTCTTGACTTTTTACCCGATTGTAAAAACAGACTTTTCTTTCAATTTTAATTGTCCTCAATTTCAATTCTCCTCCAGAGTCTAAGAGATGCATTGACTTCTCCCACCTGAATTCTGCTCCTCCCTCACGTTTTCGCTTTCTTCTCCAGCCTCGCCCCTCCTCTCCTCCTCTCTCTGCCCTAGAAGCTCGAACAAATGAAATTGTGTACACAGAGAAGGAGGGGAGGAGAAGGGGAAGGGGTGAGGGGGACCCAGGGAGAGGTGAGCAGGGCTTATTTTAATTAACGATTGCCTGTGGATTCGGTCAAAGATTAAAACTCATTAGGATTGATTCTGGCTCCCAGCACCATTAAGCTACGGGTTGCAGAGCGGCACGGACAGAATTCGAGAGGGGGGTGAGTAACAAGGATGGACAGTGGGACAATGGTAAGAGGTGCAGGCTGTGAAGCAGACGCCGACAAAGGAGAGAGGAGGGGCGGAATCAGTAGCAGGGAAGTGAGACGCCAACGACACGGCGAGAGAAAATATATATGATGTTATATAATCTGATAGAGGAGACAGAGTGAGGGGGGAGGAGTCAGATGGAGAGTGGTAAGATGAGAGTGCAGCCTTAGTACGGCCTGTCAGTCAGGTTATGTAGAAATATTGAGGGGACAAGAGGCGGCGGGAGGGGCAATTACAAAAACCGTTTCCACGCGTGCACGTGTACCTCGAGGGGCACGAGCCTGAATGACAGAGGGAAGTCGTCTCTCAGTTGGACAGATCCGTGTCATCACAACCACACTGATGGATGCGAGCTGAGCATTAACAGGACAGGATTGGCAGGCAGAGGTTCCGTCACAGGGAGGACAGCACCTCCAGACTACCATCATCAGGATTTATAAACACAAACTAATTCATCATCACTGCACATCGCTGCTGTCCCGTCCCTGCCTCCCTGTCTTTCATTATCCCTTCCCTCCTTCTTCCTTTCACTCCACCAGTGATAGAAGTAAAGTGACAGATCAGTCAAAGTTAACCACTCCTGGCCTTCCTCCAAGCAGGGATCCAGTCAGTTCACATCAGCAACTCTGGCTCTTCCAGGAGGAACCCGGGCCCAAGCAACCCAGCGGAGGAGCACTGATGAGGCAGTGTATGTCCCACACGTCCCCGCACGTCAGACATCACATTAAATCCAGGCTTTTAATTAGTGCCAGTGGCCATTATGATTTTAGATGCTGCAGAAGCCGCCATGCCCAGAAGGTGACTTGAGGCTAGACTCCCTCTGACAGACTCAATTATGAAGGCAATCTTTGTGCTGCAATCGCGTCAGTCATGGAATTGTAAATTATGATTTTTTTTTTTTTTTTTTTTTTTTGGCCCACCATGACGGCCCTGCATCCGTCAGCAGGTTGAGGTGTGTGTGCCTCTTGGGTTCCACTCCAGTTAGCCCTGTATGGAGGTCAGGATTTCCCTGACAGTGAGTCTGACACAGTTCTAAATGCCAATGTTTAACAGCGCTAATCAAAATCAGTGTGAGAAATAAACTGCAAGATAAAAAGAAATTTCAAATCACCTTAAGCAATGAGTTCGTGTCTGTGCACCTCCCGAGACAGATTTAACGATTACAGTGTGTGTGTGTGTGTGTGTGTGTGTGTGTGTGTGTATAGACTTTGAATTACGAGGCTGAGAGTGTGATCATTGCATCCATCGTGCTGACTGTAGGGAAGTGGGCGATCGGCTCACTTTGCCAAGAGCAGATACAACACCCAGTTAGATAAGAGGTGGACGTCAGGGCCTTCTTCATACAAGGATGCAAAAACAACACACTGTCGTCCGCGTGACGGTCTCCACAGTAAACTTTACCTTGAGTCATTTAACTGATTTTAAACCCCCACACAACATCTGAGTGTAACCAAAATGAGTTATTTTCACATTCAAATAACCAGACAAATCATTTATCAAATAACCAATTTAAAGTCCACTCAATTTGTCCATGAAATATGAGCCAGTTTTATCTGCCACACAGTCCAACACAAATATTACATTTATCAGCATAGAGGACAAAGACAAACTGAAAATATTTGTACTCGAGAAGCTGGAAACAGTCAAGCTTTAAGAATGAATTACTTTTTTATTCAAATATTAAAACGGCTGCTGATTATCTTCCTGACAATTGGCAGGATCTTCTTCATCATCTTTTCTCAGCTAAATACAAAACAGATTCTCAGAACGGTGGTGTAGATATTACTCTGCATAGTGTAGAATTAATGGAGACGAGAGTTTCAAATGACTAAAAATGATATTGCTGCTATTCTTTACACGTTAAATTAATCAGCTTTTGTCTCCTTCTTCTTCTTCTTCATCAACACATGAGCGGACGAACCAAGCCAGTAACACATGGATCAAATGGATCGCGAGCAGAACAACGACTGATTTAGCCTTTAGAATATTCTGGACGTGGCGTGGAGGAGAAGGAATAATCACAAGGTTGAGATAATAGGGGCTTATGAATATGTGGAGAGAAGCCATTGAGTGTGTGTGTGTGTGTGTGTGTGTGTGTGTGTGTGTGTAGGTGATATGATTCCTCTTGAGTTTGGCTTGTGAGGTGGAAGAGGAGATTACTGCACCACGCTTCTATAATTACCTCTCATCTCTCAGCCAGTGCTCTTAAACACAATGGGGAATGCCAGGCTACATGCACACACATGCACACACGCACACACGTGCGCACACACAGTGGGGTGCACTTCAGTACAATGTAGCAGGTTGAGAGGGAGATATTTCTAGAGGGTTACATTTCACTCAAATGGTGATTGGACATCGCCCACACCAGCTTTAAGCTACACAGGTCAGGTTTACTTTGAGTGCGCACACATGCTTCCACTCTCTCTCTCTCACACACACACACACACACACACACACACACAGTGTTGCATGAAAGTCAGGAGAATGACTCACCTGTCCTTCCCACACAAAAAACCTGCTTAAGAATCCCTTCTCACAAATCTTACACACACATCACACTGTTCACTTGATCATTTTTGTGGATTGCACACAGTTATTGGTAACCTGCTCTCAGGCTTTCTATCAATCTCACACACACACACACACACAGGCACGCAAACCCACACGACAATACCACAGATCACTTTACGGTCAGCTGCTTGCCCAACGTGAAAACTAGAGTAAACAATAGAGCAGCAGCATTTAGCTGCATCACATCTTCATTACACAGCGCCTTATGGGCAGAGCCAGCCTTAATAAGCATGCAAAGTATCAGGGCTAAGTATGTTTTAAAGTTGACGGGGTCGCACAAAGATGAATTAACCATGCGATTCACAGCTTTGAGCAAGTCATTAAAAACTATGCCAAGAGTAAATTGCTCTGCCACACTGAATGACTTACTCTCTCTCTCTCTCTCTCTCTCTCTCTCTCTGCCCCCTTATTAAAAAAGCAATATGATTTCATGTGGACCGACACAAGGGAGCAATTCAACATGACCAAAAACAGGGGAGGAGATGAAATGTCAAAGGAGAGGAAACGCCAGTTTCTTCTGAAACGATTACAGGTGCAGCAAGTTTCATCTCATCCACTGTCACCTTTTCGAATCACGATGCCAGAGCCCGGAGGTGAAGTTCCAAAGAGAAGGAGGACAGTCAAAGTGCCGGAGTGTGTTGTGGAGAGCTTCTGCCCGGGTAAATGTTTCTGAAAGTGTGATGCTGGGCTCAGTGTGGGTTTGCCAACGTGACCTACACAACCAATAATGCTGGGCTGTAAAGCCAGAGGGATGCTTATGGATTCAGAGGGGTTCTCTCTGTGCCGTTTCTTTTGAAACTTTAAAATAGAGGACAAGTGGAGGAAAAGTGAGCTTCTTAACTCACCCACACACACTGCTCATACCCACACGCTGAACACACACAAAAACACTCACAGATGAATCCAGCTGAAGATACCCACACACTTGTCTGTTGCACACACAGACACCTCGCAATCACTGCGTAATTTGGGATGTATTAAATATGTGACAAAAAACCCACTGCTAATGCGTGGACCAGTGCAAATGAGATTCCAGTGTCCCCGTGGAGCTGGAGACACGCAGCTGTCTGGCCTGGCACAACTTCCTTCAGCAAGCCCGAGATGTGTTCAGGCATAAAAGCGAGCGTTTTATTAAGGCAGCTGGCACTTAACAGGCAAACGGTGCTGTCTCGTGAGCGGGGAAGAGCTATGGGCTGTCATGTGACAATGGCAGGACTTGATGTCAGTGAAAACACCTCGGGAGAGCGTTCAGCTCTCAGAGCAGCCACAGAAACCTCCAGGTATATCTGCATCTGTCTGTCAGGCTCAATGAGTGGGTTCATTAGAACGCTATACCAAGTGATGTGCGTCAAATCTCATCCGTGCAGAGTGGAATCAATTACGCGTGCACCAAAAAACCACCCAAAATTACACACAATTGAAAAATCCACACGGCATCAAGTGGTCCTCTGGTCTGCTGTGTTCCCAGAGTGCACCAGGTCATCTTTTAACCACAGATCAACACCTCGGCGGGGAGAGCTCAGGGTGATGTGAGAGATTTCTGCCTTAAATCACATCCACAGCAGCTCAATTTGGACACCAGCTGGTGTCCTCTGTCCCAGGAGCGAACGGTCAAGACAGGTATGATAAAGGTGGTCTCCCATACCTGAGCCAGGTCAGCAACACATCTCTCTCTCTCTCACACACACACACACACAGACACACACAGTCGTATTCAAACTGACAGACACCAATTTGCATGGTTTACGATCATTACCATTAGGCACCAGTTACGCAACAATATCGACATGCAGCACTGACATTAAAAAAAGATTCAATATGGAGCATTTATTTCAGTGTTCTCTGTCACCTCTTTAGAAAAAAAGAACAAATTAAGCATCGCCTGGAAGAATCAGACAGAGCATGTCTGCTACCACAGAAGCTTAAAATTAAAGTAGAAGATTAAATTAACTTGAATGTACTGCAAGTCTCACAAAAGCCCATATCCATTAAAGCAGGATATAGATTGGTTCTTTTTTTCCCCGAGGGGCTGAACAAGTTGTGCCGCTTGAAGTTACAGATCACCAGCTTTGCATATTCAATCTTTTTTAAATATATACACACACACGCATGCAGGCGAACGCACGACACCTCACTCACCCGTGAGCTGGTCGTAGGATCCGTCCAGCTCTCTGGAGTCCGACAGGCTTTGGTCGCGGTTCTTCGCCTTCATTTTCCAACCCTGCCGCGCGCCGGAATGTGGAACTGTGCGCAAACAGCCGATACGGTGCGATGTTTGTGGACAAGGATTAACGAGGGGATCTGCCGTGCGTCCTCGCGGAGGATGGCTACAGGTATCTGACAGTTAAACAGTCATGTTTTGGTTTGAAATAAAGAAAGGAGAGAGATGGGGGGCAGAGGGAGACAGAAAGAGAGAGAGAGAGAGAGAGAGAGAAAGAGAGTCATTTAAGTCGCAGTTCCCCGTGTCTGAGTCTCTGAGCTCCCGGGATCCAAGAGCCGAGTGAGCCGAGCGCGCAGACGGTGAGGCGACTCTCACTCGGGCAGGCGCGCACTCATACACACACACACACACACGCACGCACACACGCACACACACTTGCACGTTCCTACGCGCGCACACGCGCAGTGTTGATAACCACAGTTACTAAAACTAAACAAGCCAAGAGAGAGAAAATCTTTGACGCAACATTTGAATTGGACACTTTTTGAACATAACAATGTTCTTTTTTTTTAATGACGACAGTGAATTTCCAAATGTCTTATTCATGCATTCATTCATCCATCCATCCTACCACCCTGATGTTCTCCATTGAGTCAGAGCCGTGTCAGATGTGCACAGAGGCATCGGCAGGAGCAACAAGGAGCACACTGCTGCTGCCAGGCAGAGGTTCTGACTATATCTGATCTATAAATACTCACATGGCTCTGGGAAGCTTTGTATCTTTCCCTTTCTTCACCCTCTCTTCCTTCCTCTCTCCCCGTTGTCTTTGCCTCACTTCTGCATGTTTAAATCACACTGTGACATTTGGTCCCAATCTGTTGAGCGAATCTGTCTTTGATCCCGCATTTTTCTTCGCGACGCCAGGGTTTGCATCAATACCGCTCACGCTCAGTCTGTGCATCCGTTCATTCATTTATTTAGAGCATGAAATCTGCAGGAACAGTTGTATCTGCTGTCTGTACGCGTCTTTATTTAGATGTGCACGTCCTGTGACCCCTGCTGAGGGAAGGGCGTGACCTGTAGTGCACTGGCTGCTAGACTCCCTCCCCATTCACGGCTCTGCTGAGCCAGAATCGGCTGATGTCACTGAGAGGTTTCCTCAGATGAGACTGTCTCCAGTGTCATATGTGTCACAGAAATTCCTGTTCAAGCCGCATGTTTCTTCTGGTCCCATAATGTCGAAGCGTTCAGGCCGCATAGCCGTTGACCTTCTGGTGACCGAGTGGTTATATGTTACGTTGACATATACATATGTCTTGTCTAATTCTGGAAGACTATGAGGTTGACGGATGTTCGGGTTCTGTATGAGAACAAGGTCAACCATGGACGTCACATGGCGTGCAGCTGACTCGACATCAGCAGAAGTGGCGATGCTTAATTCTGACACTGCCCAAAAGTGTGTGCGTGTCCTTCTCCTCATTGCGTTCAGACTTCATTTTCAGACGAAGGGGAATGAAACAATGTACAGCCCAGTTAATTTCATGCATACTAGAGACCGAAACATTTTCAAGGTGAAACAAAACATCTAAATCAGAACCGCAACTCAACCAGAGTGGCACTCTGTAGATTAAAATGTTGAAAAATGTCTCAATGTAAAAGGAAAAAGAAATAATTCCTCGGCTTACCTACCAGTGCGAATCCAAAGTGAAATGTAATGAGATCCTCCTTGCTTTATGCCCCACCACCACAAGATTGAATCAGATCAGTTGAGTAGTCCCGCGAACAAAAAAAGAAATACGCACCCCTTAGCTGAGGTAAAAGCCATTGTCGTGTAATCCTCGACTCAAGTGTCACTTTAGTAAAGTCACTCCACTTGAACTGGCCAGAAGCATCCCATATTGAATCCATTAGTTCTTGTGTGTAGCGTTAACGCAGTGACATGAAAGGACATGTGTTGACTCACTATGAACGCCCCTGGGTGGAAACTGTTGTCAAACATCAGTGACACAATCTGGACACACACGCGTAACGGCCTCCGTACATTAAGCCAACTACGTTTCCTCTTAATAATACGTTTTGCCTTTTAAACACGTCACACTTAATCCTGTGCATATGATGACACATATCACCACATTGATAATATCCTGTTCTTGAAACAACAGTGAGCATGTTTTACTTCAGACAATAAACTGCAGCTCAGCTCAGATGCCTTCATGTCTGTGGTATGTGGTCATTTTTCTTGTAAAGTATAATTGAAGAGGAGAGAAGAGTTCAGGACACGAAGAGTTGGATCCCCCCCCCCCATCCTCATTTGAACCCTGCATGCTGCCACACAGTGGGAGTCGCACAATAGCCCGCTCTTTCTGTCATCTAATACCAACAAAATATTTCACAGCTACGGACGATTGGATAGCGATTGGATTTCAGTGTGTGGTAAATGAAAGGAGACAAGGAGAGCGGGATTCGAAATGAAGGCGAGGAGGAGTGTGAGAGAATGAAGGATAGGGGAAGTGGGGAGATCGATGCACGGTGAGTTAGAGGGGATTTAGTGATTCACCGCCAAAATAAAGTGAATCGGCAAGTCACTGACGAGGGAGCTGTCTGTGACTGCGGGGGTCAGCAGCACGGTTTTCTAGACAAACCTGTGTGGACGTGCACGTGTTGCAGTGACCCAGAGACAACCTTGCTGCGTTGTCGAACAGGACTGCAGATACCAGGCATGATGCCAGCTGGGCAGCCAGGTTTGCTGTTGTTTAGTTCACTGCCTGTTGTTTGTATTCACGTCTTCAACACCACAGAACATGAACAACGAGAGACGTCTTATGCTATCTCCTCCGAGATGCTTTCTGACAGTTCACCTCCTCCTTCAACAAAGAAGAGGCTGATGTCGACCTGGTATCTTTTCATCAGGAGTCTGTGATCCAATTCAGCCATAAAGCATCACAAATCCTCCCTGAACCCACACTATAATACAAAACTCTTCTTAAGAACTGCTCCGTGGTGTTCGAGTGAGGGGAGCGGCACGCTGCAACTTCATTCAAATCCAGCCAGAATTAGCTTTTTAATCCCACTCTCCCCAAAAACCTCCACCACCTTGTAACTGGATTATTCACGGCTACTCAGAAGCTCAAACAGACACACGGTCACGCAGGTTCTGTTGTAGGTGTCTGCAAGAAGTTTATGGAAAATTCCGACTCAATGGAGAGGAGGAACAAGAATTCAGATGGAAGTAAGACTCATGGAAATACGGGGATGCACCCTGTGGCTCCCCAGCCCCAAGCTTAGTCCTCCGTCCTTGGCAAAACTGCACTGCTGAATATTAATAGCACAAAACTCCGGGATCCCCAGACCACGAGTTGTGTAGCTGTGTGTTTGTGCGTGTCCACAGGGGTGCCATTATATCACATTTTGCATTAGCCAAAAAATTCTGCAAAGCTTTATAAATCT